>OY747124.1:97604896-98107396 GCA_963556465.1 Berberis vulgaris | reverse complement strand
GAAAAGTTCTCTATAAATCAATTAAGCAAAACACAATCACTAATAGCAAGGAAGATTAAATTCAATTAATTTATAAAACACATGTTCGGGGCTTCGAATCCACCCCTAACTAAGAGAAGTTTTGCTAGACATATTAATCATGTTCGAATAGCAATACATAATTAAATATCAAACTAAAAATAAGTAAAGAGATTAGAAGGAACGTTGTCGCCTGTGTGTGGTGGTACTGAGTGGAAGCTGGGGTGCGAATAGCGCAAATTATCTCGACCTTCTCCTTCCTCACGCGATCTGCTCACTTCTCTGTTTCTTCAGCTCCTGATATTTGCTTCTCTTCGTGTGCGTGATTTTGGATGGGTTATGAGGCTGTGATTAGGGGGCTATGGATTCAGGACGACAACGGCTAAGGTTTGGCGAGGTGACGATGGTAATGGAAGGATGGCTGGAAGGTGCAAGTCGTGGCTGGCTTTCAGGAGGTTTCAATCGATGCGGGATGTGGTATGGGTCTGAAACTTTGAGAGATTGAGGGGAGAGGGGCTGGATGTGATGATGGTGGTGTGTTCAAAACGATGGGCGGCGACAATCAGGGACAGCGTAAGAGAAAGGGACTAAGACGAGGGTTTAGGGTCGATGATGGTTGTGGTTGCTGATGGACTGTTGTGATGATGGGTTAGGGCTTGTTGTGGAGGCTATGGATGGGGAGGCTATTGCTGGATTCCTTTTCTCCAAAGCAAGGTATCATCCCTTTTATAATTGTTTTCTGCTTGGTTTTCTTCTTTGCTTGGTTTCCTTTGTTTGTGTGGTTTCCTTGTTTGTGTGGTTTCCTTGTGCAATTAGTTGTCATTTTGCTTCACTTAGCTTCTATTTTAGAATCTTGTAATTGGAAACCTACACAAACACGAAAATAGTAATTAGTACCATAATTAACAAGTAATAGCAAAAAATATATATAGAAATATGGTACTAAAAATAGCCTAATTATGCCCCTATCAATAAGCCTTTAAGAACTAAAACTCTACATTGATTATGTTAAGGGAAATAAACAATTGAAAGCAGACTAACTGTTGACGGAGAGAAATTGATCCTGGCCTTGAAGTGAATTTGGATTGCCCTTGTGGACTGTTCAAAGGTTACTGAAGAGTAAACCTTGTAGAGGGGCCAATCGTTGTACTGACGGAACGTCGAGGGGATGTGTTCTCAATTGCCATGGCCTCTCCGTTTCGCTGGGCGGAAGAGCAGACAACTCTCGCGTTGTTTGAAGGTTATGCCTCCACCGTTGCTTGGCCTGACACTGGCTCAGGTTGCCCCACAATATGTAGTTGAATCTGGGAACATTCTATCCGTTTTAGTGCGACGTAGTGGAAGCCTCGTGCCAAAGGTTGGTCTCTACGTATTGTCCCCTTGGAGTGGTTAGCAATATACTTAACACACTGATGAAGGGTGGAAACCACTGCTTCCATCTGGTGGAGCCATGATCTTCCTAGGATGATATTGTAGGATGGCACGTCTACCATCATGAAGTCTAGAAATAGGACCTTCCTTAGCTGCAGTTCTCCAACCACCATAGCTGAAGTCGTCAGGTTTTCTTCCTTGAGGTCCATGTTGCGGAACGCGTTGTAGAACATAACGTTGAGTAAGCTTCCTGTGTCCACCAGGGCTTTCTTTACGTCCCACCTTACTATGGAGACCGAGATGACTAGGGCATTGTTATGTGGCACTCGGACTCCTTCGATGTCTTTGTTCGTAAAGACCAATGTGGGAATATGGTTCTGAATCCTTGAGTGGAAGATGTGTCTGTCCTCACCCGCGGGTTGTGTCCGCATTTTCAGTAAGGTATGCTTGCGAGACTTGTACGACTAGTTTTCATTCGGTCCGACTCCATGAAGGGCGTATATTATCCCTAGAGTCTCATTATCTACTTCTTTAACTGACTCCCCCCTGTCCCTTGTTTGTTTTGTTCGCTTCTCAGACTTTAAGAACTCATTCAATTTGCCTCAGTGGATCCAGTATTCTACCTCATACTTCAGACTCTTGCAATCATTGGTGTCATGGCTAGCCCCTTGTGGTATGCGTGGTATTTTCCGTTGTCACACTTGGAGGGGTCTTCGGGGGCCACTTCAGTTCCTCTTAGTTCTTCATGGATTTAAGTACGTCTAACAGGCTAGCATTTAGGGGTGTCATAGTTCTGGATTCAACGTAGTTGGATGATTTTTTCGGCCTGAACCGACCGGGGTCTAGCCTGTTGTCATTGTGCTTCTTTTTGTTCTATTCCTCATCCTCGCGTCTCTTGCCCTCCTTCTTGTCCCTAGGGGTGGAGGGCCTATTCTCGCCTTCAACTTCCCTTTTAACGATCCTCGACTCCTCCAGGGTGATGTGTTTCTGGACGTTCTTAAGGAGCTACGTCATCTCCAGAGGGGGCTCCAGGGTGAGGTCCTCATTGAGCTTTCCCTTTTTAAGGCCCACACTGAAGGCCATCACGGCTGTATCGTCGCTGCACCCGTCGATGAGGGTCAGCTCATTGTTGAAGCGCGTAACATATTCTCGTGGTGTCTCGCCAGACCTCTGCTTTAGAGAGAGTATGTAGTGCGGTCATTTTCAGAAACGTTGGCTCCCAACGAAATGTGTCAGAAATTCTTTTGCCAGCATTTTGAAGGAGTCGATCGACTTCGACAAAAGGCTGTGGAACAATGTCAATGCTAAGCTTTTCAGACTAGTGGGAAAGGTTCTACACATGACGGATTCATATCTTTCTTTAAGGGCCATTACGTGCTGGTAATGGCGTAGGTGGTCGAAAGGATCGGTGGTTTCGTTGTAGGAGTCGAGCTTCGGGGGAGTGACCTTCCTCGGAAGGGCCTCATTCATGATTCGGTCCACAAATGAAGGGACAGAGAAACGGTACAATATGTCTGGATCGTGTGCCCTTCTGCGAAAGGGGTTCCCAGGGCCGAGCCTCTATGTACTAGCAGCGAGCTCAGCGTTAGCCGCACAACCTCTCTTAGTCCAATGAGAACTAGCGGAGGCTTGGCTCTCTTGCGCTTGCTCCCTATCATCTTCTGGATGCGGAGGTCTGTGCTGCTCCTAGTCTCCATGAGCATGTGGTGGATTTGTTCTCGTGAGAGCCTCCATCGCCTTGGCTATCTGCTGTATTTGAGAAGTCAGCCCATCGATTCGGGGATCTGCTATTGTTGTCGTCGACGCGGGGGCTTGAGTCTGTAGCCTATGTATGACCGGAGCCGCTGAAAGCAACAATACTGCACTAATCAGAGCGTTTGATGTGTCTCCCTGTTCTCCGTTGTTGCGTGACCTAGTAGTCATCATCTTTCTGGGTTTTTAAAAGGAGACTACGCTAATGAAAAGTTAAGAACTCTGTCGTCCCAACAAATGGCGCCAAATTAATGCAGTCATTTTTCGCTCCCTGTTTTGACCCAGTTTCTGCTGACTTGCACAAGTAACGCACGTGAGCCACGGACCACCGTTGTGGTGGCTGATGATACTCCGATGCTAAAGTCAGACAGGGATCTGAAGAAGGTGTAATGCTGTAACAGGGAATTTTTAGTGTCCCTTAGCTTACCAACCTAATGTCTTATTTATAGTGCAAGGAGTTCTGGTTCTACCAGGCCATCGCAGGCGTAGTTTAGGAAAAATATCTTCGTGGAGATCCTTCTCTGATTAGGAGTCGTGTTGTAGGAGGGAAGTTTCCTATTAGCCCGTGCTCCTAGATACGCAGGAGATAATTCTCAATGCGAGAGCAATCCTTAAAAGGGATTTTCCCTGTGTGGAATGTACTATAGTATTTGCTTCCTAGTTGGAAGCAGAGGGCAGCTGTAGTTGCCCGTTTGAAGCTGATCATCGAGATACTTGCCTTTGTGGGACTTATGGGTATTGAGGATAACTGTGAGATGTGTGGGCCTAGCATGCTGTTGGAGTTCGGGTCCGCCTGGCAGACTGAATTGAGCGGGCTTAGAATCGTTTGGGGCAGATCAGCGTTGGGCTGATGCTGGAGCCCGTATTTCCTCGAGATCATTATGACACGTGTGTGGCTTAGAGGTGTAACTGTTTTTATGTATCATCAATCCCTGACAAGTCATCGTGATCAGACATCAAGAGAAATGACTAGACTCCCACTTTCTAAGCCATCGTCATCCATTTGGTGGACTAGGCGTTAGAGCAGACTAGGAGCTATCGTCATCAGTCTGGACCGACTAAGTTCTGGTAGGGTTCAGCGATCATTGCCTATGGAAGGACGATGATCCTTGGCAAGCCATCATAATTAGACGTCGATAGCGCTGACTAGACTCTCACTTTCTAAGCCATCGTCATCCGCTATTGGCGAACTAGGCTAAGAGCGGACCAGAAGCTATCGTAATCAGTTAACACTGACTAAGTTTTGGTCGGAATCAGTGACTAATATCCATAATTGGACAATAATCTCTGGACGAGCCATCTCAATTAGGCATTAGAACAATGACTAAGCTCCCACTTTCTAAGTTGTTGTCATCCGCTTGACGGAATAGGCGTTAGAGTAGACCATAAGCTATCATCATTGGTCGAAATCGACTAAGTTTTGGTCAGTTGGGCCTCCGACTTGGGTGTCATGACTTACTTAATTTGCCTAATATTCCGACACGAGAGTCGAACCAATAAATCTGATTCTAGAGTCGGATCGCCATAGATTGAGCGGACTGAATTTCATCCATCTTTAATGTACAACAGCGGAATCATAATAGAGCGAATACCTTGGATTTATTGACAGTACCACTGTAGGTGTGCTCTTTATTCCATGGGAGCTCAAGGCCTTCGTCGTTGGTGTGACACTCACTTAGGCCTATTAGTTAGCTGGGCCCGGTTATAAAGATCTTTGCAGATCAGCGTAAATTGCAAAGCAGTTTAGCATCGGTTACTCCCCCCAGTTAATGGGGTTGCGTGCAGGGCCATTAATTCAATGAATGTGGATTCGTGCAGTTGCTATTGGAACCATCGTCTCCCTATTTCTTGTATGGCATTTAATGCTGGCGTATATGCTGGTTGACTTTGGATTTGAACCATCATGCCTATCTATGGGCTGGTCTTTACCATTTCAAGCATTGCAATGAATGTTGTGGAGCATGTCCTTCAAATGCATTTTTTAGAAATTATGTTTTGGGTTCTCCAAAGGCTAAACAAAGATCTTCATTGTTGGAGACCTACTATTATGTGATGCCACCTTATTCGAGTGAGAACCCAATTGATTTCACAAGATCTTGTAATTCTTCCTACATTGCATAGAAGAAGTACAGACTCTCCTTCAGTGGATAAGTTTGTCTTCCATCTTCCATTGTTCCCAAGTTGCCTCTCAACACCATTTTTCGCAAATGATATCAACAACAAGTTTTGGGGTGGTTGTTCCTACTGTATGATGTCGCGGCCAAAAGGCAGATTGGCGTAATGGAATTCGATTGGACATGACCTGCGGTGTTGGGATGCTAACTCTGCATCACCCCAGGTATTATACGTTTGAGAGAATCCTCATCTGGCTTTTTCTGTTCTCATCACTTTCGAAAAGAAAATTGGCGGAGCAAAGAATCAAGTGTGTACTTGCAGCTTTCTTCAAGTACTTTACTTCACTTCAGAGTCCTTTTCTCAAGGTAGATTGGCGGAGCGAAGTCTTGACGTGCGTATTAGCGGATCTATACTCGCGCTGGACTTAGATACTTGTAGTGTGTAAACTTTTGTACCAGTCAGTCAGACAACCTTTGTAACTTTCTTAGCAATCAATAAAGTTTGTTTTCCTTAATTTGTGTTTTATTCCTTGAATGTAGGCTTGTGCAAACAAATTTTCTTAACTGAGAAAAAGAACATAAAACAAAAGAATTCAAAACAATAAGATGGTTTGACTATGAGCAGGGACAAAGCTAATTGGACATGAAGGAGGCGTGCATGGTCCTAGCTCAAACTGTGTAGCTTCCTTGACGAAGTGTCATGTGAGCCAACGCTAATGAGGTTACTGAAAAGTGAACTTTGTGAGGGCAGGATGTTCCTCGCTGCTTGACAGCTTTTGGAGTAGGTGCACGTTTGTTGAAGTGTTGTTACTTAACTTTGTACTAGACTGGATTGTGTCTCCAATGTTGAATTCTGGCTCTCCGCATAGTTGAGCCTCGGTTGTCAGGGCTTTGTCTTTGTTCGCGCGGGGTGATTATTCCTTTTGTCTGGGTTCGGTGTCTGATATGTCTGTTCTGCAGGCCCGAGCTGTAATTGCTAGCAATCCAGATGTTTTAGAGCTGCGTAGTGGTAGCCTCTCGCTGCAGGTTGATCTCCTCGAATAGTTCCTTGGGTTTGGTTGGCTGTGTACTTGATGCATTGGTGCAGAGTAGAAACCATTTCTTCCATATTATGTAGCAAAGACCTTCCTAGAATAATGTTGTAGGTGGACGGAGCGTCAACCACCATAAACTTCTAGACAAGGTACTTCCGTAATTGTGGCTCTCCCGCCACCATCATTAGATTGATTTTCCCAATAAGGAATTGTTTCTCTCCGCTGAATCCGTGAGTGGAGGGGGTTAGGTCTTTCTCCTGGAGCCGCATATTACAAAATGCATTAAGAAAAAGGACGTTGAGAGAGCTTTCCGTGTCCACCAACGCCCTTTTCACCTCCACTTTACAGTGAAGACTGAGATGACTAGGGCGTCATTGTGAGAAGAATGGACGCCTTGGAGGTCCTCGTCCGTGAATGTCAATGGTGGGATCAGGCTCTGAATGCGTGTGTGTTGCACTCGCCGGTCCTCACATGGGGGTTTTGTTTGCATCTCGAGGAGCGTCCTCTTTTGGGACCTGTTAGATTGTTCTCCCTCCGAGCCGAGCCCATGAAGGACATAAATGATGCCATGAGCTTCTTTCTCTATCTCGTTGACAACATTTTCCATTTTCGTTGCCCGGTCCTGCCTTTTGTTCGGGCTCAGGAACTCTTTGAGCTTGCCTTTCCAGATCCAGTACTCAATTTCACTTTTGAGATTTTTGCAATCCTTAGTGTCGTGTCCGCCTTCCATATGAAAGGAGCAATACTTGTTGTCGCAACGAGCGGGGTCTTCTCGCTGTTTGGCGGGCCACTTTAATTCTTTCTAATTATTGATGAAATTGAGGATGTCACACAGACATCATTGCGCTTTCTCTGGTTCCCGCCGTCATCCTCCTTTTTTCCCCTCTTTCTTGTCTCTGGGACCAAAGGGTTTCTTTTCAGATTTTGCCTTCTTCTTGACGGCCAACATCTCGTTGAGAGTGATGTATTTCTGGGCACTCTTTAGCAAGTCCGCCATATCGGCTGGAGGCTCCCGAGTAAGGAAATCATATAACTTACCTCTTCTCAAACCTGAGGTGAAAGTTGTGACGACAGTGTCATTGCTGCACCTGTTGATGAGAGTCAACTTATTGTTGAAGCATGTGACATATTCCCTTAATGTCTCGTTCGATCCTGCTTGAAGGTGAGCAAGTAATCCGGGCCCTTCCTGATTCATTGTCTTCTTTGGCGGAGTGAATTTTTCAAGTAGTGGCTCGTTCATGATGTGATCCATGAACGGGGGGACAGTGAGGCTGAATAGCACGTCAGGATTGGTGGCTCCTAGCCAGAGGGGGTTCTGCAATGCGGGTCTGCCAGCTCTAGATATTTGGTCTCCATTAGTCGATCCTTCGCCTCTAGTCCATTGAGAGCCCGCAGGAGCAATGCATCTCTCCTGAACGTGTTCTGTGGAACCTTTGAGGGACGAGGATCTTTGTTGCTCCCGATCTCCTTATGCGGGTGGAGGTTTTCGATGAATGAATATCTTCACCGCTTGTGCGATTTGCTGCATTTGAGTTGACAGTAGATCCACCCTGGGGTCCGCCGTGGTAGCTGTCGACGCGGGGGTCAGAGGTGGTTTCCCCCGCAGTGCCGGTGGCACTGGAAAAGATGGCACTCCGCCAGTTCGAGCGTTCAAGGGTTCAGTGACGTTTCCATTATTGCGAGATCTTGTGGTCACCATCTTTCTAGACTGTAAGGGATGGTGGTACTATTGTTTTTTTTTTGGAACTCTGTCGTTCTTCATGGACGACGCCAAACTGAGGTAGTCGAATTATGTTCTACTTGACCTTTACCTAGACCTGCACAGCGAATGCACATGAGCCAAAGACTACCGTGTGGCGGCTGATGACACTCCGATACTTAAGTCAGATAAGGCTTGAGAAAGGCTTAAAGCTGTAAATTGGGTTATGTAACGTACCTTTGTTTATCAACCTTGTCTTCTATTTATACTGCGAGAGTCCTTATTCGACTAGGCCTTTGGTGGCGTAGTTTAGGGAAAAATAGATCTTGCTAGAGATCATTTTCTAGTTGGGAGTCGTCCATGTTAGGGGAGTTTCCTTACACGACTTGTGCTCCTAAATCTGCGGGAGATTATTCCCTCGTAGAGTATTGTCCATGCAGGAGAGTTTTCTTGCCCGACTTATACTCTAGCACTTGTTTTCTAGTCGAAACTAATGTGTTGCTAGCCTGCCAGTCATGGGTCGATCCCACATATACTTGCCTTATTAAGGCTTACGAGTATTGGGCTTGACCACGTGACGTGTGGGCTCAATAGGGTCCTGCAATTTGGCTCCAACCTTCAGAATTCTACCAAAATGAGTTTAGTGTTGTCTGGGCTTTGCTAGATTGGACGTGAAATTAGGCATGTTTTGCTTTGTTGACGAATTATCATGACATGTGTAAGGTACGGATTAAAGTACGGTATGGTGTATCATCAATGGCATATCAAATTCTTGGTTCCAAAAATAAAAAGAGATGTAAATATACATGATTTACCATGCACCATCAAAGTCAAACATCTGGGGGGTTTCATGAGCGCGAAACCAAGAACAGTTACACATAAATTGACAGAATCTTGACAGACCTGCAGAGCTTGGCAGGGGCGGATCCACTGCTTAACTAAGGGGGTCAATTGACCCCCTTAGGTTTAAAGAAAATCCAACATAGTAGTTATAATATCAATATTTTAAAATTTGATATCCCCCCATTAAATTTTATATTACCCTCTCTTATAAAAAAACATCACAAATCAAGATCGAAGAAGAAAGTGAGCCTTCGCCACCAGCCTCCAGTCTCCGGCCTCGTCTTTGTCTCCGACTGAAGTCTGAAGAGAGCTTACTGTTGCTGATTAGGTTCAATGGTGTTCACTGCTGTTGATTAGCTTGTTGCTGTTGTTGATTAGGTTCAATGGGATCCACTGCCTCATCTTCGTTTTAAGAGAGTTTATTGTTGATGTTGCTTCTACTTTCGATTATTTCATCGGTACCTTTCACTCTTTCGTTCAAAAACTTCGACCCAAACAAGCATCTCGATGGACTGTTAGGTACTTAGGTTATGTAGCCAAGATGAAACACTAATGAGATGAACTAGTTTTATTATGGATTTATTCTGATTTCATCGAATATATGGTTATCCTTGATACATGTCCATTGAAATTAGAGACGTGACTTTGTGATTCATAGACCCTTTCTAGACTTTTTGTTCCATAACATTAGCTAAGATTTGTCACATACTTAAAAAAACATGCATCTTCAATATCTCCTGGTATTTTTATGAGCAAAGGGGGCAAATGCTAGTCAGTTTCTTTATATTACAGCTTATGAATATTGCTTCTAAAATGTGTGTGATTAAGTTTCCGCGCCTTTGTAGCTAAGTCGTGAGCAGCTGTTTTCGCGCCTTTATACCAATGTGTGCGCTTATAATAATCCTTGCAATCACATTTATAATACCTTATTCTTCGACTGTGACCTTTAATTTTAGCAATGTTAATATTTATTTATATTTTACCCCCCCTTTATCTGCAATCCTGGATACATGATTTAATGCCAACATTGGCATCTTGTCATCATCGCCATGGTGGCTCTTCTTTTCATCTCTTCCCTCTTCCTGCATTTTTTCTTCTTCAAACACTCACTCTGGTGTGCTTCCTTTTTCCTTCACATGGAGGGTTTATGGGTTTATGTAGGCGGTTATAGGGGTTTTGACAATAGATCTATTTTGTTGTAAAAAGAAGATACGTGGAAATTTGTATACGTTCCACTGGTTGTTGATTGACACGTGAGTGGACAATTGTAACTGTTGTTTTACTGGACTGTGGGCTTGCTGTCGGCTCAATGGTATATCTATAAACCACAATCTCAATTGATCCGGTAGAAGTTGAAATACCATTCAAATTTGTATCGAGATCTGTTATAGTATAAAAAGGGATTGCAATACATTACTACGTAAATATAAGAAGATAAGATAACTAAATCGTGAAGAAATACCATGTCATCCCTACTTAACCTCATACAAGATAATCCTTTGAGAAATGTTACAAAACTTGTAATGGATGCCAGAGACACATCTATAGTCACTTAGGGCACCATTCCCCGTATTCCTTAATACACCCCTGAGAACCCAAAGATTTTTCGAAGAGTGAAGGTGCACTTCATCAGAATGCACCAATTAACAGTTTAATATGTCACAGTCATGACTTCAAGAAGGATTCAATTGGGAATTAAAAGAAAGGAAGAATGAAGAATAGCTATAATGATAAACTTCAGAGGAAGGTTACAAGTTCAGACTCACTGGATCAGAGATCCCCAATTCACAATCACACATAACATACATCTCCTCTATTCTACCTCTCTATATATAGTTAAGACTAATAGAATTTCAAATATAGCCAATCCTAGCTAAACACGTGGCTGCTTTGGCTCCACTAAAATAACAACACATTTTTACTAAATTGCCCTTCACTTTCAAATTGAATTTATTTAGTGCCAGTTCTTCGCGCCATTTCTCCCCTTCATTTTTCCCTCGCTTTCCTTGTCTTTGATCATGACATTACCCCTTGCTTCACAACATCCTTGTCCTCAAGGACGGAAATGTGGGAAAGCGGAAGCAATTTGATACCAATTCTCCCATGTAGCATCTTCTTTGGCTGAGTGCGCCCACTGAATTAGAACCTGGGTTATTGTTTTGTTGTTCCGCGGAATCAAACGCCGAGCTAAGATTGCAATTGGTTCCATTTTGAGTCTTCCTTGGGCATCGACTAATGGAAGGTCAGGTGTAGCTGTGATGGAGGAGCCAAGTTTCTTTTTTAATTGGGAAACATGGAACACAGGATGCACCTTCGAGTTGGCTGGAAGTTGCAGTCGATAAGCAACTGAGCCTATTTTGTCTAGGACTTGGAAGGGACCGTAAAACCTTGCAGAAAGCTTAAGGATTTTGCGTAAGTTGACAGAGGTCTGACGGTAGGGTTGAAGCCTGAGATACACCCAATCGCCAATGGAGAAATTCCTGTCACTTTTATTCTTATCAACATAAGTCTTCATCCGCTCTTGCGCAAGGTGTAGCTTGTTTTTTTATCAACTGTAACATCTTATCTCTGTCCTCTAAGTACTGTTTGACATCCTGAACAATGAAGGAAGTAGACGAAGGCAACTCCAGGAGTGGGGGAGCATATAAATAAAGTGCTTGGAATGGCGTTGTTTGTAGGCTGGTGTGGAATGAAGTGTTGAACCAGTACTTGACCAGGTATAGCCACTTAGCCCATTGGGAAGGTGTTTCTCCAGTCATACAACGCAGGTAGGGCTCAAGGCATGAGTTTGTACGTTTCGTTTGCCCGTCCGTTTGAGGATGATAAGTGGTACTCAATGCCAAGGTTGTACCCAAGGCTCTAAATAGATCATGCCAGAAGGCGCTCATGAAGATCTTATCCCTGTCTGAAACTATGGACTCAGGTAATCCATGAAGTTTGTATACTTGTTGTAGGAACTCTTCTGTTACTGTGGATGCAGTGAATGGGTGGCTCAGTGAAATGAAGTGGCTATATTTGGTTAGCCGATCCACCACTACCAAAATTACCGATTTGTGATGGGATTTAGGTAAGCCCTCGATGAAATCCATCGATATATGTTGCCATGCTTGGGAAGGCACGGGTAGTGGCTAAAGAAGACCACCGTAGGCTGATTGGTCTGCCTTGTTACGTTGGCACACATCACAGTTGATGATCAAGGCGATCAGGTCTGTTTTCATCCCCTTCCAGTAGAAGACATTGCTAATCTCTTATAGGAGGCTTGAATACCTGAGTGACCCCCAATTGGAGAGTTGTGTATGGTGTGAAGAATTTGTGTTCTCAGATTGCCATGGCTCCCAATGTATAATCTGTCTTTGAACTTCAACAAACCTTGTACTAGTGTAAAACTGGGAACAGACTCAGAGTTTAGTATCAATTGCTGACTGATGTTTTGAGCCAGTTCATCAGTGGTGTAACTGTCCAGTACATCTTGTAACCATATAGGGGATACATTGGTAATGGCCTGGCACTCTCCTGTTGCCTCAGTAAAGCGTGAAAGGGCATCTGCAGCCTTATTGTCTGCTCCCTTCTTGTACTGTATTTCGTAATCATACCCCAAGAGTTTTGCAAGCCATCGTAGTTGAAGAATGGTCGTAACCTTTTGTGACAGAAGATACTTGATACTCTGATGGTCTGTGAGTATATAAAATTTTGACCTCAAGAGATAAGACCTCCACTTGTTGACTGCCAAGACAATTGCTAATAGTTCCTTCTCGTGGGTGGAAAGGGACTGATTCTTTTGGCCCAATGCTCGACTGAAAAAGGCAATGGGTCTGCCCATTTGAGATAATATTGCTCCTACACCTCTGGAGCAGGCATCGATTTCCAATGTAAAAGGTATAGAGAAGTCTGGAAGGGCTAGCACAGGGGCATTGCACATAGCAGCTTTTAAGGACTGAAAAGCTTCTTGAGCACTTGCATTCCAGTGGAAGTTGTTTTTCTTCAATATATCAGTGAGTGGTTGAGCAGTGAGTCCATAGTGATGAATAAATTTCCTGTAATAGCCGGTTAATCCAAGAAATCCCCGCAATTGTTTGAGTGTTTTTGGAAGTGGCCAACTCACCATTGCTTCTACTTTTTGTGGATCAGCTTCAACACCTTGTTGGCTGATTATATGCCCAAGGTATTCCAACTTTGGTTGCACAAAGGAACATTTAGATAGCTTAGCATAAAATTTGTGTTTCCTAAGGGTGGCCAATGTGGTTTGTAGGTGGGATAAGTGTAATGACAAGGTTGGACTATAAACCAATATGTCATCAAAGAAAACTAGGATGAACTTTCGTAAGTAAGGTTGAAAAATGTTATTCATCAAGGCTTGGAATGTGGCTGGAGCATTGGTTAACCCAAATGGCATGACCTTGAACTTGAAATAACCATGGTGTGTTTTGAAGGCGGTCTTATGTATATCCAGGGCGTGGACAAGGATTTGGTGGTATCCAGATCTAAGGTCTAATTTGGAGAACACCGTGGCTCCATGGAGTTCATCTAGAAGCTCATCTATCAAGGGCATAGGGAACCTATCTTTGATGGTTAAGTCATTCAACCTCCTATAACCACACAAAACCGCCAAGTACCATCTTTTTTTTTACCAATAGTATTGGGGTAGCAAACGGACCATGGGAGTGTTGTATAAGGTCGGATTTAAGCATCTCTTGATAAGTTGTTCAACCACCGCCTTTTGCATATAGGGTACTTTGTAGGGGTTTTGTGATGAGGGTAAGGTATTTGGTTTGAGGGGTATTTTTTTATCTAGGGTCCTAGTAGGTGGTAACCCTGTGGGAACTTGAAATACATCAGCATATTCAGACAGTAATGGAGAGAGTTCAGGGTGAGTTGATGATACCTTAGTGGACTCCTCAGTGAGAGCAAAGAGTTGTCTAATAAAACAAGGGGAGTGTTTCTTAATAAACTTGGTGATGCCCTTGGCCTCTAGGAGATGAAGAGCTCCCTCATTTGTGGTTCCCTGCAGAGTAACATACTTCCCTTCAATACTCAAAGTGAGTTGCAATTTCTGTAGGTTGATGACAATGTCCCCGAATGGCTTAAGCCAATCTCCACCTAGGACCATGTCGTAGCCACCTAGAGGAAGCACCCTTACTATCCCTTCAAAGACTAACCCCTGCATTGTCCACTGAGGACTGTGGCAAATAGCATTGCTTATAAGCTATTAACCATTGGCAACCCTGACAATCATTTGGGGTGTCATTTGAGTGGGCCAATTGGTCTCTTTCACTACCTTTGGGTCAATAAACGAATGAGTACTCCCAGAATCAATTAAGATGGAGATTACCCTCTTCTTTAGTTTGCCTTTGAGCAGTAGTGTATTGGCTGAGAAGCTGCCATGGATGGCGTGTAATGATACTTCCATCTCAGACTGGATTTCTTGAACAAAATCCTCTGTATGTGTACTAACTTTAGTCCCTTCTTCAAAGTATTCCTCATCTGGAACAATAAGATACAGGTGTTGTTGCTTGCATATGTGGCCCTACCTGTATTGCTCGTCACAGTGATAACATAACCCCTTCTCCCTCCCCATTCTCATGTGGGCCTGAGTCATCCTCTTAATGGGTGCTATATATGGTGAAAATGGAGTTTTATTTGTGTTTTGGTGAGGAGTTTGGGTGATAGCTCTAGGTTGGTTGTTTGTGTGGCCATGGTTATTGGAATTCAGGCTAGTAGTGCTAGGTTTGGTGTGAAATTGGGTGTTGGGGCTATGGTTACTGTTCTGTGATCCTGGTCTGGGAGAAATAGTTGAGTACCCTGGGTTCCTTCTCAAATAAGGATGGTGGTCTGTTGATGACTCTTGCATCCTACCAATGTGAAGGCCTGAATCAAGGTAGTAGGTTTGAACATTTGGACCACTGTCTTGATGTCGGGTTTGAGTTCACTTAAGAAACTCATTATGAAGTAGGCAGGATCTAAATGTTTATTGTGGTTGATCATGAGGGAGTTCAACTCCTCAAATCGATCATAATAGTCTTCCTCAGTCGATTCCTACTTGAGTTTATTGAATGTTCCTACAAAATTGTCTGATATCGACTCCTCGAATCGTTCACAGATGTCTTGTGTGAATGAGACCCGTTGTAGCTTTTCGTTGCATACCTGGTAGTCTAAAAATCAGACCTCAGCCCTACCATTAAGGTGTATTGAAGCTATTGCCACCTTACTTTCATCCCCAACTTGATAGAATTCGAAGTACCTCTCACATTTTTTAATCCAAGCACGAGGATTTAATCCATCGAAATGAGGAAATTCTAATTTAGGGATTCTAGAAAACATACCGTTGCCCTCCATTGGAGTATGGAGAGTAGTTCCTCGGTGGAACTCCCTAGGTTCACTGACTTGTGAACTAGGTATGGTACTTCCTTCAGCAGCAGTAGGTTCTAGGCGAGAGTTCATCATTTGGAACAATTGTTCCATCCGTGTCTCCATACGTTGACCCTGTGTTTCACTCTCCATTGCTAATCGTTTCAACTCGGTCTTCATGAGTTCCATCTGTCCTGCGGTTTCCAATTGAGTCTTCTTCGTCTCCTTCACCAATGTTTCCAACTCTCTTGCCCTTGTCTCCATGATGAGTTCGATCTAGGATCCTGAAGCTGGCTCTGATACCAAATGTCACAGTCGTGACTTCAAGAAGGATTCAATTGGGAATTAAAAGGAAGGAAGAATGAAGAATAGCTATAATGATAAACTTCAGAGGAAGGTTACAAGTTCAGACTCACTGGATCAGAGATCCCCAATTCACAATCACACATAACATACCTCTCCTCTATTCTACCTCTCTATATATAGTTAAGACTCTAACAAAATTTCAAATATAGCCAATCCTAGCTAAACATGTGGCTGCTTTGGCTTCACTAAAATAACAACACATTTTTACTAAATTGCCCTTCACTTTCAAATTGAATTTATCTAGCGCCAGTTCTTCGCGCCATTTCTCCCCTGCATTTTTCCCTCGCTTTCTGTCTCTGATCATGACATAATACTAGAAATCGGACAAACCAATACTACTTGTGATTGAAATTATGGTACCATAGCCTTTTGAGGATTCTACATTCTACTGAGGTTGACTGAACGATTACGGGATCGATGATGATGACAGTCAGAATGATTACATTTTGTGGGATCAACGATTCAACCATTGATAAAAGAATTGGAAAAACAAAGTTTTTCTTTTGTCACTTGAACCATTACAAATGCATTGATCAGTCACTTGAATCAAATGGAGCCTTTGATTCATACCTTATGTTTATGATTCTCAACCCTGAGGTAGTCTCTCTCAGCTTGCAGCAACTACTGGTACATGTTGCAACCCAGAAGTCTGGAAGTCAGTGTTTCAAGTCAAAACACAGTCATGATTTTCCTTTATTGTATCTAAACCCACCGTGCTGTCATGTTGGTAGATGGATGGGCCGGAGGAGGTGTCTTTGCATTCCTATTATCATTTAAACCTACAGAGAAATAACTAGAAGCATGAGAACTCTTCTCGTAAAATGATCTTCAGAAACTACTTGACAAACAATTTTTTTACTTACAATTGTCAGTTGGCTTTCCACCAAGAGATGATCTCCGGGATAACCCTGTAGTCTGAAGACCAGTTAGTGATTGCCTCCTCAATGCTTTGCCATTTGCTGTGGCGGGTGACCTGACACTTGTGTTAATCGATTCGTCAATGGGGGACTTTGCTACAGTTTGATTTTGGTGGCTCCTGAAAGTTGACACAGCATGTGAGATAGGATGGTTGGACGACCAATTTGCATAGATTACAAAATGACTTGTTCTTTAGCATAAAGACTCAAGGGGATATATACCTCTTATCAGACGCATTATTGATCAGTTTCCCAATTGTCCGAAGTGATTTCCTTATTTGAGATCCTTTTTTACTAACGAAGCCTGTGGTCTGTGATTTGTTGGAACATTCAAGCTCGCCTGCCTGATCCTCCTTTGCATATGCTGGAGGCCCAGGCATCTTTGGTAATTGGACAGGCTGTAACATTGGTCTACTCTGAAGTCCTCTTCTGTTTTGACAAAATGAACTTGTAGGACTACAGGGAGCGCCATGATATATCTCCATACATGAACTATCGTTGCTGTTTCTGCCACTGATGCTGGCTTCTGTGTTTTGAAATTGGCGACAATCACTGCTGTTATCCTGACAAATCTGTTGGGGAGGAGAAACACAAGGATTCACATCATCCAACCCATGAATGTCATTCATTCTAACCTGCAACAAGGTCAGTAAAGCATGAGTTAATTTTGAACATGATGCTAAGTTACGGAATACAGAACTTCTGTAAAGTGGAAGCACATACATTTGTGGAACTTCTAATTTGCAGTTGATCCTTTGCATATTTTGCGCCTTCTGAGCTTAATCTTCTGGGACGAGTTGGAGTGTGTTCTGTTCTGAGCTTTTCTGTAACAGCTGCCGTTCTTGAAATCTTCCTATTCTCTGAGTTCAAAAGATTTTCAGTCTTTAAGACAGTAGAATTTTCAATGCTCAACCTACGAGGACGTGGAGGAGTTCGCTCGGTCATTATTTTTGGTTTCGCCGGCGGAGATCGTAAATCCTTAGCCTTCTTTGCTTGTAAGCTATCTGATGTCTTTAAGGCAGCAAAGTTTTCAATGCTCCCTCGATGTGACCGTGGAGGAGTTCGCTCAATTTTTGCTTTATTTGATTGTAAGGTATCTGCTGTCTTTATAATAGTAGAACTCTCAATGCTCAATCGACGAGGATGTGGAGGAGTTTTCTCAGTTATCACTTTTGCTTGGTCCCGTGGAGATCTAACTTCCATTGCTTTATGTGATTGCAAGGTTTTTGCTATTTTAACGACAGAAGAACTTTCAATTTTCAACTGACGAGAACGAGGAGGAGTTTTCTCTGACGCTACTTTTGCTTTCTCACGAGATCTTACATCTTTCATGAAATTTGATGGCATGGTCTGTCCCTCCTTGCTTGATAGTGCCTTCTTTAGGCTTTCAACCTGCAAGAATCTAATTAGTCAAACCTAAAGGTACCAGTTATTACACTTAATCACTAGAGCTGGCTCCTGTCCATAGCTTCAGAAAGAAGAACCACAATCTGAATTTTGTAATCCCGTTGTGATTGGTTAATCATTATAACTAATAAATTCGATGACATCGATCATAGTTAGTGAAGTGGAGGTTACATGCAATGTATTAGAGTGAGGTATGACCATACAGTTTATTGCATTTGCAGGCAGATTCCTTAAAGAGGAACAACCAGGTTTCAAAAGCGAATGCTTTAAAGAAGTGTTACCTTGAAAGCGACTCCTGACACCATCTAATGGCCAATTAATTAACAATATTAAATAATGTAAAATGCATGGGCAGGTGGAGCTGGGTAAGGGCTTCTATGATAAGAAATGTTTAGGAAGCTCGAGCTCTGGTGAATCTGAGATCAATCTAGATAACAGAGGGTAGAGGGAAAATCAAGTTATAGAAAAATAAATGTTAGTAAAAAAGTCGAAACTTGGAAGGTGACATCTTTTTCAAAGATGGCATTTTTGGAAGCAATTGATGAAGTATTTGGATCAGTACCATACAGGCAAAAGAAAATGCTTCAGTAATCTACATTGTCCTAATGAAATTCCATTTTCAAATGATGATAGGCTCATATTCCTGAGATACAATCTTGTACGGCAGTTATGTCATTCTCCACTTGAATTTTAAAGGTGTGCAATGCAGATATGCTCAGATTCTATCTTTAGGGACAAAATAATATATATGCATTTTACTAGAGATCCTGTTAATGAGAAGTGAGAATCAGGCAATAAACTATGATCATCCTTGAAGGGTTAGCATGCGTGCTATTTTGTTGAAACAAATATACTCATAAGAGAATACAAGTAGGCCTAGAAAGTTCTAATGATGTCATATGAGATGCAAACTTGTTAGTATTCAAGCATTAGCTGTGTTAAGAGCTAAAAGTGTAATATAATATATTCCCCTGCCAACTAGTATACCGAAAAAAGAGGAAAAACAGAAGCCAAGCAATGAATGAGTAAATGTACCTGTTCCCTAAGTTCATTAACCTCACTGCTCTCTTTGTTCATACGAGCAGCACCAAGCTCAACCGTTGACACCCTTTGGGCAAACTTCAATGTGCTAATTGTTTCTCCATAAGAATCTGACTCTGGACTCACATGTGCAAACATTAATGTTTTTGCATGCCCACCTATACAATATATACAGGAAGAAAGTTAATAGAATAGTTATATTGATCGTCCAATTTTAAAGATATCAATTTACATGTTTGAAGCACTGAACCTAAGGAATCTTGTAACAGCTGTGTCAGTTTGCTGTTTCTGTAGGGAATGTGGGAGTTCTTCTGGGCTAGTGCCATAATGACATCCCCCAAACATGAGAGCGACTTATTTATATACTGTGCTTCCTTTAGCCTATCTCCTGTAACTTCCGACTTGTCCACCCTCTCACTCCCAGCAAGGTCAACAAGATGCAAACAGCTGCGCAGGATGTTCCCTGAAACATCTTTACCTTGCACATGCACAGTCAAGATGCTACAGGCAAGCATGGAAAATGATTACCAATATTGATATTTTATATATAAGATATTGTAGAAATTGACTTCAAAATCTCATATACAAACCTGTGAGAGCGACTGCTTCTGTTGTTGATTGCGGTGGAGCTAACTACACGGTTTGTCTCACCAAGTTTCATTAGATTCAGAACATCTGTTGAGGACTCCACAATGTGCACTGTGGCATCAGGAAGACTCAACTGTCCGTTGCTTGCACAGTTGTGTATCTCTAATTTGTTAATAGTTAAGAAATCAAAACCATGCAAGCTTAGCTGTAATAATTCATAACATAGAGAGTCGAGTTTAAAATAACAAAAATTAAGGATATTTTGTTGTTGACGAGTCTTCTGTGAGGAGGTCTCGAACTTGCTCATTATAAATTTCAACCATTTGAACTCTAAATTGATAATTAACAATGTGCTTCCTGACACTAGATGGTTGGAAAAGATCATTCAGAGCCAAATAGTTGATTCCCACATCCTTAGAAGAACCGTCAGACCGACCACACTGTCACCAGAGAGACAAAGGATGAGAAATGTGATCAAGTTAGTTGAAAACGCATACAAACATATAAGTTAGAACCACTACTTGCAAAATCTCACAAAGGTCTTACCATGGTATGTGTTTTACCAGATCCTGTCTGTCCATAGGCAAAAATGCATACATTGTAACCATCCATGACAGATCTAATCAATGGTTGAGTATCCTTAAAAACATCCTCTTGAAAAGGGACAAAAAAAACCCATAAATTCATGTGAGAAAAACATCCAATTTAATGAATAAACTAATATAAATAATAAAGTGTGGTAGTGAATCACCTTGAGAAGCAGTTGGACCAAAAACCTGATTAAAGTGAAAAGCTTTTCGTGCGTCTTTATGTGGTTTCAATGGATCTAACACCACAAGAGACCCGTCATCACCAATATGGTCAATTGCATTTATTTTATCAGTGCCAAAGACAGGCCTTATTCTGCAGTAAACTCGTATGTTTCCTGAATTCAAAATTTAAATATGTTACTCCAAAGGTACTTAATGTAATCCCCTTTTATTGATATATGTTTTCAGTTTTTGAACAAATTGTTAATTCGAGAACTGAACCAACCTTTTAGATCCTGAACCATGTTATACAAGTCCCTATTTTCTTTGACCACTTTTTGGTATCCAAGAGCAGCAAAGGAAAGTTCTTCAAACTTGCTTCCTGAATGACCCAAAAATATGCATCATCAGTACAACCCTTGATAATGCTTATAAGAATATTGAGAGCTCATAAGCTGGCATATTGTGATCTCATAAAATCTAACATAGCCTTACGAAAAAAAATTTGGACGGCGGCATATTTTGTTGTATGAGACATCAGAACAAGAAGAATCACGATTTCGCTTTTAAACAACATGAAAGAACTTAAACAAAAAAAAGAGAAAAAGAAAAACCCATTAACTTTGCATGAGACATACCTAATTGTTGTAAATCATGCTGCATTTGGGACTGTAAGACTTCAAATTCCTTTTTCGTCCTTGATAAAAGCTCCTTTAGATCCTGAAAATTAGGAAAATTCAGAAACTTGCCAATTACAATCTCTCACTTATCAAATTTTTTTTTTTTTTTTATACTAAAGTTCTATTCTAGAAATCCCTTGGACAACAGATTTCCCTTCCCTACTTTTATATTGCATTCATCAAACCTAGTCAGTATAATTTATTCAACTAAATAAAATACAGGTCAAAAACTTTGTAACTGGGTGCGCATTGGATAAAACTAACAAGTTGGGACTCTACTGTTTTACGGATTTATTCTTAGATAAAACCCCACAACTAATAGCGAAACCGTCTAGGCTGGTTAAGTTGAGACAAGATCAGTGCAAGATGGGGGTTGAGTCTTAAGGTAGGATAGAAAATATAACAGAATTCGTTAGTATGTAGTAGTAAATATTCAGATAGATGAATGGACTACGAGGATAATGCAATATAACTTCGCTAAACTTGTGCTGCCACTTCACCTTGTTGGACTCAATAGCCTGAGCATGGCTCAGGTAAGCATAGGATAAATTTAAATTTGGTATATTATGATATTGAAGTTGTCCTTATCATTGAAAAGATACATTCTATGTCCTTTTGTGATAATGATCTCTAACTAGTTGATGTTATGTGTAGGAACATGTACATGTTGTGCTTAATCAAGTCTTCATTTTGGGAACGACGTCTCTGAAAGAATATTAATCCTGATTCCATGGCCACAATTGCAAATTGATATGAGTACTCTATATCAACTATTTCATTTTGGGTTTAAACGGCAATCTTGGAATAAGAAAAACTGGTGGAGCAGCTAACTCTCTTGCTTATATCCTTGATAAGTAAATGAAAGTTTTTATTATGGATCAAGCTATAAAAACAGTGGAAAAGTATAATTCAAGGGAAATGAGTAAGAAGATGGGCTTACCAAAAGGTCTTTTTCCTGTACTTCAATTGAATGCCAATGTTGGCAATGGGGTTTTTCCATGCAAGACTTGCAATGCTGCAAAGTGGATGACATGATTGAGACTTGTACCATGGTATAATAGCAATTAGATGTAGTATATGAACAAGCGGATCTAAGAACAACTTTGTTATTGTTATGTTAGTCTTAATGGATTAGCATTTCATGATGTATCCTTCAACTAGGAAGTCCTCATCCATACTATTTTTACATTAAAAACCCTCCTTTATGATACCTCTTCGGCAGTAAAACAATTACCATACTGCTCATTTCATTCCTAAATGATACTAACATCCATCACTTTCTCATTAAATACTTAAACAAGAATATAAGTAGAAATGATTATGAAATATTCTTTCACAGAGAAATTCATACTAAGAGTTGGCAAACCAATATAGAAAAAGAGTTTGTGTGCATTTATACATCAGAAAGAAACATTGAGGATGCACAAAATACACGTACCTTATTAGTTTCAACTCTAGATAAGCTCTCTGTAAGCACTGGCACTGATTTGCTCTCTTTTAACTAGAGAAACATGAAAATTTATAGTCAAACATATCTGGTTTCTACCAACTGAATAATCGAGAATAAGATTGAAAAATGAACGCAGCTCTAGTGATCTAGAAAATGGTATAGAAACAAGTGTTGGAAATAATTGCCTCCAAAGAAACATTAGTGAAAAACGCTTCTAGAACAACCACGTCTAATTGAAAATAAACTAAAAGGAGACACTTACGACATATGTTTGAGATAATACAAGCAATAATGGTTTATACATGCAGTCAGATCACAAGGAGACAAGTAATTCATCTTTAAGCAGGATGATTCTTCACCAAACATATTATTCATAAAAGAACATAAAAAGAATTTGTTAGCTATCAAAATAATTAAATTGGTCTCTTATCATTGAAATATTGTCATTATCATGTAAAATTAGAGTGAGGGTAATACTATTTCAATATTTATTTCCAGAAAAAGTTATGGGTGTCGTCCCATATTTCAGCGCTAATTTTATCAGTACGCTTTTATGCTAAGTTGCTAATAGGTATGACAATATCATATTTAAATGAAGACAAGAACATTTTGAGAGCAACATGGCACAACCTATTCTAGAGAATTGTGAGAAGTTGGAATCGGAGACATGGAACAATTACATTTTGATAGAATATTAGTTTCTAATAAACTAAATATCTCAATAACTAGAATACCCTAAAATCACGCATGATTTATTTTCGGAAGATCGTTATATTTAAGGTTTGTGAGTCCTGACTGTGAAACCTTTAGATTACAAATGGCAATGCACTTAAATTATATATGTTTTTAACTTGGAACAGTCATAACTTTAATCATTTTATGAATAATTCGCTTAAACAATACAGATATGTTCTAGGAGTACATATGATAGTGATGTTGACCATGAATAATAGAGAATTACTCAAAATTTTGCCTAACTAACCATTTGTAACTACAGTAAACACTGTAGTGACCTTTGTTAAGCTCAAGTCCAATGTAGCTTACGTGTGCTTCTGTGCACAAAAGTTCCAAAAGACTCACCTCAGGGCAATGGTTTAGTTGTTCTCGCAAACACTTCGACATGATCTCATTGAAAAGCTTGACAGATTCCTTCAACAACAAAGAATTACAAAAACTGTCACCATGTTTCTTTTAATTATTGAAATGGAATCTAATTAATGAACCATAGTTGACAATTAGCACCATATTTCCTTGATGTCTGGATGCCAGAAGTTTATGGTCGATATTCTCCTTTGCTCCAAGCAGACAATCAACAATAGCTTCCACAGTTGAATCTATAAAACAAAATCAAGTATGGCGGAAACTATTCTCAATCAACTGGGTGAAACTACTACTGTGTAAATGATAAAATAAAAATAACAACCACATCTATAAAGAGAAAATAGTCGAACCTTCAACTGTCCTGCTTTCGACTTGTATGTTTGGTGTTTCCTCGGGGGCAATGGACATATCCAACTGTCTGCAAGGCCCCAAGGGATTCACCGGGGCACCTCGCGAATGAATCCTACCAACAGAGCGGGGAACCATCGGGGATCTCACAGGCTTATAAGACCCATTTGCGCCACTACTCCATTGTTTCCATTCATGATATGACTTAAGAGCTAAAATACAATCAACAATTTTAACTGTCCATCCAGCCTCTAATGAATCCTGATATAATCACCAAACAAGGTAAACAACTAAAACCAAAATTGAAACAAAAATGAACATCTTTTCAAATAAAGATCCAAAATTTACCCTTTCGAGATCCGAAGCTTCGAATGCAGGCAATTTCAACTCCTCCACCGCTACCAAGAAGTTGCGAATGTTCTCAAAGTACTGATAAGCATTCAATTGCTGAGTCTCCGATGTGAGTGACAGTGATTGACTCTCTATAACCTAAAAACCCCAATTCAACCAAAATCAAATGAAACCAAATGAACAATCATAAACCCTAAACATCAAAACTTGTAAATCTGAGCTATTTGTACCTTGGGCACAGATCCAGGCCGGATCTTGTTAATTGCATTGCAGAGAACAAGCCCATTTCTCAAGCAGGAAATGAATTCTGGCTCCGACGGCTGGCTTGGCTGCCCGAGTGGTCCCACGAAGGTTTCAAGCCATACCGCAGCTTGATATCTCCTCAGAGCTGTTAAGCAATCAAACAAGAGAGAGAGAGATGAGTGAATCACTGAATCAAGAAACAGAGGAAGCAAAGCAAGCAAGAAGAAGAAAGAGAGGAAACCTGCTTCTTCAGCCTTTCTTGAAGCCAAATTGAAGTCGTGAAGAACTGTTCTTCTTGATGGATCCTCCATTGAATGCGAACTCACTCACTCGATCGATCGATCGATCGATTTCTTCAAGAGAAACCCTAGAAATGTGAGGAAATTTGTTCGTGATTTCTTCAAGAAGAGAAGAAACCCTAGAAGAGAGAGAGAGAGAGAGGGAGAGTTTTTTTTCGTTCTTTGTTGCTTTGAATTGTTTAAAGGTCACTCGCTCACTCTGCAGAATCGTAACGTTATACTGAGTTTTTGAATTCAAACTGGAAGTGCCACGCCACGCCACGCCACGCTTGTGAGCAAACAGTATTGGATCTTGACCCAATATATAGCGTAAGATAGAATCCAAGGTGAAATGTGTAAGGAAGGCCTCGTGGGAGTTTTGACGTTTGGGCTTCGACTTGGGCTTTCCATTGAGATAACCAGATCTAATTGTTCATTTATATAAATCATTTCATGAAAATATTTTATTAGGATTTGATTAGTCAATATTTTACTTTTATTGTCATTTGTAAAAATGTTGTATTAAGATTTGATTGGTATTTGATGATGGAATCATTAAGTTTGTTTTGTTTTCTTCCTTATTTGGATTTGAAAATTTTAGAGGTTGATTTCACAACAATAAGGTATAAGGTAATTCTGACTACGGCCCTAAGAGATCACAACGTTTAGGTCAAGATCTCAAAATGTGAGTTGACTCTTCAGTCTTGTATTAAATCAACGAAAGGAAAGGTCAGAAATACTCTATTGTAGCATGACCAAGTACCAACCTCTAAAATTTCCTTGGATATTATCCTTATTTATTTTTATTTTGTTCAAGTATTTAAATTCACCCCGGGGAATATTAGCGGGCAAAAAGTCCAGAAAAACATAATTCCTAATTGTTATAATTAGGGAAAACAATTTAAAATGTGTATGCAATTGATTAAGAATTGCTACCAATTTGTCAATGGCTTTATCTAACTATACTTTGGTTTAGAGCACTCATTATTATGATTATTGTAAAGTGTATGACACAGTAGGATCTACCATATAATAGAATAAATTCTACTATAATATAAATGTTATAAGCTAAAAATCTAACTCTATTGTAAATCAGTCATAATCGTTAATTCCCTCCAGACAATTTGAAGCGTTATCTTTTCAAAGTCATTTTCATCTTTTCATCGCGGGACTTGTTTGCTATCAGTCTCTTGCCCATATTTAGCATTAAACATAATTCGCCGCTCAATAAGAGTTGCATTCCCAAGCAACCCGACTCAACAGTACTTTTGAAGCACACGACTCTCAAAATGTATAAGGATATGGTATAATATTAAAACATTTTAAAGAATAGTAAATAATTTTTATATAACATTATTATGGATGGGTAGAGAATTTGGTGAATCCGGCCAAATCATAACAGGTTGGAATTTGGAAGCAGACATCCCATCTTGTGGAAACATTTTGGAAATTCAAACCCAAACCAAATAACTTCCTTTTGTTGTTCATGTTGTTCAACTTTCTATCACAATTGTGGTCCCTTCCATCCTACAACGACCCTGCATCTAATCCTGGCCAGATTCGTAGTCTATTATTCCAAAATTAAATGTGACAACTTGAGGCTTTCTTTTTCAGCATGATACAAACAAACAAACTATTCTAGTTAAAGGCTCAAAGATACCATAATGAGAGCTCATATATAGTTAGACATTGCCACTAGTTGAATATACTGACCTCACTTAAAACAAAACCAAGCGCTCTATACATTGTATGTTTTTATGGTGTGCGTGTCTCTGTTATGTAGGGCTCGCACTCAACATAATCAAACTCAATTTCAAAATTGATTTATCTCTACAAGATATAGAGTATCTAATCAAATCCTAGCATAATATTTGCCACGATATTTTTCTATTCTAGCTTTATTTTATTTTATATGATTTGTATTTGTTTCTAAATATAATTTTAGTTTAGGTTATATAAACCCGTCTTGGGTCTCTTATAAGACATCCCAATCAATAAAATGTTCTTCTTCTAAACTTAACAGCAGCAACCACGAATGAGGTCAAAATGGTTTCTACTTCGGATGGCTAATATGAGTTAGTTCCATACAACTTCTTGGGTAGCTTCAAAAGCCGAGTTGATAAGATTTTTATCACCACATTTTATTTGCCACAAAATGCAGCAGCACATAACCACATAATAATGTACATGAAACACATCATGCATGTGCTGTTATATTGTTAGTAAACAACTCTGGAAATCCTCACAAGTTGGGGACTTCAAATACAGTCTCCGTTTCTCCTCAGGTGTATAGAGAGAAGGAAGAGATAGGAGAAGATGAGTAGTTCTTCAAAATTTCTCATTTTCTTTCTCTTTCTTTCATTCTTTGTTGCATTAACAAGAGGAGGTTATGCTAGGCAAGAAAAAGCTCTAGATCGTTTGTTCAAGGCCAAGTTCAATGGAAAATCTGGGATTAATACCAAGTTGTATACTGAAGTTGAAATTACGACTGAAAATGGAATGATAGATGAGAGCAAAGTCGGTTTGTCATTGCAGGAGGGACTGAAGGAAAAAGATAAGATTGAGAAGTTGCCGGGGCAACCTGGAAATGTTAAATTCACACAATATGGTGGTTACATTAGTGTTGATGACACCGTGGGTAGGGCTTTCTATTACTATTTTGTGGAGGCCGAGACTTCAAAGGAATCCAAACCTCTACTTCTTTGGCTCAATGGAGGTATAATTATTGGTTCAGCCTGATGTTGTTGAGCATTGAAATTTTCACTAGTCATTAATGTTAACAATGTTTAGTTTCTATAGTAAGATTGCGTGTATTTTTAATTGTGATATTTTGCACTATTTTTTCACTAGGTCCAGGATGTTCATCTCTTGCTTATGGAGCGATGCAAGAGCTTGGACCCTTCCGAGTAGCCAGTGATGGCAAGAAACTGTACCATAATCCCTATGCTTGGAACAAAGGTTTGTATCATTATTGCTAAACTTTATCTGTAAAGAAGTTTTAACATTATATATCCAACTATTTCAGTTTTTTTTTTTCTTTTTTCAAATGCAGTGGCAAATGTTCTGTTTGTGGAATCACCTGCTGGAGTAGGATTT
The DNA here is from genome assembly GCA_963556465.1 of Berberis vulgaris. Classification (NCBI taxonomy): domain Eukaryota; kingdom Viridiplantae; phylum Streptophyta; class Magnoliopsida; order Ranunculales; family Berberidaceae; genus Berberis; species Berberis vulgaris. The sequence continues at coordinate 98,079,605 of OY747124.1, read as the reverse complement.
TCTTACTCAAATACAACATCTGATTACAAATTAAGTGGAGATAGAATGACAGCGACGGATAATTACGCCTTCTTGGTGAATTGGTTAGAAAGATTTCCAGAATATAAAATGAGGGATTTTTATATATCAGGCGAGAGCTACGCAGGGCATTATGTACCTCAATTTGCTCATACAATTCTCAAACATAATGAACATATGAAAAGCACCACCATCAATCTAAAAGGGGTTATTGTACGTATGGCTTTCTCTCCAGTCAATTAGTTTCTCTTTCTATTTGTATTATTGACCAAATTTAACTGGTACTTCTTATGTTTCATTTTCAAATTAATGCACTTATCCTATTCAACATGTCAATATAAATAACAAGAGGTCACATTGAGAAGAAAACTCAGTTAAAAAATTTAACAAAATACCATGAAACTAATGAGTTGATAGATTTGTATTGACATCCATGACTGCAGATTGGAAATGCCGCAATTGACGATGAGCTCGATAACGTGGGCATGTATGATTATTTTTCAACCCATGCCCTAATTTCGGACAAAGCCATAGAAGGTATTCACAGGCACTGTAATTTCTCATATGCCAGTCAGACCAAGCAATGCATTAACAGCATGGATGAAGCTGATAACAATGTTGAAGATATTGATGTCTATAATATTTATGCACCTGTTTGCCTCAACTCTAACCTCACGAAGAAACCTAAGCGTCCTTCGGTAAGTTTTTATGTATTTAGTGATTGTCCAAGGAATGATTTGCATTCATCTTATGAAAATTAAGCAGCTGGCTTGCATGTACATATGCAGATCGTAATTGATCCTTGCAGTGACGACTACGTTTGGGCTTATATGAACACTCCAATAGTACAAGATGCCCTTCATGCGAATATCACCAAATTACTCAATTATACTTGGGAGCCTTGCAGGTATAGTTAAATAAATTAGCCTATTTACTTTTCAAACACATGGTCATAGAAATTATTGATTTTTTTTTTATTATTATTATTATACATATATTTTATTTTTTGCAGCAATATAGTTTCTCCATGGAGAGATAGTGCATCCACAATACTACCACTATTTAAGGAGTTTTTGAAGAGTGGACTCAGAGTCTGGGTATTTAGGTTAGTTTGCATCGACTCTCCCTGTCAACATTGTCGTCATTTTTCTTAGTTTGATTAATGTGTTATGAATTTAATTGGTAGGGAAGCTGACTTCTAGCCAAGAAGTTTTTGGTAGCTATTTGACATGGAAAAATAATGTAGTTGTCCCAATATTTGATGTTTGAAGCCTTAAAGGCAATTAAATTTCGGATTTTAAAGGCCAATCGTACTCGAGAATCAGGATTATAAGATTCATCAGAAAATAATGTACCATACAAGTAATTTTAGTATAATTACTGTAAAACAGTGATGCCTAGTAATACAGGGTTGGTCCCAAGTGAAATCTCTGTACAACAGGAGTTTTCATTCTACAATATAGTGCAGAGAAGATCTCAATTCTAATACTTGAATCTCAAAATAGTCAGAAAAATAGAACTAACTTGTACTGTTGGTGTTGGATTGAGTGGCAGTGGTGATACAGATGGTAGGGTTCCAGTTACTTCAACAAAGTATGCACTTAACAAACTAAATCTTCCAATCAAGACTGAATGCTACCCTTGGTTCCTAAAAGGAGAGGTACATTATTCTGTGTTTTCTCTTTTCTTTCCCTTTCTATGAATTTGAGAGTTTGGAGATGCTCTTTGGATTGAACTAATCCCCGTAATTCACTTTGCTTTGGTTATGCTGATAACAAATTAAGGTTGGTGGCTTCGCTACCGTGTACAATGTGAGCAAGGGGGACCTAACATTTGCGACGGTGAGAGGGGCAGGGCATCAGGTCCCAAGCTACAAACCTGCGACAGCACTTGCACTTATCGAGCATTTCCTTCGTGGCACTCCTCCTCCTCCAAAATTAAAGAAAATAGATTATTGATTCCAATCAACTGATGTATATCAGTAATAAAGGTTGAAATTTATTTACATGTTTTGGCACTTGTTCACATAGTTAAACGATTTGTGCTTGTCATGAGGGAAAAATCAGAGTTTATTAACCAGGCTGACCAGGAGTTCAAGCAAAAACGGGTGTTTCTGCAAGTGCAAAATTCTCGAGAAGCACCGCCGAATAAATAAACTTCAACATATTATTCCTCAATTCCTCAAAATTCAGTTAATAAGAATGTCCACGATATTGATGTCATAATATTAATGCACCTATTTGCCTCAAATTTGATTTCTCTAAAAGCCTAAGTGAGGTTCGGTAAGATTTATCTGGACCATATAACGGTCCACAACGATAGAATGCTCAGATGAACAGTGATTTTATTTCCCATTTTGCACTCCTACTTTATCAATATTTACGAGCAATGCTATTATGTATTTTTAAATGAAAAATGCTATTATGTATTTTGCACTCCCACTTTATCAATATTTAGATCAACAGTGACAATGGTGTTTATGTCTTTAAATGAAAAATGCTATTATGTATTTTTACAATTTTACTCTCCCTAATTTAGATTATTTACCATCAAGATCAGTTTATCTGAAACATTGATTAATTATAACCTAAGCCTTAACATACTTTATTTGAAATCTGCAATTATTTATAAATTATAAATAGGTCATTACAACTAACTTTTGAATTATTTATTTTGTCCTCCACATTACATACTTTTTACAATTTAAAATCAACCTCTCTTAAATATTGATTAATCATACCTAAGTCTTTAATATAATGTTTTGAAGCTCTCTAATTATTTATAAACTATAAGTAGGCCTTTACAATATATAGTTAAATTGTAATCTTCGGTTACAATAGTTAAATTGTAATCTTCGGTTATAAATAGAGCGCATCTACACCTAATATATTTAATAACCTTTAAAAAATCCCTAAAGAATCAAGGAAAAAAAAAACAACCCAAGATCGAAAATGATTACGCCCAAATGAGCTAAATGAGACAACTCAAACAAAAAGGAACAAAACAACTAAAAGAGGAAGACATGACATGCCATTAAGCAAACAAAATGACTAACTATCTCAAGTAAAGTTTTTTTTTGCTAGCATCATTGCATATGATCACCTCAAGACGCAGCTGGCAAGGGGGAACAATAAATTGAACTCCCATAAGGCCTTCCAATAAAGCTATGAAATTAGGAGCTTTGTTACTTTCTATATAAAGTGTCTAATGTTGAAGTTCTACAACAAAGTTATCCTTTATTTGATATTTGCTACCAGATTTTTTAATTTTTTTTAAAAGCATATAGCAAATATATCAAAAATTACAGTTACAATAAAGTTGTCCAACAGTAGTGGCCAAGTTGTGAGCCTCGAGGAATAAAATTACAAAAACATAAACTATGATAAGAATAAAGGTGCCTAATGTTGCTAATAAGAGGACGCCACATCCAGCACATAGATGTTTTCAGCTCTTGTTGTTCTTCTTGCAAAATGGTTTGCAACGTTTCAGAGTCTCCCAGAAGAAATCTCATTATCCACTATCGAGGTTGGATAAGCAAAAGTGATGCCTCAGCAGCATAGCACTCTGCCATTGTGCTATCAAAAACTTTCCCTGTAGATGAGACAGGTTATCCAAGCAAGAACCCGTCCAATAGCATTCACCGCCAGAATTTCAATAGCCCCATGTTTAGAAGAAGCAAAGAAACTAGCATCATAAATGACCATAATCATGTCAAAGTCCAAAGTATGGGGGATGGGCCTAAGTTGAAAAGATTGTGAGTTAAGTTTGTGGTGTCTAACTGACTGAATTGGTGCTTGGATCAACTCCATTATGATGGTTTCCTTCTCAAAAAAATGTCTGAAAGTATCAGTGGGATCATCCTGGTTATGTGAAGACAGACTATTGTTTAACACATTTTCTAGGATGTGATGGATGGAAACAAGTTTTTCAGTATCCATAGTGGTATGAGCTCCAGAATGATTCATCAAGGTATGGTTGTTGGCGTACCATTGGTATGTCAGGCTGACCAGGTTTGTCGAAAGGAGGATAGGAACATCTGAGTGTTAAAATTGCTTTTGTTGAAAATAATTTTGTTTGCGTCTGCCAAATGGATTGGATAATAGCCGTGAATTGCGACAACATTTCATCTTTGGCCTCAGGATTTGGTTGTACCCCACATTAAGTTAAAAAAAACCTTGCAATAGTGGAGAATTAAAATTGGTATTGAGCCAATTGATAGGTCGAGGGGAAAGGTGCCAAAGTCTAGTGGTCACTGGGCAGATGAAGAAAAAGTGGGTGACATCATCCGTGTGATCCTGACAAAAGACACAGTAATCATCAATAGGTACGTGCACCCTAGTCGAGTTGGTCATGGTGGGGTGAATGTTTTGGCTGATTTTCTAAAGGATGAAAAGAGTACAGGTGGGGCCTTAACTTTCCATAATTATTTCGGTATTGTTTGCCCCGAAATTGGAGATGTGGAGTGTTTGAAGTGAAAGTTTCTAGTTGCTCATGGACAAAAGCTTGGGTAACACTTTTAACCAAGAAACTGCATTCTTTGACAAAAAACCAGATGAGTTTGTAAGGCCGGAGGGAAGGTCTTATGGTAATGTCCAGAATATCGTTAGCCACCGGACCCAAAATGGATAAGACAAGATTGGTGTTCCAGTGCGACACTTGGCCCGAGGAAGGAAGCCATAGATCAAGAATAGTAAAAGGGGAATTCAAGGTAATGGGTGCCGATAAGCAATAAGCAAGGGACAAGTCTTGCTTGACCCAACGATCCCTCTAGAGGTCGATGTTTGTTCTTGATAAAACTTATCAGATGAGATGTCATTTCATCTTGGAAAACGCGGTAAGATTGCCTCTCCAGGCGAAAAAGGCAATAGTAGGACATTTGGAGAGTTGAAAGATGCTATTTTTTATATTGAAGTAAATAGCTTTGAGATGAAGAGTATGAGGGTTAAGCGGTGAAGAAATCGTTTGTTATTTGCCATTAAGGCAAGGTTATGCCTGGTTGAAGGAATGTTGAGACCTTCTAGGTGACGAAATATAGTGATGTGATCCCAGGTATACAGATGTTTGGCCTTACTACCCACTTCTCCATTCTACCAGAAGTTTCGAGCAAGATTGTCTAACTTGGTGGTATAGACCATGGAAGTAGGAAATTTTGCATGGTATAAACAAGAATCGAATTAAGAACAACTTTGATCACAACCGTCCTCTTGGCTTGAGAGAAGACCTTAGATTTCCAGCTGGACAGCTTTGTGTTGACTTTATCTAGAAGGCATTGAGAATCTGAGGTTTTCTTTTTGGAGAGAAGAAAAGGTGATCCCAGATATTTGTCTTTGGGGTTGTATAACTTAGAGCCAAGGATCATGTTTATCATTTTGGCATGTTGGCGTGAACATTTGAGCTATAAAATACCGATGATTTTTCGTAATTTACTGCTTGACCCAATGCCGAGCAATATTGGAAGAGGGTATCTTTAACAAAGTAGACTTCTGCCAAAGAAGCTCGATAAAAAAACATGAGATCATCAGCATACAATGAATGACTGATAAATGGTGAGTGACTCCAAATTTGGATACCTTTGATGAGACCCTCATTGTCAGTTCGGGCGAGAAGTCTGGAAAGAGATTATGCAATTAAGATGAAGAGATAAGGGGATAAGGGGGTCCCCTTGTCTGATGCCCTTAGTAGATTTGATGATCGGGAGAGGAGAACCATTGAACAGAACCTGGAGAGAGGGTGTGGAGATACATTGTTTTATCATTTGGATCCAACCTCTAGCAAACCCTAATTGTTCAAGAATTTGGAACAAAAAAATCATTGAACTCTATCATCGGTTTTAGCCATGTCAATCTTGATAACCATCCAGCTTTGTTTCTTCTTGCGACAATGTTTCATTTGAAAGAAAGTTTCATGAGCTAGACTAACATTGTCCCCAATAGAACGTCCTTTGATAAATGCTCATTGGTTGGGGGATATGATGTTGTCCAGCAGAGGTTTCAAACTGTTAACTATAATTTTTTAGATGACTTTGTATATAACATTACAAAGTCCGATAGGTCGAAAATTATCAGGAGTGGTAGGGTTTGAGACTTTTGGGATCAAGGCGACGAAATTTTCATTGAGATTTTGATCTAACTTCCAAGTGGTGAAGAAATTTACCACAACCTCAATCACATCCAGCTTTACAATATCCTAGTAGTGTTGGAAAAAAGAAAGCATGAAAGTCATTCAAGCCGAAAGCCTTGTGAGTACCCATACCAAATAGGGTAGTACAAATTTTCTTTTCACTGGGAATAGTGAGGAGAGATTCATTGTCTTCTGAGGATAAGGAAGGGGTGAAAAGATAAATGATTTCAGAGCATGGAGTAGGGTTGGAAGACTGGAAGATAGCTTCAAAATACTCATTGAGAACCTGTCCCACAAAGTCCTAGTATTGTTTGAAGCGTCCTTAAGACGAAGAATAAGTTTTTCTTCCTACGCATCAGGGATGCCAGTTGAAAAAACTGTAGCCAGGAGTAGCCTGATTTATTGTGCAAGAAAGTTCTTCTCTTAAATATAGTACATATAGACGGTCTTCCAGACTGGTGGTGGTGTTAACATTATCCAAGGAAGGAATGTCATTTTGAAGTTTGTCCATGGCCATTTGCGTTTCCGAGATGTTACGAAAATACTTTTTATTTCATCTAGTGAGACAATGGTTGTTCTTTTTTATTTTAAGATGGAAGTTGTGGGCGGGGATAAGGTGATGTCGGGGACTCCAGGAATTTTTAATGATTTGGCTACATTGGGAGTCCCTAGTCCACATGTGAAAAAACCTAAAGGGTTTTGGGGGCTATATTGACATTAGAGACAAGCTGAGACGAGATGGCTCTATGATCAAAGGTTGAAGTGTGAATTTTTTGAGCAATAGCTGAAGGGAAGCAATCCATCCAGTTAGTAGATACCAAGATGTGACCAATTTTGGCTTTAACCCATTGTTACCTTTTCTTTTATTATTCTAGGTAAAATGTGAGCCATTGAGTGGGAAATCTATAAGATTGTGAGTATCCATGAAGTTCCTAAGATGCCTAAAATTGGATAGGGCTGACTTTCTTTCCCCAGTTTGTCATCTGGCAGTAAAATAGAAGTTAAATCTCTTATAATTAGACCTGACAGTGTTTGAAGGTCATAAATGTGAGACAATTTAGTCCAAAAAGGGGCTTGGAGGGATGGATTTAGTTCCCCATATAGAAAAATAGCAGACCAGATATATGGAACAAGATAGTTATCAATAGTACAATTGAAATAATATTTACACGTAGAAAGGATAGTGAGATGAATACCTTTTTTCCATAATAAAGCAAGGTCGTTTGATAGTCTGTTAGCTGACACTGAGACTCCATGTTTGAATCCAAGACTCCGGCGGATGCGATCCATTTTGGCTGAGGTAGCTTTGGTTTCTGATAGAAAAAATGATGTCTGGGTATGGCCTTTAGATTCTGAAACGCACAGGGGACCCAATGCCCCTTGCGTTCCAGGAGAGAATCATGTAAACTTTGGCTACACTTCATCGGCAGTCACTTATACCTCAGTAGCTTGAATGGGTTCAATGGATGATTAGCCTGATGAGTCATCTAAATTAGACTGATGAGCAACAATGGTAGCAGTCCTGTGGTGGATCTCTGTATGTATCATAGTTGGCAACACTAAGAGCCAGTTGGATGGTCAATGAAGTGTTCTGAGACTGATTGCCCCGAATAGAAAGAATTGAAAGCCTCATTTTCCCTCCAGATTTCAACCCAGCCATCATCCTGTACTAGCTCCAATTTCCTCTTTCCCCTTTGAATTGATTTTGTTTTCAAACATTGTCTTTTTACATAACGTGGAGAACAAAACGAATTTGCTTCTTTGGGGATAGGATCAAAGTGGGAGGGTTCATATGCATCATAGCCAGGGTAGTCTTATTTCTAACAAAAACCATCGGCTCCATGAGACAACATTTCAATCTCCAGAGTCTGTGGTTGTTTCATAGTGGATGACATTACTTCCTGAGTATAAGCTTTTTGTCTAGTTGTTCCACATGAAAGGGGTGGGAAGCTTTCCATTGGCTAGCCATTCGGTGGGCAAACACTTCTTTGCAAAGACTTTGAAAGTGGAAATACTTTGCCAATGCCAGGAGCTCTCTGTTTTCATAGTGGAGCACTTTTCTGATCTCAAAAGTAGGAGCTGGAAGTGTAAGATTTTTGGTAACAAGTGTTGTTTCAATGATGGGGTGTGATGGAACAGTTGTAAGGGGTGGAAGTTGATGGGTGTATGAGCACGTTAGGTGGATTGCATATTGGGTTCAGGTGACTGGTTTTTGCCAGAAGTGTCCATGAGTAATGCTTTGTAGCAGTGGTGGGCTTGGAAAAGATATGTGAATGTATTAGGGTGTGATGGAGAGTTCGTAGTGCTGAGTTGTATGGTGCGAATGAATGAATGAGAATGTAGAAATCTGGTTGATGGTGTTGTGGGAATTGGGTGTTGGGATGGAATGATTACTCATTTTAATGAAATGGAATGATTTGATGGCCACTGATGGGATTTCAACGGCTATTTATGGGGAAAAAAAGGAAAGAAAGAAGGTGGTACACGACTAATTAAGGTGGTGAAATGATAAAAACGGAGAGTATGGAAACACACTCCGCCTGAAACCTGCACAAAACACAAAGAAACACACAGTAAGCAAGCTAAAGGGTACCAATGATTGGTTGCTGAATTTCAAAAAGAAAAAGAATTGGATTGGAACATGTAACTAAAAATTTGTCAAGATATAAAAGAGAGCAAGTGTATGGGAGAAGAAGAAGGATAGTTGGAAAGGATTGCAAGTTCGAGTTTGCTAGCAGCTGAAACTCAGAAAACTCGTGTAGTTGAAAAAGTTATTTTGTTTTTGTCAATTTTACATATATATATTTGTTACCAAACTTACAAAGTGCCACAGTGGTTCGAAATCATAGCTTATAATTGTGCTTGCAAAGTTGAGGGTTGTGTACCTCTAATTCGATTTTGTCACGATTGAAGGTATTCACCATATCAATTGCCATGTGAAATTTTATCTTACAAATCAAAATGATGTTTGGTTGTTCATGAGGAATTGGAGATAAAAGAGGGTTAGGAGAGAACAGTTAGTGCAATTTACATGTGGCGGAGTGATAAAATTTTGTGTTTTTTTTCTTCATAAAATTAAAATTGTTATAACTATTACTTGGGTGTTGAATCTTGGTAAACTTGGTATCGTTGGAATGCATTTTTTAAGATCTTTTTAATGAAACAATGATCAGTACAAATGCTAAAAGTTAAAATAAAATTATATATTTGTTATTATTAAAAACTTCTAATGCATTACATGTCGTTAGCATTTTCAATATTTTTTCAAAGAAATGAGATGGGTCGATCATAACAAAAAGAAGAAATGAGACGGGCATCTTAATGAACATTTAAATAAAACCTTGAACTTCATGTTTTGTGAATTCAAAGTTTGTGGGAGAACTCACTCTCGGCTTTTGAAAATTTTTTTCCCAACTGATTCAAATTTTTACAGAGTCTAATCCTAAAGTCTTTAATATATATTTCCCTTAGAATAAGTTTGCACTTTAAAACTAGCTGAGGGCAAAAGTATGGATGTGCTGACTGGGACAAATTAAGGATTGGAGATAAAATATGGTTTAGATTGAAGTTGGAAAATGTGTGGAGGATTGAGATTCATTTCTTATGATGAAATGTTTGAAAATATAAAACATGTAAAAGAGCAAAGAAAATGAAAAAAAATATTTGTGAAAAAGATTGGTGGAATGTACATATGACGGAGAGATAATGTATTGTGTTTTATTTTTCTCAAAATGAAAATTATGATAACTATTTATGTAGTTGTCGAATTTTGGTAAACTTTGTATCATTGAAATACAATTTTGAAGATTTTTCAACAAAACCATTGATAAAATATACTTTCAATTTCAAAATATGTGTTTTATATTAAAACGTGTATGTATTTTCAATATTTATAACTAAGTATAATAATTTTTAAAGAAATTGATGGAAAGTTTAATGAACATTCAAATAAAGATCCAGAACATTCAATTGATTCTAATTTTAACCAAGTTTGACTCTTAAAAAATTAGTGTATTTACCGTAAAATAGGCTTGCACCTCAAAAAAATTAGTTTACATTCTAAAATATTATTTTTTTGATGAAATTGATTTAGAGCAATGATGGGGATGGTAGTAAGGGTGTCCAGTACATGATAATTAGCAGGAAAAAAATTGTATGTGGAGTGTCAACGGCACGGGTAATATGCTTGTTGTTCATACACATTACATGTAAATGTGCATAAAACTATCCATCCTTGTAGCTACGATTATGTTTGGGTTTATATGAATACCCCAAAGGTTTAGGATGCCCTTCAATCATGCTAATTGATGATACACCGCAATGTCCTTTCTTCTACATCGTACACGTGTCATGATTATCTCAAAGAATAACAAGCCCTAGCATCAGTCTAGCACTGATCCGACCCAAGAGACATCAAGCCCGCGAAGTGCAGTCTACAAGCCGAACCCGAATTATTGTATCCTGTTAAGCCCACACGTCTCACAACCATCCCCAATACCCGTAAGGCCTATTGAGGCAAGTATCTCGGGGATCGGCTTCGGATGGGCAAGCCATCAATACTTTGTCTCCAACTAGGAAATAAATACCAGAGTATACATCGTATGTGGAAACTTACGCGTATAGACAACACTCCAATGGGGAACTATTTCCCGCGTATCTAGGAGTACAGGTCTAACATGGAAACTTTGCTCCACAAGACGACTCCTAATTAGAGAAGGATTTTCAGGAAGATCTCTTTCCCTAAACTACGCCACCGATGCCCTGGCCGAACTAGGACTCCAACACTATAAATAAGACAGGAGGTTGGTGAATAAAAGAACGCTGCAAATTCGTAATTGAATACCACCCCCTAAGATTCATCAGAAAATAATGTACCACACAAGTAATTTTAGTATAATTACTGTAAAACAGTGATGCCTAGTAATACAGGGTTGGTCCCAAGTGAAATCTCTGTACAACAGGAGTTTTCATTCTATACTATAGTGCAGAGAAGATCTCAATTCGAATACTTGAATCTCAAAATAGTCAGAAAAATAGTACTAACTTATACTGTTGGTGTTGGATTGAGTGGCAGTGGTGATACAGATGGTAGGGTTCCAGTTACTTCAACAAAGTATGCACTTAACAAACTAAATCTTCCAAACAAGACTGAATGCTACCCTTGGTTCCTAAAAGGAGAGGTACATTATTATGTGCTTTCTCTTTTCTTTCCAAGCTACAAACCTGCGACAGCACTTGCACTTATCGAGCATTTCCTTCGTGGCACTCCTCCTCCTCCAAAATTAAAGAAAATAGATTATTGATTCCAATCAACTGATGTATTTCAGTAATAAAGGTTGAAATTTATTTACATGTTTTGGCACTTGTTCACGTAGTTAAACGATTTGTGCTTGTCATGAGGGAAATTTATTTACATGTTTTGGCACTTGTTAACCAGGCTGACCAGGAGTTCAAGGAAAAACGGATGTTTCTGCAAGTGCAAAATTCTCGAGAAGCACCCCCGAATAAATAAACTTCAACATAATATTAATGCACTTATTTGCCTCAAATTTGATTTCTCTAAAAGCCTAAGCGAGGTTCGGTAAGATTTATCTGGACCATATAATGGTCCACAACGATAGAATGCTCGGATGAACAGTGATTTTATTTCCCATTTTGCACTCCTACTTTATCAAAATTTACGAGCAATGCTATTATGTATTTTTAAATGGAAAATGCTATTATGTATTTTTAAATGAAAAATGCTATTATGTATTTTGCACTCCCACTTTATCAATATTTAGATCAACAGTGACAATGGTGTTTATGTCTTTAAATGAAAAATGTTATTATGTATTTTTACAATTTTACCTTTCCTAATTTAAATTATTTACCATCAAAATCAGCTTATCTGAAACATTGATTAATTATAACCTAAGCCTTAACATACTTTATTTGAAATCTGCAATTATCTATAAATTATAAATAGGTCATTACAACTAACTTTTGAATTTTTTATTTTTTATTTTGTCCTCCACATTACATACTTTTTACAATTTAAAATCAACCCCTCTTAAATAGTGATTAATCATACCTAAGTCTTTTATATAATGTTTTGAAACTCCCAAATTATTTATAAACTTTATCATCGGTTTTAGCCATGTCAATCTTGATAACCATCCAGCCTTGTTTCTTCTTGCGACAATGTTTCATTTGAAAGAAAGTTTCATGAGCTAGACTAACATTGTCCCCAATAGAACGTCCTTTGAGAAATGCTCATTGGTTGGGGGATATGATGTTGTCTAGCAGAGGTTTCAAACGGTTAACTAGAATTTTTTAGATGACTTTGTATATAACATTATAAAGTCCGATAGGTTGAAACTTATCAGGAGTGGTAGGGTTTGAGACTTTTGGGATCAAGGCAACGAAATTTTTATTGAGATTTGGATATAACTTCCAAGTGGTGAAGAAGTTTACCACAACCTCAATCACATCCAGCTTTACAATATCCTAGTAGTGTTGGAAAAAAGAAAGCATGAAAGTCATTTAGGCCGGAAGCCTTGTGACTACCCATACCAAATAGGGTAGTACAAATTTTCTCTTCACTGGGAATAGCGAGGAGAGATTCATTGTCTTCTGAGGATAAGGAATGGGTGAAAAGAGAAATGATTTCAAGGCATGGAGTAGGGTTGGAAGACTGGAAGATAGCTTCAAAATACTCATCGAGAACATGTCCCACAAAGTCCTGGTTGGAGTACCAATTGTTTGAACCGTCCTTAAGACGAAGAATAAGTTTTTCTTCCTACGCATCAGGGATGCTAGTTGAAAAAATTGTAGCCTGGAGTAGCCCGATTTATTGTGCAAAAAAGTTCTTCTCTTAAATATAGTACAGATAGACGGTCTTCCAGAATGGTGGTGCCGTTAATATTATCCAAGGAAGGAATTTCATTTTGAAGTTTGTCCATGGCCATTTGCGTTTCCGAGATGTTATGTTGATTATTACGAAAATACTTTTTATTTCATCTAGTGATACAATGGTTTTGATTTTTGATTTTTGATTTTAAGATGAAAGTTGAGGGCGAGGATAAGGTGATGCCGGGGACTCCAGGAATTTTTAATGATTTGGCTACATCTGAGGTCCCTAGTCCACATGTGACAAAACCTAAAGGGTTTTTGCCCCCCTATTGACATTAGAGATTAGCTGGAGCGAGATGGCTCTATGATGGGCACTAGTTGAAGGGAAGCAATCCATCCAATTAGTAGATACCAAAATGTGATCAATTTGGCTTTAATCCATAGTTTTCTTTTCTTTTATTATTCTAGGTAAAATGTGAGTCATTGAGTGAGATATCTATAAGATTGTGAGTATCCATGAAGTTCCTAAGATGCCTAAAATTGGATAGGGTTGACTTTCTTCCCCCAGTTATTCATCTGGCAGTAAAATAGAATTTAAATCTCTTATAATTAGGCCTGACAGTGTTTGAAGGTCATATATGTGAGACAATTTATTCCAGAAAGGGGCTTGAAGGGATGGATTTAGTTCCCCATAGACAAAAATAGCAGATCGGGTATATGGAACAAGATAGTTATCAATAGTACAATTGAAATAATATTTACATGAAGAAAGGATAGTGAGATGAATACCTTCTTTCCAGAATAAAGCAAGGTCGTCTGATAGTCCGTTAGCTGACACTAAGACTCCGTGTTTGAATCCAAGACTCCAGCGGATGCGATCCATTTTAGCTGAGGTAGCTATGGTTTCAGATAGAAAAAATGATGTCCTGGTTGGACTTGTCAGACATGGCTTTAGATTCTGAAACGCACAGGGGACCCAATGCCCCTTGCATTTCATAAGAGAATCATGTAAACTTTGGCTACGCTTCATCGGCGGTCACATGTACCTCAGTAGCTTGAATGGGTTCAGTGGATGATTGGCCTGATGAGTCATGTAAATCAGACTGATGAGCAACAATGGTAGCACTCCTGTGGTGGACCTTTGTATGTATTATAGTTGCAGCACCCTAGGAGCCAGTTGGATGGCCAATGAAGTGTTCTGAGACTGATTGCCCCGGATAGAAAGAGTTGAAAGCCTCATTTTCCCTCCAGATTTCAACCCATCATCCTGTACTAGCTCCAATTCCTCTTTCCCATTTGAATTGATTTTGTTTTCAAACATTGTCTTTTTACATAACGTGGGGATCAAAATGAATTTGCTTCTTTGGGGATAGGATCAAAGTGGTTTCATATGCATCATTGCGAGGTAGTCTTTTTTCTAGCCACAAACCATCTGCTCCGCATGAGACAACATTTCAATCTCCAGAATCTATGGCTGGTTTCGTAGTGGATGACATTACTTCCTGAGTATAAGCTTTCTGTCTAGTTGTTCCACATGAAAGGGGTGAGAAGGTTTCCATTGGCTAGCAATTCGGTGGGCAAACATTTATTTGCAAAGACTTTGAAAGTGGAAATACTTTGCCAACGCCTGGAGCTCTCTATTGTCATAGTGGACCTCTTTTCTAATCTCAAAAGTAGGAGCTGGGAGTTTAAGGTTTTGGGTAACAAGTGTTGTTTCAATGATGGGGTGTGATGAACAGTTGTAAGGGGTGGAAGTTGATGGGTGTGTGAGCACGTTAGGTGGATTGCATATTGAGTTTAGGTGACTGGTTTCTGCTAGAAGTGTCCATGAGTAATGCTTTGTAGCAGTGGTGGGCTTGGAAAAGATATGTGAATGTATTAGGGTGTAATGGAGAGTTCGCAGTGCTGAGTTGTATGGTGCAAATGAATGAATGAGAATGTAGAAATCTGGTTAATTGTGTTGTGGGAATTGGGTGTTGGGATGGAATGATTACTCATTTTAATGAAATGGAATGATTTGATGGCCGCCGATGGGATTCAACCGTTATTTATGAAAAAAAGAAGAAATAAAGAAAGAAGGTGGTTGACGGCTAATTAAGGTGGTAAAATGATGAAAGCGGAGAGTATGGAAACACACTCCGCCTGAGACCTGCACGAGACACAAAGAAACACACAGTAAGCAAGCTAAAGGGTACCAGTGATTGGTTGCTGAATTCCAGAAAGAAAAAGAATTGGATTGGAACATGTAACTAAAAATTTGTCAAGATATAAGAGAGAGCAAGTGTGTGGGAGAAGAAGAAGGATAGTTGGAAAGGATTGCGAGTTCGAGTTTGCTAGCACTTAAAACTCAAAAAACTCATGTAGTTGCAAAAGTTATTTTGTTTTTGACAATTTTACATATATATTTGTTACTAGACTTATGAGGTGCCACAGTGGTTCTAACTCATAGCTTATAAATTTGCTTGCAAAGTTGGGGGTTGTCTACCTCTGCTTCGATTTTGTCACGATTGAAGATATTCACCATATCAATTATCATGTGAAATTTTATCTTACAAATTAGAATGATGTTTGGTTGTTCATAAGGAATTGGAGATAAAAGAGGGCTAGGAGAGAACAGTTAGTGGAATTTACATGTGGTGGAGTGATAAAATTCTGTGTTTTTTTTTTCATAAAATTAAAATTGTTATAACTATTTACTTGGTTGTTGAATCTTGGTAAATTTGGTATCGTTGGAATGCAATTTTTAAGATCTTTTTAATGAAACCAATGATCAGTACAAATGCTAAAAGTTAAAAAAAATATTTATATTTATTTATTATTATTAAAAACTTTTAATGCATTACATGTCGTTAGCATTTTCAATATTTTTTCAAAGAAATGAGATGGGTCGATCATAACAAGAAGAAAAAATGAGACGGGCATCTTAATGAACATTTAAATAAAAACCTCGAACTTTATGTTTTGCATGCGAATTCAAAGTTTGTGGGAGAACTCACTCTCGGCATTTGAAATTTTTTTCCCCAACTGATTCAAATTTTTACAGAGTCTAGTCCTAAAGTCTATAATATATATTTCCCTTAGAATAAGTTTGCACTTCAAAACTGGCTGAGGGAAAAAGTAAAGATGTTGTTGACTGAGACAAACTAAGGATTGGAGATAAAATATGGTTTGGATTGAAAGTTGAAAAATGCATGGAGGGTTGAGATTCATTTCTTATGATGAAATGTTTGAAAATATAAAACATGTAAAAGGGTAAAGAAAATGAAAAAAAAAATTGTGAAAAAAGTTGGTGAAATGTACATATGGCGGAGATATAACGTGTTGTGTTTTATTTTTTCTCAAAATGAAAATTATGATAACTATTTATGTAGTTGTTGAATTTTGGTAAACTTTGTATCGTTGAAATGCAATTTTGAAGATTTTTTCAACAAAACCATTGATAATATATACTTTCAATTTCAAAATATGTGTTTTATTATTAAAACATGTATGTATTTTCAATATTTTATAACTAAATATAATAATTTTCAAAGAAATGGATGGACATTTTAATGAACATTCAAACAAAGACCCAGAACAATTAATCGATTCTAATTTTAACCAAGTTTGACTCTTAAAAATTTAGTATATTTACCGTAAAATAGGTTTGCACCTCAAAAAAATTAGTTTACATTCTAAAATATTAATTTTTAATGAAATTGATTTAGAGCAATGATGGGGATGGTAGTGAGGGTGTCCAGTACATGATAATTAACAGTAAAAAAAATTGTATGTGGAGTGCCAACGACACGGGTAATATGCATAAAACTATCCATCCTTGTAGCTACGATTATGTTTGGGTTTTTATGAATACCCCAAAAGTATAGGATGCCCTTCAATCATGCTAATTGATGATACACCACAATGTCCTTTCTCTACATTGTACACGTGTCATGATGATCTCAAGGAATAACAGGCCCAAGCATCAGTCTAGCACTGATCCGGCCCAAGCAGCATCAAGCCCGCGAAGTGCAGTCTGCTAGCCGAACCCGAATTATTGTATCCTGCTAAGCCTACACGTCTTACAATCATCCCCAATACCCATAAGGCCTATTGCGGCGGGGATCGGCTTCGGACGGGCAAGCCAGCAATACTTTGTCTCCAACTAGGAAATAAATACCAGAGTATACATCGTATGTGGAAACTTACGCGTATGGACAACACTCCAATGGGAAACTATTTCCCATGTATCTAGGAGTACAGGTCTAACATGGAAACTTCGCTCCACAAGACGACTCCTAATTAGATAAAGATCTCCAGGAAGATATTTTTCCCTAAACTACGCCACCGATGGCCTGGCCAAACTAGGAATTCAGTACTATAAATAAGACAGGAGGTTGGTGAATAAAGGTACGCTGCAAATTTCATGTTTACAGCTTTAAGTCTTCCTTAGAGCTCTGCCTAACTTAAGAATCGGACTGCCATCGGCCACGTCAACGGTGGTCCATGGCTCACGTGTGTTCCTTGTGCAGGTCAGCAGGTCAAGCATGAAGCAGAAATCGACTGCATTAGTTTGGCGCCATCCGTGGGGATGACAGAGTTCCTAGCAAAGCATTGACATCATATCTCTTCAGAATTCAGGAAAATGGTGACCACAGATCCATAATGGAGACCAAGGAGACACATCAAACGCTCAGACAGTCATTGTACCACCGCTTTCAGCGATACTGGCGACACATGGGGAGCAGGCTCGCACCCCCGTGCCAGTGGCGGCGGCAACGGACCCTAGGATGAATCTGCTATCATCCTAAAAACAGCAGACCGCGAAAGCGGTGGAGACCCTCACTCAACAAAACCTTCCACTCGCTGATGGAGATCAAAAGCAGCACAGATCTCAATCTCCAGACGACAACAAAGAGTAGGTAAGGGAGAATCAGGCCCCAGCGAGTTCTCAATTGACTAGAGGTTGTGGCGCGGCCAACTGAGATCCAACTTTTAGGGTTGACATACCCGCCACGCAGAACCCCCTCCACCGAGGGGATCACAACCCATATGTGTTGTACAACCTTCTGTTCTCCATTCATGGACCACATCATGAACAAAGCTCAGCCAAAGAAGTTCAACCCCTCGAAGCTTGAGTTCTACAACAGGACCAGTGACCCGTTTGATCACTTGCATCATTATCAGCACGTGATGGTACTCAAATAAGGCTATGAATCAGTGTTTTGCAAGACATTCCCTACCAGCCTGAAGAAGTTAGCGCTGACTTGGTTCTATAGCCTCACACCAAAGTCAATCGACTCGTTCAAGACACTAGCCAAAACATTCCTTACACGCTTTGTTGGCAACCAGCGGATCAAGAAGGGCCCGCACTATATACTCCCCTGAGGCATAAGCCAAATGAGACACTAAGGGAATACATCACGCGCTTCAATCACAAGCTGACGCTTATTGATTGCTGCAGCGACGATACCACCGTTACGTCTTTTACTGCGGGGCTAAGGAGGGGAAAGTTTTACGACTTCCTCACCCTGGAATCCCCCATTGATATGGCAAACCTCCTGAAGAGCGCCCAGAGATACATCACTTTGGATGAAATGCTAGCGACCAAGAAGGAAACTGAAACAAAAAAGAAACCTTATAGTTCTGGAGACAGAAGGGGGGGGGGGGGGGGGGGGGGGGAAATAAGAACATGACGACAGGAACAAACGGAAGCGCAACATCCGTGCCAAGCTAGAAAAAATCTTCCAACTATGTCGGGTCCGGAACCATAACCCCCTTCAATTCTAGCTTAACCGACGTCCTCAATTCCATGAAGATTTGGGAGGATCTAAAATGGCCCCCGAAGTAGCGTGGTGACCCCTCCAAACGTGAAAGTAGCAAGTATTGCTCGTTCCACAAGGAAGGTGGCCTCAACACAGACTGTAAGAGTCTCAAGAACGAGATCGAGTATTGGATTTGAAAAGGCAAACTGAAGGAGTTCCAGGGCTTAGAAAAAGACAGGACCAGACCAAGGAAATAGAAGAAGTGGTCAAAGAAATCGAAAAGGAGGTTTTGGGCATTATATATGTCCTTCACGAAGTCGGATCAGAAGGGGAGTAGTCAAACAAGTCCCCAAAGAGGACACTCTTTGAGATGCGGACACTGCCCACTAGCGAGGACCGATACGTGTATTACTCGCAAGTACATAGCAAGGGGATGGGCAAGGGGTGTTTTGGGGGTGCCCCCAGATGGGGAGGGAAGAGAAGAAGATGGATCAGAGGTAAAGACGAGAAGATGAAGGATCGAAGAAGAGAAGAAGAAGTTGGAAGGGGAGAGGGAGCTTTCGATTCTTTTGAATTTGGGAGAGGAGAAAGATTTATGTTTTTCCTTTTATGAGTGATGTGGGAAAGAAAAAATTAAATAGATAATATGAGTGAGAGGAAGTTGTGGTGCGAAATAGTCGCTCCCTTTGAGAAATTATGGAGAATGAACTCAAAAGTCTAGGTGTTTAGTTAGTTTTCACATGTTTTATGTGTTGAATCTTTAATCATTTTGGAATATGTAATGGATTTAATTGGCAGGGGACCTGACTTTTTGGTATTCTTTTTTGTCAATTATCAACCATCAATATTGGAGGTTTTTGTTTTTGCAAGCAAAGTCAATGATATCTAGAGAGGCAATATAATGATTGTCGCCGTAAATGATGCAAAATCTTAAGGTCGGTCCTGAGATTTATAGGCACGAAGCTCATTTGGGATGGGCTGGAGTCCAAAATAATTTAGAGGCACGAAGTGCATTTCAGCTTGAGTAACCTTGGACTTATGATAATATTGTCACAAATTTTAAATAATAATTAAAGCACAAAATGCAAATGAAAACCAGAACAACAAACAATTAATCCAAAAATTAAAATTAACTTATTGTCGGTGTTGGATTAAGTGCAATCGTGACACTGATAACTGATGGTAGGGTTCCAGCTCATTCAACAACATATTTGTGTTTATGAGGCATTGTGGGAAGGGGGTCACTATTGGTATAGCCCAGTTAAGTTGTTTTTTTTTTTATCCTAGTCATATGGGCATTGAATCTGTTCAATTGGAATCTTACCTAATTTGCAATGTCATCTGGTACTGGATTCCTTTTCTATGTGGATTACACATTAAGGTTGGCGGGTCCGCTACCATGTACAATGTGATCAAGAGGGGCCTAGCATTTTCGACGAAGAGAGGAGCAGGTTATCAGGTCGCAAGCTACAAACCCGCAACAGCACTGCACTTATCCAACACTTACTTGATGACATTCCTCTTCCTTATAATTGCTGCTGCATCACACAACTGATTATAAGTGATGCAAACTAACACCACCCCAACTCTAACAATCAAACACCCAGTGACGCCAGCCATTTGAAACTGACACCAGGAGGTATGGATAAACAATGTCACGAAATGTAAACGCAACAATTTTATTGATAACAAGCAAAGTATACATTATTTGTGGATGGTGTATGATTGTTTGTGTGGTGAATGCCTCCAAATTATAACAAGTTGGAGCTAAGAAAAAAGACATCCAACATTGCGGAGCCGTTTTGGAAACTCAAAACTCTCAAACCCAAACCATAAGCTAAAACCCAATCAATCAAAACCAAAACCAAAACCAAAACCGAAGGAATCGTCAACAACCAGACTTATTTCTCTACAAGTTCCAAACACATCAACCAAAATAACTTCCTTTTGAAATTATTCCAACTTTATAAAATTGATATTCATGTTGTGGACTCATCAAGTTAGTTTCAACTTCAATCATAGTCCTCCTGAGTCCTCCCTTCAAACCACTCTGGATCTATATTCCGCCCAGATTCATAGGCTTATGAGGGAGTAGGGATTTGAATGGGCGAGAATAATTGAAATCAGGAAAATTGGATTTGTAAGGGGTTTATACATTTCACGCACAAATCCTTCAAAATCTACCAATTTAACAAATTCAATACTTTTTTTTTAAATATTTGTTGGACTTTTAAAAAAGTATGAATTGAATAACGATTTTTATGGATTTTAAAATAATTATTTTAAATCTATATTAAATACTTCTTAATATACATATATTCTTTTAATTTCTTAATTGATACATCTGAATTTTAAAATCTCTCACAATTCATTAAAATCCTTAATTGAATACACCACCTTAATATTCTAAAATAATAATGACAATAATTAAAGCGGAAATTTTTTTTTCTTAGTTTCAATTTCATTCACAGTTACTAACTAAGCTTTCATTTTGGATGAAACAAAACAAATTTCACAGCATATAGTTAGAACTTAGAATTGCCTCTGATTAGAATAAAATAACACGCTAGGATTGGATCTAGTTCCATACAAATTTATGGTAATTTCAAAATATGAGTCGACTCGGCTTAATTAGCCTCTCAATGTCTTAATCGTAATGTCTAAATCTACCACTAACGAATGCATGACAGGTTCACAAGATATTTAGTCACCAAAAATGATTTTGTCACGAGATGGGCCAGCACTTGACCACATGGACATGAGCCACTCATGCATGTGCAAGATTCTTTTTCCTCATTTTGTATGGTCTACAAAAATATATAACACCACATTGTAATTTGACCAATCTCTATAAATTAAACCATCCAAAAAGTCATGATTCTTTTAATGAATACAACAAGGCGATGATCATTGGAAAGTTGATCATGTTGAAATTCTTTTTAAGTGATAATACTTGTTTTAAGTGATAAGAGTTGTTGTAATGTAAAATAGATGTAATTAATATAGAGAGCCTGGAAACTCTGGATGTTATAGAGTTCGTGATGTTCTCAACCGTGGCTCTCCAATGGGGGAAGATAAACACTAACAATTCTAGTAAATTTTGTTTGCTAATATTTTTTGACTTTTTTAACACTTTCATCCTTTTACCTCCTGTGTAAAAAGGTGGTTGTGTTTTAAAGGGAATGAATAAAAAGTGTGAAAAAACACAAAAAATTAAAAAATAAAAAATAAAAAATAAAAATAGTTGGCTAGACTTACTTATAAACACGTCTCCTGGACCCCGCTAGTGGGTAGATCAAGGTCGTGATCTTTATACATATGACTAGCTATCTCCAGAAAACCTCATAACTTGGGGACTCGAAACACACTCCATTTTCATCTCAACTTCAGAGAGCTCTTGAGAAGGGCAGAGAGGAAGAGATGAAGAGCTCTAAAGTTTTCATTTTCTTCCTGGCCCTTTTATTCTTTGTTGAATTGAGTACTGGCCATGCTAGTCAAGAAAAAGCTCTGGATCGTCTATTCAAGGCTAAGTTCAATGGAAAATCTGGGATTGATACCAAGTTGTATACAGAAGTTGAAATTACAAGTGAAAATGAAATGATAATTGAAGAGAGCAAAGTTGTTTCATCGGAGAAGGAATTGAAGGAGAAGGATAGGATTACCAAGTTGCCCGGGCAACCGGAAAACATAAAGTTCACACAATATGGTGGATATGTTACTGTTAACGAAGAGGCTGGTCGCGCTTTTTACTACTATTTCGTCGAGGCTGAGACTTCAAAGGAATCCAAACCTCTACTTCTTTGGCTCAATGGAGGTATAGTAATTGATATTTCAATATGACATCGCCTTTAATCTTATTGAAATGGCACTCATCAATCTTTTCATGAAGTGATTATGATATTTGTACTACTATTGTTTTCTTTAGGCCCAGGATGTTCGTCGCTTGCTTATGGAGCAATGCAGGAGCTCGGGCCATTTCGAGTAACTAGCGATGGCAAGAAACTGTACCGCAATCCCTATGCTTGGAACAGAGGTAAGGACTGTACATGTTATCCTTATTGAAACTTATCTTGGATGAGTTTATTTAATTTTGTTACTGTTGTATCTTCTTGGGATGTAGTGGCAAATGTTATGTTTGTGGAATCACCAGCTGGGGTAGGATTTTCTTATTCCAATACCACATCAGATTACAATTTAAGTGGAGATCAAATGACAGCAAAGGATAATTACATGTTCTTGGTGAATTGGTTCAAAAGATTTCCCGAATACAAGACAAGAGATTTTTATATATCAGGCGAGAGCTACGCCGGGCATTATGTACCTCAGCTTACTCATATCATTCTAAAGCATAATGAGCATATGAAGAGCAACCAAATCAATCTCAAAGGGGTCATTGTACGTATAGCTTTCTTCAATATCCAATTTGGTTTACGTACACGTTTTAATGACTAAGAAGTATAATTATTGTTTCTTGGATTATCAACCAAAGTGGATCCATACTTGTTGGTTTCATTTTCACAATGAATGCAATTATCAATATCAACAAGTGTTTGGTTGTGTATATTGTTTATGCCTGCAGATTGGAAATGCTGTGATTAATGACGAGACCGATACTCTTGGCATGTACGAGTATTTCTGGACCCATGCCCTAATTTCGGACAAAGCTATTACAAATATTCGCGACTACTGTGATTTCTCTCCAAGTGCCGCTGATAATAATCAGACTCAACAGTGCTTCGATGGCAAAAACGAAGTTAATGCGAATGTCGACCCTATTAATATCTATAATATTTATGCACCCACTTGCCTCAACAATAGTCTCACTGATAAACCTAAGCCGCCTACAGTAAGATGACATGTTATTTATGTATTTACTCATCAAGTTAAGGAATGTCTTACATTATTTTGAAAACTTTATGCATTACATATGGTTTATGTGCAGAATATAATCGATCCATGCAGCGATTATTACACTTGGGCTTATATGAACACTCCAGAAGTACAAGAGGCCCTTCATGCTAATGTCACTAAATTACTCAATTATAGTTGGGAACCTTGCAGGTATATTTAAATACATACACCAATTTATTTTCTCAAATAATTACTATTACATTTTTTCAAATAATTACGTTTAAACTGAAATTTAATGATTTTTTATTTGTATTATTGCAGTGATATAATTCCAGCTTGGGCAGACAGCCCATCAACAATAATACCACTTTTAGAGGAGTTTTTGAACAAAGGTCTCAGAGTGTGGGTGTTTAGGTTAGTTTTTAATTACTCTACAACATCCTTTTTTATTATTTAAATATTTAGAAAATTAGTATTAACTTATATTGTTTGTGTTGGATTGACTGCAGTGGTGACACAGATGGTAGAATTCCAGTTACTTCAACAAGGTATTCGCTGAATAAGCTAAATCTTCCAATCAAGACTGAATACTATCCTTGGTTCCTAAAACAACAGGTACATTATGTTTCCCTCTCACCAACTTCTAATTATGGGTGTTTCTCTTTTATTTTCCTTTCTATTTGTTTAGTGCAGTGTGAGTTGGGAGGCCATTATTGCATATAGTCTAAATCAATTGTTCAATGGGCTTTATAGCCCTATGGAATGATGAGTGATGTCAATGACTCAGTGCCAACCATAGATTTTGATTTTGATTTATTTATTTAGAAAACTTGAAAACAATAATTTGGGTTTGGTTATGCTTTTAAGATTAACAATTAAAGATTTTAGTCTCTGTCATTGAAGATCATCTAGAGTTAAGAAAGCAAACAAAAAGTACAAAGGTTGAATCATTTCCTCCTTAACAAAAGAGATAGGGATAAAAAACAAGAGGTTTCTTCTTTGACCGATGCTAGTTGAAGATTTATATAAGCCTAGTAACCATGTTCACTCTCACTAGAATTCTCTTTCTTGTGAGAATTTGTTTCTTTTTTTTATTTTTGATTTTGCTTTTGTTTCATTTGTATAAAAGTTTTAGAGTCCTTAAAACCCAGTTCGCTTTCCAAAATTAAAAATAAAAACTAATTAGTCCAATGATTTGTTACATTGATTAAACAGGTTGGTGGGTACTCTATCGTGTACAATGTGAGCAAAGGAGACCTAACATTTGCCACAGTGAGAGGGGCAGGCCATCAGGTTCCGAGCTACAAACCCGCGACAGCACTTGCACTCATTGAACACTTCCTTGATGGCACTCATCTTCCACCAAAGTAAAAGAAGCATACAAAAAGATCATTCTTTGCAATCGACAAATTATTCCACTTTTCATCATTTTTTTTTAACTTATAGGGCCTTCAGCTATTGTAGCTTTATAATAGATGTTCTTTAGCAAATGTACATATTTTATTTAATAAAAATGGGTAGAAAAATTATGAGCCTTATATTGTTAATGTTGTCACAAGGTAATCAGGCTAGAGAATTTTAACATATTTTCTTGTGTTAAAATTTTGTATAAATTGGATGGTTGAACATCATGTTAGAGTATGTAGGTTTGCACTCAACATAGTCAAGCCTAAGTCCAAGATTGATTCACCTAGAACCAATCCAAATATATGATTGTATCTGCAGCCAAGAATTAGTCCACATACATGGTTATGTCAGCAACCAAGAATCAGTCCACATACAAGATATAGAGTATCTAATCATATCCTCGCTTAATATTTGTTTTTTTTATTAAAAAAAAACTTTACTTTTGATTGAGACGGAGACTTCAATCAAAAGAATAACGCTCAAGAATGCCACTAGCAAAACATATTTGATTTAGAATGGAATATGGGATAATGTTCATTAAGAATATGGGATAATGTTCATTAAGAACATAAGACTTAAACTAAAGTAATAGAATTTCGTCTGAATTCAGGCCCATAGATAGAATTAGAAATCCGAGGAAATTTTTAAAGCTCATGTTGATGTTTTGTCGAACTGGAACATCACGAGAAGAAACCGAGATTATAGAGGATTAGAACTAGAAGCCATTCAAGAATAACAAGGAGTGGGGTTTCTAAGATGTTTGAAAGAGATAGAACTCTGTGTTGTGAAAGAGAGTGCAGATAATTGAGAGACAGGATTGTTGGTTTAGGGTAGACATCTGAAGTGCATTTTGATGGAAGAAGAAGAAAGAACAAAGTCAAAAAATGAATGAGTGGGGAGAGAGAAATCCAAGCTAGTTATATAACTTAAACTAGAGAAACAAAAATGCTAGAAAACCATATTTTTGCAACCAAGTTTTGTAACCATGGTGATGTGGCGTGATTTTGAAAGAATAATGAAATCCCCAAAGTGTTTATGTGTATCTCGAGGTTGTAAAAAAATCCTCTAATGATGTCACATCATCCTAGTTATAAAACATGGTTCCCTAACCTCACTCGAAATACATTTAGAAACAACTACAAATCATATCGAATTGAATAAACCTAGAATAGAAGAATATCCTAAGATATGATTAGATACTCCATATCTTGTATGTGGCTGCTGATATAACCATGTATGTGGATTAATTCTTGGCTACAGATACAATCATGTATTTAGACTAATTCTGAGTGAATCAATCTAGGACTTTGACTTGACTATATTGAATGCAAGCCTACATATAACACATCAATCTTTAGTAAATTCTCAGCATGTAAATCTTTTAAAGGGTGCCTTGGACTCTGTTCATTGAAGCATTGGAATTAGACCTATTTCAAAGGTCAGGCTGGGTTTGATCAATGAAATTACACTTGGTTGTTTAATTATTGGAAGTCGAATATTAATCTTGAGATCCCTATTGCAATCAACATGCACACAAATATATACTACTACTGAATTAAACCTCACGAAGCAGCCATATTAATGAAGGCGTGTGATACAGTGGAATGGTGCAGTACTCTTCAAGTTATGCTTAGGTTCGGAAATAATATTGTCAGATTGGTCAAGACGTGTATCTCTATGGAAAAATACTCCAGGGCTTCTCTAGGCCCCGTATCTGTTTATCAATGAAATTGTGCTTTTAAAATTAGGTAATATCACTGGCCTATGCATGCCTGGCTCCAACTAAGGTGATGTCTGCATCCTTGTTGTTGTAATAGCTTTGACGGTTGCCAAAAACTCTGCTTCGAAACTGCTCAAAATAGTTGTACCCAGTTCTCCTCCGGCCTCAGATTTTATTGTTATCAATGTCCACATCCACCAGTCTATATACACGCTTTATCATAAAAAGAGAAGTCTGCATTAGCGAATATTAGTGTCGTATAGTGTGAGTATGATCTCTTGCGCTGTTGAGTTCTACTAAACTAAAATTTTGCTTCTGACTGAGCTCTGCTTTTGGATTGGTTTCCCTGGAGAAAGTTGCCTCCCATCCTTGCCATTTCTCCCCTAATTTCTTACTTATTGCAAAGAAAGACGTTTGTCTCAGTTACGTCAGCTTCAATGTTTTTAGCAAACATACTAGATCAGCATTTTCATTTTTTTCACCAAAGATTTTGTTATGTTAAGCATACTGATATTCACATAATTATTACATAATATATCCCTTAATTTATACATGTTAGTGTTTCGATTATTATATTTTATAGTAATTATTTCGTTTTCATGTCTTTGTAGGAATTTGAGCGTAAACGATGAAATCATATTAAAGCGACAAGTTAAGGAACGACAATTAGTCGATTCTAACGATGGTATAAAGCAGATGGTCACAAACCTAAACCCAAAACCTAATTCATAACCTAAACCCAAAACCTAATCCATAACCTAAACCCAAACCCAATGCCAAGCCCAATCCTACCCTCATTGATGAATCATCCCCTCATCTCATCCCTATTCATCTTGATCATTTTCTATAAATACAAGAGAATAGGGTGAGAAAAAGAGGAGGAAGAGAAGGGAAGAAAATATATCATTAGAAAATCAAATCATCTTCCTTCACAAGGGAGAAAAGAGAAGGGAAAAAAAGAGAATTAGACAAAAATCAAAACCTCTTTCTCTCAAATTGATTGTCATCACCCTCACCACTCATCCATCTCTCACTCAGCAATCACCTCTATCCTTCACCTCGCCACCACCTCCACCTCCAGACAGCACAACCGCCACCATCACCACCGTTAAACAGGGGCGTGACAACCCTGTTTCACGTCAAATCTTCACCATCACCGCACTGTTCCTCTCCCTGTCCATCATCCTCCATCCACCATCTGTCCTTCCGCCACCACCTAACAACCACTGACCACCGTCACACAACAGACTGAGAACCACCACCGCGAAACAGAGCCTCACCGCGGCTCTGTTCCGCCTCGCGACAGAGCCAGGCAGGCCGTCCTCCTCTCCTCTCTGTCCTCTCTTCGTCCAGGCCTCTTACCATCTCTCCGCCACCGGCCAACCATCACAGAGCGGCTCGTCCGCGGTGCACAACCACCGCTGAAACAGGAAACGAAACAGGGAGTCTCCTTCTTGTTCTCTCTCTCTGTTTTTGAGTTCCTTATTGCATCTCTCTCTCTTTTGCAGGTTTCAGACCCAATTGGAGGACGAGACGCTCGCGAGGAGCGAGAACAAGGCCGCGAGACCGCCGCTGCTCGCTGGAGAAGAAGGCGGAGCGAGGCGGTACTGTAGCGTATTGTAGCAGAGGCGGGAGAACTGGTCAAATTCTGTTATTTGGCTATTCACACCCCCGGTTCTGCTCTGTACCACCATAGAGCGTTTTGGGAACATTTTCTCGGGATTCGTGTTCTGACCACCTGCTGATCTGCTGAGTACCACCACATCAAGTTTGTGACAAACCAAAGGGATTGCATAATTCATTTTGATTTATTTTACTGAATTGTGTGCTTAATTATTAATTACAATTTATTTCTGAATTTTTTATAAATTGCTTTCACCTTTCATGTTCGAGAAATTAAACTTGATATGTTTGGTAGTTAGAATTACCCTTTATCAAGCTTAAACTTTGATTAAGTGTGCCCTAAAAAGACACTTAATACTTGGTAAGAGCGTATTTGCTTAAAATAATTTGTTAATGTTTGATAGAAACATGATATAAGTTGAATTGGATTGTAACGATCACATATTCGGTGTAAGCAAGGGATTCTCATCCCTAAAGCTTCTCGTTTAAATTTTCAGTAATTTAGATTTAAATGTTTTTGCTAACTCATTGGTGAGTCCAAGCCCACAAAATCCATCTCATCTATCTTTTATTTTATTTTATTTTTCTTATTTTTAATTTAATTTTTAGTTTAGTTTTAAAAACACTGTAACCCCATTTTCCATTTAAATTAGTTTAGATAATTTCTAAATTTCAATTGCATCCACCTTCTTCGTGGGATCGACCCGTACTTGCCGTTGTCTACCAGTTAGGCACCGTGCACTTGCGGTTATTACAAGTGGGTTAAATTAACCTATTAATTTAGGTTAGTTAAGCTCGCATCAAGTTTTTGGCGCCGTTGCCATGGAACGAACCCGGGTCACCCGCGTGACAAGCGGGAATACTTACCACTATTTCCGCTTCTCGAGGAAATTGGACGATCCTGCAAAAACATCAAGCACATTTTATTTTTATTTTTGTGAGGAGAGTTTTAATTTTATTTTCACCTCGTTTTACGAGTGTGTGGTGTAATAATTTTTAAATTTTTCTGTTTTTCATTTTGTTTAATCACAAAAAAAAAAACCTAAAATTCTCTAAGTCAAAAGAAATTATAGGAAAACAATTCTAATTGTTACCCAATAATTTTTATGATTTAGAAATCCGACTTCTAAGACCAAGACAAGTAAATTTATTTGCATGTGCTTGTGTGTTGAGTGAAATAGATAAAAAGAAGTCGGACTTTTTTTGAATTGTGCTAACTTTTTGTGTAGAATGGAATACGCACACTGTAAGTATTTCTATCACACGCAACGTATTAGCGACCAGGGTGCTTGGTGTAATTGTTTGAAATTGTGTGATTGGTTGTTAAATTTCTGTAATTGTGGATGCTAAACATTAGTAATTCATAATAAGCAGACCCAGCTTATAAATAGAAACTGGTGGGACTTGATATCCCCACCTCATCACTCCAGCTGTGTGCAACCAATATCCTAACATAATTAAAATCAATTAGCAAGTTAGATAGAGCATTTTTTAGGTACGGTGTTCATATGACAACCAAGACTAAGGTGAATCCAATAATTTTTGTGTTGACCGCTGCTAAAAGTGACGATGGGTTTAATCATTCAATGAACTCCGAGAGGCCACTGCCACAAGGGTAATTTACCCGGTACGCCGAGTCATAAGTAAGCTACGATCCACAAGAAGGATTGGTGTAACCAACAGTTTTTGGTTAGGAACACAAGCCTTAAGTGTGCATTTAACATCACATCGTTCTCACATCTATTGGCTTACAGAGCGGTAGCACAAGGAAGTACTTAATTGGACCATTGTGACCTCCTTCTCTTGTGCGATAATCCGGTTTCTTTGAAAAAAAACTCTAGCCTACTGATTTTGAACTTTGCGGTGTAAAGTGTACACTCTTAGGATCAACTTGTAGCACCCATTGCTGTGTCATAAAGATTACATAAGAAATAATTGTCCCCCAAAGATAAAAAGATAATTGATCTCAAAAACGTTGATTGCTTAGGGAGGCATGTTTCTTGTGCATTTATTGGTTGCTGATTGCATGTGAGCCTGTGTGTATTTTTAGAGTTAGTGTTTTCAAAAACAAAAAAAATGAACACAAGGGATTATCCAGCCTATTTTTTTCGAGCAAGTCAATTCATTTTATGACATGCGACGACCTGATTATGATCCATATTTAGATTATTACAACCCAGGTCTAGCCTATCATCCTGACTTCTCATGGGCTCATGGTCAGTACCATGAAGGCCCTCTAGACACTCCTCAAGCTTTCATTCCTGATAATGAGTTAGAGGATATCATGAAAATTTTTATAGAGCGAACAGGAGAAATACTTGTGCAAAATTCTCATGATATCACAGAATTGACAACTATTTATCAACAAAACTCTCAAACTATCCGAAAACTTGAGATGACTTTGAGTCAGATAGCTGAGTCACTTCCTGAGATATAGTCAGAAATATTCCCTAGCCAACCTATTTCCAACCCAAACGGTCAATATGAAATTAGTGGCACATCTGAGCCGGACAGTGAAGATGCCCAATCCATTACTACTACCCTTAGGAGTGAAAAACTGGTTGACAATCAGGTAATAGGAATGCCTGACATCAGTGTTATTATATCCTCACCCAATTTTACACAGGTTGCATCCTCCTCTCATACGAAGGCTGATAAAGCCTCATTTATTGATGAACCTGTAGATTCTGAGACACTACAGACATCTCCTTCCCATGTTGACTCATGCCTTCCTAGTGACTCATGCATTGAATCAAACTGTGAACATTCTTTAGAGTCTCCCCTTGACTGTTTTCATGATACACATTTAGAGGCTTGTTTGACTCATTTTAGTTCAGACTTTGATGTTGATGATTCCATTAGGGAAGTCAATGATTTGCTTGACTCAGTCCCCATTGTGGATCCTAGTTATAAATGGAAGTCTAAAGTGAAGTCTCTCCCACTCAGTGAGTCAAAACTAGTCCCATCAGTTGAGTCACCTGAGCTTGACCTTAAATAATTACCTGACACCCTCAGGTATGCATTTTCAGGTGATGAGTTGTCTAGACCAATATCTCTATGTGATTCATGTGATGAGCCTGTACCACCTGATATATCCATCATCTCATCTACTTGCATCACATCCCCATTTACTAAGGCTACTTTCACCGATCCCTTGTGCTGTAGTGAGGATTTCAGTTTTCACCATCCTGTTGTGAAAATTATTCAATCATCTGATTTGGAACCAGACATAGGATGTTCCCTTTTTGGAGCACGCAAAAATCCTCTGTCGAGTATGACTACTGGTCACTTTTGGGATGTCCTAGTGTATTTTGTGCCCCATGTGATTGCTATATTTTGGTGGACTGATCCTCAACTGTTCAGGTTGTTGATATACGACCATGGACTAAGTGTTTGTCATGTTCTTCCTCTCCACTTTTTGATACACCATTTTTTAGGAAGAATATTTGTTGGGCTGATGACGTTAAACCAAGCGCTACTGGGAGGCAGCCTAGCTTTAGTTGTGTGTCTTTGCTGTTAGTCTGGATTGATTTTCGAGTACCCTATTTAGTTGTGTTTCACTCATACTCGTTAGCTCCGTAACAGTTTTGACTTACAACTTGCTTTTTTTTTTAGTTTTCTTTGTTTGTGTCGAATCTACAGTTTATCGGTTTCTAATGAAAACTCCATGATTGTTATGTTGGTGAGCCTCATTGATGGACGACTTCTTGGAAATTGGTAAAATCTTCACCGCGGTAATACTGTTCTAACCTCCTCTCATGTACTTACTTCATTTATTTGTCAGAATTATTTTGTTAAACATTGAGAACAATGTTTGGATTAGGTTTGGGGGTAGGGTTCATGAGTCGGTGAATTTTTCGTAGTATTTTCTTTTCTTATTCTTTAAAAAAAAAAAAAAAAAAACTTTTCCGTCAAGACAACTTGGTTTATTATGAAAATGGATTTTAAATGTTTTATGCTCAAGAAAATGCAAACCAACTTGACATATTGGTATGTTGATAAAGACTAAAAGTTTATTATGATCCTTAAGTTAGATCTAGTTCATGAGATTTTTCAACTCAATTATCTTTGCACCATTAGCCATGTTAGCATAACTTGAAGTTGATGAGTGAAATATATGCTAGAAAACCTTAGAATAATAGTGGAGACTTAACCCTGAAAGTTTTGAACCTTTCTATTTTTCTGAGGGTTATACATAAACTCTGATTTTTCTTGAGTCCGTATTATCTCGTTGATGATCTCATTTTTCTCATTTTTCTGATCAATTGCTTTGGGAATGACATCAAAATTGAATTATTACACTAGAACTTCTTGGCTTATTCGATTGAGATGTCATAATACTGACCCGAATTTAAGAAATGATCTAGGCATTTTTTTTCTTTAGACCATTAACTAGCCTTTTAACTTACCTATAACATTAACCTTTTTTGTAGCCTTTTGAGCCTTAGAATAACTTTTATTTGTTAACCCATTAACCTTTACCCAACTTTTCTGGGAATGTGTACGGATGAATATATTTGGTGTCAAAAGGGCAGTAAAGAGCAAAATATGAGATATTTCATAAATCCTCTATGAAAAAAAAAAAATGATTCTTCAATGAGGATAAAGATGTGAGAATGAAGAAAAAATTGATGGTGCGCAACATTGATTTATTCTTGACAGCCCTAATTGTTCGTATAATGGGTGTATATATTCCTAGAAATTTTTGTTAGAATCCTTTGACATTCCTTATTAACTATTACCCAAGCCCCATTACAACCCAACAAAGTCCTAGTTGATCTTAGGTAAAGGTTGATTTCGTAGATGTGGAGATTTAATAACCAAGACCTATGGTGTTTGATTCAACATTCCCAAAAGTAATTGATATTCCTGTCCATGAGATCATGTTCATTCCATTCTTGAAAAGTCCGTTCTTCATATTACTATATGTGAGATGATTGTTTTCCATTATTTACTCTTTTCCTCACATATAAACTGAGTGAAATACCAAATCTCTGAGTGCTTTATTGTGAGTGACATGAGAGCTTTGAAGTCAAAACAAACTTCCTATAGGAGATTTAGTCATTGTTTTACTCTGAAATGAAAAGTTATGTTGATAGTGCTATCCACACACACACATTGAGTTGAGGATGATTGTGAATTTTTCTCTAACTTGTGGAGAATATTAAATTATTTGGAAATCTGTTGATACATTAAAATGACACTGTTGGTTTCTTGCATTTCTTGAAGTTTTAAAATGAACATTGTTTGACCAAGTTTTGATTGAGTCAGTAATGTTTGTGGGTAACATTTCTGGAAACCCTCACGAGACTATAACTCGTCCACTAGAGGTAATCTAGGGGTTTAGAGCCTTGTTGCACGTTTAAGGTAAGTGCAACTGATGATATCTGCGAAAGTGAGTTAGGATTTTCTTTTTATTGTTTTGCTCGAGGACTAGCAAAATATAGGTTTGGGGGTATTTGATATTCACATAATTATTACATAATATATCCCTTAATTTATACATGTTAGTGTTTCGATTATTATATTTTATAGTAATTATTTCGTTTTCATGTCTTTGTAGGAATTTGAGCGTAAACGATGAAATCATATTAAGACGACAAGTTAAGAAACGACAATTAGTCGATTCTAACGGTGGTATAAAGCAGATGGTCACAAACCTAAACCCAAAACCTAATTCATAACCTAAACCCAAAACCTAATCCATAACCTAAACCCAAACCCAATGCCAAGCCCAATCCTACCCTCATTGATGAATCATCCCCTCATCTCATCCCTATTCATCTTGGTCATTTTCTATAAATACAAGAGAATAGGGTGAGAAAAAGAGGAGGAAGAGAAGGGAAGAAAAAATATCATTAGAAAATCAAATCTTCTTCCTTCACAAGGGAGAAAATAGAAGGGAAAAGAAGAGAATTAGACAAAAATCAAAACCTCTTTCTCAAATTGATTCTCATCACCCTCACCACTCATCCATCTCTCACTCAGCAATCACCTCTATCCTTCACCTCACCACCACCATCACCCGAGCACCACCTCCACCTCCAGACACACAACCGCCACCATCACCACCGTGAAACAGGGGCGTGACAACCCTGTTTCACGTCAAATCTTCACCATCACCGCACTGTTCCTCTCCCTGTCCATCATCCTCCATCCACCATCTGTCCTTCTGCCACCACCTAACAACCACTGACCACCGTCACACAACAGACCGAGAACCACCACCGCGAAACAGAGCCTCACCGCGGCTCTGTTCCGCCTCGCGACAGAGCCAGGCAGGCCGTCCTCCTCTCCTCTATGTCCTCTCTTCGTCCAGGCCTCTTACCATCTCTCCGCCACCGGCCAACCATCGCAGAGCGGCTCGTCCGCGGTGCACAACCACCGCTGAAACAGGAAACGAAACAGGGAGTCTCCTTCTTGTTCTCTCTCTCTATTTTTGAGTTCCTTATTGCATCTCTCTCTCTTTTGCAGGTTCCAGACCCAATTGGAGGACGAGACGCTCGCGAGGAGCGAGACGCTCGCGAGGAGCGAGACGCTCGCGAGGAGCGAGACGCTCGCGAGGAGCGAGAACGAGGCCGCGAGACCGCCGCTACTCGCTGGAGAAGAAGGCGGAGTGAGGCGGTACTGTAGCGTATTGTAGCAGAGGCGGGAGAACTGGTCAAATTCTGTTATTTGGCTATTCACACCCCCGGTTCTGCTCTGTACCACCATAGAGCGTTTTGGGAACATTTTCTCGGGATTCGTGTTCTGACCACTGCTGATCTGTTGAGTACCACCACATCGAGTTTGTGACAAACCAAAGGGATTGCATAATTCATTTTGATTTATTTTACTGAATTGTGTGCTTAATTATTAATTACAATTTATTTCTGAATTTTTGATAAATTGCTTTCACCTTTCATGTTCGAGAAATTAAACTTGATATGTTTGGTAGTTAGAATTACCCTTTATCCATATTCAAAGCATGTGCTAAAAATATTAAGCTTAAACTTTGATTAAGTGTGCCCTAAAAAGACACTTAATACTTGGTAAGAGCGTATTTGCTTGAAATAATTTGTTAATGTTTGATAGAAACATGATATAAGTTGAATTGGATTGTAACGATCACATATTCGGTGTAAGCAAGGGATTCTCATCCTTAAAGCTTCTCGTTTAAATTTTCAGTAATTTAGATTTAAATGTTTTTGCTAACTCATTGGTGAGTCCAAGCCCACAAAATCCATCTCATCTATCTTTTATTTTATTTTATTTTTCTTATTTTTAATTTAATTTTTAGTTTAATTTTAAAAACACTGTAACCCCATTTCCATTTAAATTAGTTTAGATAATTTCTAAATTTCAATTGCATCCACCTTCTTCGTGGGATCGACACGTACTTGCCGTTGTCTACTAGTTAGGCACCGTGCACTTGCGGTTATTACAAGTGGGTTAAATTAACCTATTAATTTAGGTTAGTTAAGCTCGCATCACATACCCAGTCTGTTAGCTAGCTTGTTACGATAGCTGTCAATCTGCTTTAATAGCCATTTCTATTCCATTTCTGTTATCTAGATGTCTATATAAAGCAATGTACAATGACCATCTAAAAGGTATGAAACAGTAGAGAATTCCAGTTCATAACTTGTCTTAGAAGCTAACATGGTATCAGAGCTACTTCATTGCTCTTTTTCATTTCCTTTTCTTTTCTTCTTTTCAATCAGTAGTGATAATGGTTGATTCAACCTCTTCAAATGCTGCATCTATCAGCAATTCTACCCTTATAGAATGTAAACCAGTCATGTTCTCTCACGTCTTGTCTGTCAAATTGAATGAAAACAATTACTTGTTGTGGAAACAACAAGTATTAGCAACAATTAGAGGTCACAAGTTACAGAAGTTCATTGAAAAAGACACATCTCCACAAAGATTTCTATCTGATGAAGATCAAGTTCACAATAATGTCAATCCAGAGTTTACTAGTTGGGAATAGCAGGATCAGCTCCTCTTTTCATGGCTTCTTTCATCCATGACTGAGTCATTACTAACAAGGTTAGTTGGTTGTGAAACTTTTGCACACATCTGGAAAATTCTTGAGGTCTTCTTCAATTCTCAAACTATAGCTAAGATTTCTCAATTTAGGACTCAACTTCAGAATCTCAAGAAAGAAGATATGTCCATTAATGGCTACCTACTGAAGATCAAGAACATCCTTGATCAGTTAGCTTTAGTAGGTCATCCACTCTCTTCTAAAGAGCACATTAATGCTATTTTCGATGGATTACCTCAAACTTATTATACATTCATAGTGTCAGTAACTTCTAGATCAGATTCATATAGTGTAGCAGAAACTGAATCACTTTTACTTGCTCAAGAAACAAGAATTGAGAGACATGTAAAGGATCTTGATGTATCTAGCTCTGCAAATGTTGCTCACAGTAATTACAAACCTTCACCTAGATCCTTTGCTTTAAATCCGCATACTTGGAGACCTCAGTTCAGATCTCCAACTAATTCTTTCTCATTCAGAAGTGCAAGATCTGGATCTGGGAGAGGTTTTAGACCTCCTAGTCATCAAACCAATCGGCCTCAGTGCCAAATTTGTGGGAAGATTTGTCATCTAGCATTCAAGTGCTACAATAGATTTGATAATAATCTTCCAAATCCATGGAGTCCAAGCACGGCATCTCAGCAGACAACATCTTCCTACCTAGCTTCTCATATAGCAAGTTTGCAAGCAAATATAGCATCTCGAAATATAGAAAATAACAGCTCTTACTCTTCTTGCTCATGCTTCTCTTCCTTTAAAATTTTGGGATGAAGCAGTTAGAACTTCTGTTTATCTTCTTAACAGAGTTCCTTCTTCTGTCTTGAAAGGTATCTCTCCTTTTGAAACTCTTTTTCACAAAGCACCTAATTACAGTACTCTCAAGGTGTTTGGTTGCTCTTGTTTTCCCAATATCAGACCATATAATACCCATAAGTTTCAATATAGGTCTGTAGAATGTATTTTTCTTGGTTATAGTATACAATAGAAAGGGTATAAATGTATGTCACCTACTGCTCGTATATACATCTCTAGAGATGTTGTGTTCTCTATATTCAGTCCTGTGGTTAAACCACCTACAATTAGAGTTATATTCTCTATTGCAGTCACGTATTCTTGGTCAGTGTTCCAATTGGATGTTAACAATGCCTTCTTAAATGGGGACTTACAAGAAAAGGTATACATGATGCAACCCCCTGGGTTTATAGATCCAACTCGTCCTAATGCGGTTTGCAAGCTTTCAAAAGCAATTTATGGTCTAAAGCAGGCTCCTAGAGCTTGGTTTGACAAGCTACGGCACACTCTTATCAAGTTTGGTTTTACTACAACTAAGTCAGATTCTTCCCTTTTCATCAGACACTCGCCCTCTCCTATCTTCATCTTGGTGTATGTTGATGATATTTTAGTTACTGGGTCAAGCACTTCAGACATTTCTCAGTTGATATCTCAGCTGAATGCTCAGTTTTCTTTGAAAAAATTGGGATTGGTTCATTACTTCCTTGGAATTCAGGTTCAACACACTGCTGATGGACTGTTTCTGTCTCAATCCAAGTATATTCATGTAGGGGTGGGCACGGGACGGGATGGGACGAGATATACCCATCCCTATCCCATCCCGTTCATACGGGATCGGGACGGGACGGGATCAGCGTGCTAATCTGGAGAATACATTTTGAACATATTATCAACTTACATTGAAATGTGGAGCACGTTACATTGCATTTTATAATTCGCTTGGCAACTGTGAAAATGGAAGCACTTTTGGTGATTTTGCCACTAATGATTTTGAACTGTGAAGTATGGGCAGTAAATGTGGAACTACCAGGAAGCGCTGCATTTGGTTGCCTTTCAGCGATTCTCACAATTGGGAAAAATCAAAGTAACTTTCTCTATGATGAGCAAACTGGCCCTGTAGGGTTGCACCTACACACAATAAATTCTCTAATTCAGCCAAACTTTAAGATTCACAATAAAATGACCTAACCAAACTTTAATCCCCAATACAGCCATACCAATCCACAACACTTGTAAGATTCTTTATGAACCTGTCTTCTACTAAAATGGCAAATTCTTGTTGCAACTTAATGCAAAAGAGTTTTTTCCAAACTCCTCTAATTCTCTCTATTTGCTTCCTATTTTTGATCCATTTCTCATAAATGTGAATTCCCATTTGCCCAAAATGATGTTCTTTGCTTTAAGATGGGGCTTGGTCTCATTAAGACTCACCTGAACAGAGAGAACTCTTCAAACTCTCTTTTGCAAATAAGGTATTTCTTTGCTCTCAAGTAAAAGTTACTTTTTTTTTGGAAGTTGAAAGTTGTATTCACCTAAACTAACCACTATAAGAACAAGTCCATTTAATCAAAGTAACACCAATAAATGCCTATGCGGAGTATCATGATTTTCTTCTGAATACTGAGCCTGTAAGGTTGCAACTGCTGCATCCTCCTGCAACAATCATTTATGCTGATTATTACCATGCTGCATTGCAACTTTATCAAACGCCAGATCAATTTGGTACGCTCTTTCAAGTACTCTAATACATTTATATCATGTAAATTAAACTTTTAACTGTTATGTTAAAACTCTAACCCTGCAGATTTATTTCCAGATCAATTTGTTTTGTTAGAACTCTGCAGATTTGGAAGCGATTCCCTCAGAAATCTATGGCAGAAACTAAAGATATGATCTAAATAATTAAATAAAAATATTAATAATTAATATT
Source organism: Berberis vulgaris (assembly GCA_963556465.1). Taxonomy (NCBI): domain Eukaryota; kingdom Viridiplantae; phylum Streptophyta; class Magnoliopsida; order Ranunculales; family Berberidaceae; genus Berberis; species Berberis vulgaris. Next base: position 98,040,537 of record OY747124.1, on the reverse strand, counting down.
AATAAATTAGTTCGGGACGGGACGGGATTGGCGGGATTGAAAATCTTCATCCCATCCCATCCCATTCTAGATCGGGACGGGACGGGATCGGGACGGGAACCGGATCGCGGGATGGGATGCCCACCCCTATATTCATGACCTTCTTTATCGAGCCAAAATTCAATTTGCAAATGGTTTGCCTACTCCTATGTGTGGGGGTGAGAAGATGGTAGCCACGGGGAGTGATCCAGTCCAAAATGTTCAATTGTATAGGAGCATTGTTGGAGCATTGCAATATGTTACTATAACCAGACCTGACATTGCATACTCAGTTAATAGGGTTTGTCAGTTCATGCAAAACCCTCTTGAGTCTCACTGGCGAGTAGTAAAGAGGATCTTAAGGTACCTAAAGGCTACATCAACATTTGGGCTTCACCTGGTTCCTACTCCTTCTCTCAAGTTGACAGGGTATTGTGATGCTGATTGGGCATCTGGTCCTACAGACCGGCGTTCTACTTCAGGTTATTGTGTGTATTTAGGCTCTAATCTCATCTCTTGGTCTTCTAAGAAACAAAACATTGTCTCCAGAAGTAGTACTGAAGCTGAGTAAAGGAGTTTAGCTTCAGTCACGGCTGAGTTGTCCTGGCTACAATATCTTTTCTCTGAGTTAAGGTTTGGTTGTGCACCCCCTACTATATGGTGTGATAACATGAGTGTTGTTCTGCTAAGTGCCAATCCAGTTCTTCATTCCAGGACCAAACATATTGAGCTAGACATTTATTTTGTGCGTGAAAAGGTTGCTCGCAAGCTCATTCGTGTTCTTCATATTTCTGCAAAGGATCAAGTTGCTGATATTCTTACAAAAGCTATTGGCACTTCCAGATTTTTACTGTTACGTGACAAACTAAGTATTGTTAATGGTTCTACACTTAGTTTGAGGGGGGATGTTAAGCATACCCAGTCTGTTAGCTAGATTGTTACGATAGCCGTCAATCTGCTTTAACAGCCATTTCTATTCCATTTCTGTTATCTAGATGTCTATATAAAGCAATGTACAATGACCATCTAAAAGGTATGAAACAGTAGAGAATTCCAGTTCATAACTTGTCTTAGAAGCTAACATGTTACAATATCGGGCTGCACAGGAAAGCCATACGGATTATATTTAGCCAATCTCTAAACATAGGTCATGAATTACCCAATCAAACGACATATAGGTAGATTATTGAAACTCAGCAAATGCAGTTTTTATCCATCTAATTATAGTTGAAGAGTTGCAAACCCCAAAAAATTATCAAAACTTTAAAATGGTAGAAGTTGTTATTGATATTTTTGGATTCCATCAACCAATTCCTGAAAAATCTCTCAAGTTGGGGGCTTCAAATACAATCTCTTCCTCTCCGAGCCTTTGACAAGAGGCAAGAGGAAGAAATGAAGGGTTGCAAATTTCTCACTGTTTTTCTCTATCTTTCATGTTTTGTTGCATTGAAATGTAATGCTAGGAAAGGGGATGATCTAGATATTCTTTACGAGGCCAAGTTAAATGGAGCCATCGATACAAAGTTGTACACAGAAGTTGAAATTGCAGTTGAAGAAGATGAGAAATTTGGTCAGAGCAAAGTAGAAAATGCAACGGTAGGTGGAAGCAATGTTGGTCCCTTGCCTGAGGATTTGAAGACGAAAGATAAGATTGATCGGTTGCCTGGGCAACCTGGAAATATAAAATTTGCACAATATGGTGGTTATGTTCATGTCAATGAAACGGCTGGTAGAGCTTTTTACTACTATTTTGTTGAGGCTGAGACTAATAAGGAATCCAAACCTCTAATTCTTTGGCTCAATGGAGGTACAATAATGACATTTCAATTATTAATTTTAGTATACTTGTGATTAAAGTACCTAATCTTATATAGATCATTTTCATAAAATTATAAAAAATACCACTAATCTAGCTATACTATTCTATTACAGTAGAGAGCCGTATTTTCTCTCCTGCGTGGCTTCCTCTACATTGAGAGTGCCACATGGTTGGCATGTCATCTGCAGCCACATACATAGTCTAGTTGAAAAGACCTTTGCTAGGGAGCGAGGGAGGGAGCAAGGGAAAGGAGCGAGGGATGGGTGTAACCACCCATCCTCCTCGAGATGAGTGCATCGCTCTGAGATGCGCGCTGTTTCTCATTTCAAGGAGGTTCCCTAGCTCCCTAGAATTTCTGAGTTGAAAAAGATTAATTTTAATGAGTATATTGTAAATAACATTTGACGATTAGTACTGCTGTCATTAGGCCCAGGATGCTCATCCCTTGGTTATGGAGCAATGCAGGAGATTGGACCATTTCGAGTAGCTAGCGATGGCAAGAAACTTCGCCCTAATCCTGATGCTTGGAACAATGGTAAGGGTTGCCTCATAAAATTAACCTTTATTAAAAAAACAAAAAAAAAAAAAAAAAAAGCAGTAGAAACTATTTAAACTTTTATATCTTTTTGTTCTTTTTGGATGTAGTGGCAAATATTTTGTTTGTAGAATCACCAGCTGGAGTAGGATTTTCTCATTCGAACACTAAATCAGATTACCAATTAAATGGAGATAGAATGACAGTGAAGGATAATTATGCGTTTTTGCTGAAATGGTTCAAAAGATTTCCCGAATACAAGACTAGAGATTTTTATTTAGCAGGGGAGAGTTATGCGGGGCATTATATACCTGAGCTTGCGCAGTCCATTCTCAAGCATAATGAATATAGGAAGAGGAACAACATCAATCTCAAAGGGATTATTGTATGTACACCTCAATGAATAAGATTTCTAATTAGATGGAGCAAAATAATGTAACAAAAGTAGCCATGAACTAGTGAGTTGATTATTGTATTGTTCATGACTGCAGATTGGAAATCCTATCATCGATGATGACACTGATAAGCTTGGCGTGTACGATTTTTACTGGAACCATGCCTTAATTTCGGATGAGACCATCGCAGATATTCACAGATACTGTAAGTTCTCCTCAAATGCCACTTATGATGCCAACAAATGCAAACAGGCCACTGACCAAGCTGAGCAGACTAAAGGCCCTCTTAATCCATACAACATTTATGCACCTGTTTGCTTCGAACAAAATGTCACCAGAAAACCTCATAAGCCAGTGGTAAGATGACACATCATTTATATATTTTGTGATTGGTTAAGGAGTGATTTGCATTTGGTCATTTGTGGGCACATTGGATGTTTTTATGTGCAGGAAGGGATGGATCCTTGCATCGATCTTTTCACCAAGGCTTATTTTAACACTCCAGAAGTACAAGCTGCCATTCATGCTGATGGTACCAAATTGTTCAATAATACTTGGGAGCTTTGCGGGTATATTTAAATAAAAATAATAATTGGTTTATCAAAAAAATAATAAATATTTTCAAATATATCACTTTTACACTGATATTAATGGGTAATTTTTTTTCCATGATAAGCAGTCCTAGGAATGTAGTTGGTCCAGAAACATGGAAAGACAGTCCAACAACAGTATTACCACTTTTCCAAGAACTTTTGGATAATGGACTCAGAGTCTGGGTGTTTAGGTTAGTTTTCACTTGCGCTCTTATTATCATCATTCTGCATTAGTTGCACCAGTATGAGAATTGTAACGCATGAATTCTGATGAGGGAGAGGAGGGTGGTGTTCTAGAAAGACGCCTAGCTAACTTAAGCAAAGGTGATGATTGTGGTTTGATATGTCCCACGCCCCTAAGAGTGTCTCATGAGTGAAGATTCTTAAATGAGAACCTGTGCACTCTTCTAACAGAGGCCTTTTCATTTCAACCAATAAACATAGCAAACCAATCCCCACCCGGACCAATTTATTATTATTTCTACGTGAGGGAGTTTTGAAGTACAAGACAGAAATTTTGTATTTAGAAAATTAATATTCTAAACTTAATTGTTGGGACTGGGTTGAATGCAGTGGTGACATGGATGCTGTGGTTCCAGTTACTTCAACAAGGTATGCACTGAAGAAGCTAAATCTTCCAATCAAGACTCCATACTATCCTTGGATCATGAATGAAGAGGTAGGTATTATTATTTGATCTTTCCCACCAAGTTCATCATTTCTTTTCCTACCTTCCTGAGGCTTTGTTAATTTGAAACCTACTTTGTTAATTACACAGGTTGGTGGATACTCTGAGGTATACAATGTGAAGAAGGGAGACCTAACATTTGCCACAGTTAGAGGGGCAGGGCATGAGGTCCCAAGCTATGAACCAGGGAGAGCACTTGCACTTATCATGAGCTTCCTTGATGGCACTCCCCTTCCTCAATAGTATAAAATATATAGTGATTGTTTATGGACTAATTTATTCAATTTCCCGGCCATCTTTACCATGTAGGAACTTAATTGCTATAGCTATAGCTCTGTAATGTATATTTCGTTATCAATATTGCAAACATTTTTGTACGAAGTTACGAAGAGTTTATTTAGTAGCTTGTTTACGTTGTGATCCATTTTGTTGTCGTAAGGGGAAAAACTATCACTCAACTTTTACAATTGTGGACAGTAGATGTGGGCACGGGACGGGATAGACCTTATCCCAATTTCATCCCATCCCAAACGGGTTCGGGACGAGACGGAACGGGATGAGCTTGATTGTAGCCCGCATTTAGAATAAAACGGAAATTATTGTACCACAAAGCAAAGCAGGTTAAAATTTTGCAATCTTAATTAAAATTTGGATGGAGGTGGACTGTTCAGGTGATTTTATGATCCCAAATTTGAAAATAATTTTAGACATTGTTTGCACATTCAGTGGATGACGAATATCTTTGATAAAAGAGTGCACAAAAACATGGTATTGTGGACCAATTTGAATGTCCTAAAGTATCTGAAATTAAATTAGTAGCTTGTGATGTTAGATTGTAGGGGTGGGCAATGTCGGTTCAGTTCGGTTTCGAGTCCCAAACCGATTTCATTCGATTTGTCCAAAACCCAAACTGAAACCGAATTTTGTATTTGTAAAGCAATGAAATCGGTTGAACTGAATTTCGGATCGGTCCGGTTTGGTTGGGCCGAAATTTCGAGTTCAACCACTTGAAAGGCTTTCATTAAAACATGCCCAATTTTTTGACAGCCAAATTTTTTGACATACCCAATTTTTAGCCCAAAATTGAAAACTGAGAGAGAAGGGGGTGATTCAGTGCAATAGGGTGCACTGCAGTGCATTTGTTGCACTAATCAGGTATTGACACCTACCTTTTTTTTGTTTATATATATCTAATTAATCGATCGGTTCGGTTATTATTCGGTCGGTTCAAAACCATAAACCGATTTCGAACAATTTATAACCGATTTGGTTCGGTTTAAATTATTTTCTTTCTACTCATATCGGTTCGGTCGGTTAACCGAATTTAAATCGGTTTTTGCCCACCCCTATTAGATTGTAAACTAAAAAATAAGAATAGATTCAATAGAAAGAGTCGTGGGCATGTCATTAGGAACCATTATTTACAAGTTCAACCATTGTATATGTTATAATCCTTGGGCAAATATTTAGGTCAAGTTTGACTATTGGATTTCTTTTATCATTCCGGTACCTGATCCAATAAAGACCCTGTCTAAATGCTAGCACTTACAACATAATGTCATGTGCACATAATTATATTTTTCTTTTTCTTTCCTTTTCTTTTTATGGACGAATCAACAGGGTTTTTATTGGATTTAAACATACTTCTATCACACAAGTTTTACCAGTTGAGTTAGCACCAAGTTAGCATTATATAATTATCTCAATGTTAACTTTAAAATAATTTTTTAAGAGATTATGATTCACATTTTTATTTGTGCACACACCAATGCGAGTGGACTGTATTACTAAATTTTGTGGAACTCAGCCAACTTAAGTTTTCAAATAATGATTTGTCTAAAGGCATTTTACAAAAATGAATAAATCTATATTACAATTCAGAACGGTATTTTATTATTCATTTCTGATTGGGACAAAGTCAAATCATAAGGATTAGAAATAAAAGATGGCTAGGATTGAAAGTTGGAAAATGTGTTGAGGGTTGAGATTCATTTTCCATGATGACATTTTTGTAAATATGAAACATGTAGAAGGGCAAAGAGAATAAAAAAATTGTGAAAAAAAAATTGTGGAATGTAAATGTGGAGGAGAGAGAAAATATTGAGTTTTTTTTTTCAAAATGAAAATTATCATAACTATTGATGCAGTCATTTTTCGCTCCCTGTTTTGACCTAGTTCTTGCTGACCCGTTGACTTGCACAAGTAACACAAGTGAGCCATGGACCACCATTGTGGTGGCCTATGGCACTCCGATGCTAAAGTCATACAGGGATCTGAGGAAGGTGTAATGTTGTACAGGAAATTTGTAACATACCTTAGCTTACCAACCTCATGTCTTATTTATAGTACAAGGAGTTCTGGTTCTATCTGGCTATCGTAGGCGTAGTTTAGGAAGGAGATCTTCATGGAGATCCTTCTCTAGTTAGGAGTCGAGCTGTAGGAGGGAAGTTCCCTGTTAGCACTATGCTCCTAGATACGCGAGAGATAGTTCCCAATCCAAGAGCAATCCGTAGAGGGGAGTTTTCCTGTGTGGAATGTACTCTGATATTTGCTTCCTGATTAGAAGCAGAGAGCAGCTGTAGTTGTATGTCCAAAGCTGATCCTCGAGATACTTGCCTTAGTGGGACTTATGGGTATTGAAGATAGCTATGAGATGTGTGGGCCTAGCATGCTGTTAAAGTTCGGATCCGCCTGACCGACAGAATTGAGCGAACTTAGAACAGCTTGGGCCTGTTCAATGTTGGGCTAATGTTGGGGCCCGTATTTCCTCGAGATCATCATGACACGTGTGTGGCTTAGGGGTGTGACTATTTTTATGCATCATCGGCTACTTCCCCGGAGTTATTGGGGCGTTAAGTCGGTCCACTGACTCTTTGAAAAGGCAACTGTACCGTCGTGATGATTGCACTCAAAGCGTTCGTTTTGAGCGGCGCATGACATTAATGGGTACACGACTGCTCAATGAGGGAAAGTGTGGTTTGCCTTCCCTATAAATATTCACTGTCTTAGGAGGATTTCTCCATTGTTATTTGCGTTATCTTCTTAAACCATAGTATTTGTTCCATCTTATAATGGCCGACAACGTTAAATCTTCTTCCAAGGACTCGTTATCCCTTGCTTGTATCAATATCTTCGAAGGTAGTTTGGTCAATGAAAATGAGTTGATCAGGCTTCGTAGTTTGTACCACCTTCCGGAATATTTGCAAATTGTTCCTGCGTATGGAGTTTTAGGTTCGACTGTGCCTCCTCATGGGTTCATAGGCTTGCACCGAGGCATGTTCAAATCCGAGCTCCGGCTTCCCACGCTAGATGATGTCTGGCGCTTTTTTACTCATTTTTGAATGCCTCCCGCTCAAATGGTGCCAAGCGGATTCAAGATATTGCTCGCAATTCTCCTGGGGGCTCATGATGTTGGTCTTCATTTATCTTCGTCGGTGATCCATCATCTGACCAAAGCTTGGTTGGATTCCAGGGGTATCTGCGTGTTGAAGTATATCCCCCTCGTCTGCGATTGGTAGCAAATAGCGTCGAATCTTTTGAGAATATTTGCTTTGGCGGATTCTGGTTACTTCAAGCTCGGGAGTCGTAGAGTGTCTCGATACTTCCAGTTTGATCTTTGTGAGTCTCTTGATTGTCAGTGTATGCGTACGCCCCATCTGTGATACTGGTTCTGACGTTTTTTTTTTGTTTCAGGGAGGTTCGTTATTTCGTCCCTCAGCGAGGAAGAAAAGTCAAAGTATGGGGAGTTTTTTTCAAGCTTCCTTTGACTTTCATTGAGGAAGTCATAATGCCAGGCAATGTTTCACACTGCGGTCTGCAGCGGTGTTCTTATGGTGTTCAACCCCTGTCAGGTTCATCAGCTGAGGGGGTGGTTACTCGTCGCATGAGGAAGAGAAGTCTGGCCTTGCCCAATCCCTTGGGGCTCGCTGAATTGGAGGCAAATATTCCTCCGTTGTTGTCCCGCGGAAGAGGCAAACTTCTGTCAGGGCGGCCTCTCCCCGATCATGTCACGGTCTGCACAGACGACACCCTTGGGGGTCGCGGCCTTTCGTTAGATGCTCTGACTCCTCTTATTGAGTTAGCAGGGGAAGAAGTTGGACCGCGTGTTGAGGCTTTGCGTCATCGCGGTCTCGAAACGGCTACTCATGCCTTGGAGTCATATGGTCTTATTTCGTTGTAGCCTGAAGCCCGCGTAAGGGTGCTCGCTTTAGAAAAGGCTTTCGCAGACTTGCGGATGTCATATTCGGATACTCTTTATCGGGCAGACTCCTTGGAAGGTATGTTGCAGTCTTCTGGTATTTTCGTTAACCGCGAGAGCATGGACGCCGAAAGGAAGCGAGCGGAGGAAAAATGGGTCTTTGAAAGGCAGCTGCTGGAAGTTGTAGCTGATGAGAGGCTTCACCGTGCTCTAGCCGATGAGCGCTCGCACTATGAAGCCTTGTTGGGAGTAGTGGATGTCGACGTGTCAAGCATGAGGTCGTTCTTCTCGTCCGAGGTTGTTCGTGGTAGACTGGAGCTCTTGGAGCTGATTAGGGAAGAGCATCCCGGTAATGACTTTGATTTCACTCGCTACAAGAAGGCTACTTTCGGGTCGATCAATTGAGAGGAGGGCTTTGGCTCCGCAAGGCTTATTGATGAGGAGGATGCTTCTCCTTAGAATGATTGTAACGTCCTCTCTTGAACAGATAATATATATAGACATGTTTTTTTAATAAAAGTGTTGTTTTTGTCCCATGTTGTTGTGTTCACTTTAGTCGCTTTGTAGACTATAGAGTTTTGACAGCTAGGCAGAATGCTTGTTTTCGTCAATCAAAATATATTATTGTTTTAGGTCATTTTTGTCGCAGGTTAGGGTTTAATCAGCAGAAACCGTTGCTGGTTAGGGGTTGACCAAGCTTATTTAGTCATTGTCTATAACGACTTACTACGTGTTAGTGGACTGGTGCTGATTTCTGCTCTTATTCCTTTGACCTTTGTGATCCGTATTGAGCGAATTAGGTCTTGTGTACGGGAAGTCGTGGCCATTAGTTGCGATCTGGCTAAGCTTACCGGGTAGGTTCGGCGATCATCATCTACAGTGAGAGAAATGATTGCTCGGCTAGTCGTTGTCATCAGCGGACCTGCACTGACTAGACTCCCACTTCCTCAGCTGTCGTGATCTGCGCAAAGAAGATTAGGCTTTGGGTACCAGAAGCCGTCGTCATTAGTTCACGACTGATTAAGCTTACCTGGTAAGTTTGGCGATCATTATCTGTATTGAGAGCAATGATCCATTAGCAAGTCGTCGTCATCAGTAGACAAGCGCTGACTAGACTCCCACTTCCTCAGCCATCACGACCCGCGCGGAGCGAATTAGGCTTTGGGCACTATAAGTCGTCGTCATCAGTCGCGAACTGACTAAGCTTACCTGATAAGTTCGGCGATCATTGTTTGTGTTGAGAGCAATGACCCCTTGGCGAGTCGTCGTTATCAGTGGACAAATGCTGACTAGACTCCCACTTCCTTAGCCATCGCGACCCCCGCGAAGCGGATTAGGATTTGGGCACCAGAAGTCGTCGTCATCAATTGTGAATTGACTAAACTTACCTGGTAAGTTTGGCGATCATTGTCTGTGTTGAGAGCAATGATCCCTTGGCGAGTCGTCGTCATCAACGGACAAGCGCTGACTAGACTCCCACTTCCCCAGCTGTCGCGACCCGCACAGAGCGGATTAAGCTTTGGGCACCAGAAGCCGTCGTCATCAGTTGCGAACTGACTAAGCTTACCTTGTAAGTTCGACGATCATTGTTTGTGTTGAGAGCAATGATCCCTTGGCGAGTCGTCATCATCAGCGGACAAGCGCTGACTAGACTCTTACTTCCTCTTCCATCGCGACCCGCGTGGAGCTAATTAGGCTTTGGGGAGATGCTCGAGTCTGGCCATAGTCGGGTTTGACAAGGGTTGTAATGGACAACAGTGAAAGTTTTGGTAAAAGCAAAATATTTTATTGATAATTTTTTTGAGATGTTCTACATTCCATGGTCGCTTAAGCCCGTTGTCGTCAGCGTCTTCTAGCCAGTATGTTCCCGGCCTGTTGACATTAGCGACTCTGTAAGGTCCTTCCAAATTTGGATTTAGCTTTCCCGCTCCGGCTTCTTTGGTGTTTTGTTGGGTCTTCCTGAATACCCAATCTCCCACCTTGAATTCGCGTGGCTTGACCTTCTTGTTATAGTATTACGTCGTCCGTTGTTGGTAAGCATTTATCTTGGAGGAAGCTAGATCCCTTTTTTTTGTCAAGGAGGTCTAGTCCCACGCGCAAGGCTTCATCGTTACCGTCTGGTCTAAACCCTTTCGTTCAGAAGGTTGGCACCTCGAATTCTACCTAAACCATAGCTTCCGACCCGTATGCTAGGGCAAAGGGTGTCTCTCCGGTAGGGATTCTTTTAGTTATTCGATATGCCCAGAGTAAACCTGGTAGCTCTGGAACTCATTTTCATTTGACTGCATCGAGTTTTCTTTTGATGGCTTCTAGGATCGTCCAGTTGGTAACCTTCGTTTGGCCGTTGTCCTGGGGGTGTCCTGGCGATGTGAAGTGGTGTTTGACTCCCAAACTTTTGCACAGTTCTTTGACCTTGCTACCTTCGAACTGGATTTCGTTGTCACTGACCAATACTCTAGGGATGCCAAATCTACAGACGATGGTGGCCCATATGAATTTTTCGATCTGAACCTGCCCTATTTTGGATAGGGGCTCAGCCTCAACCCACTTGGTGAAGTAGTCAATGGCAACAATAAGAAATTTTTTACCAGTCGATGTCAGAAGCGGCCCAACGATGTCCATTCCCCATTGCGCGAACGACCATGGACTTGTCATTAGAGTTAGTGGTTGAGCAGGCATATGGGTGTATGGCGCGGACCTCTAACATTTATCTCACTTGCGGACGGTATCTTTGGCGTCTCGCTATGGTCGGCCAATAATACCCAAGAGTCAGGGCCTTATGGGAGAGGGTTTTCCCGCCTGGATGATTCCCGCATATACCGTTGTGGATGGCTCCCAAGACTTGGCTTTCCTCTGAAGGCGATAGGCATCGAAGCACGGGCTCTGTCACCAATCTCCTGTATAACTTGTCGTTTAGGAGAGTGTACCTTGCAGCTATGTTTTTAAGTCTTCATGCTTCGACCTTCTCGATTGGTAGGGCTTCTATCGATATATATTCTAATATCGGAGTCATCCAATTTGGTTGTGCTTCTACAGCGTAGATATCTTTGTGCCCTTCCTCGTATAGGCTTGATTTTTCTTGATATTCGATGAGGCTACTGGAGACTTCGTTGGAGGCCGATGCTTCTTTTGCTAGCTCGTCAGCTCTTTGGTTGTCGTCTCGGGGGCACTGTGTGAACTGACGGCTTTTGAATTTGATTACGCCAAGTACTTTGTTACGGTAGGCTATCATGCGGGGATCTTTGCTACTAAAATCTCCTTTGACCTGGTTGACCAGTAGTCTTGAGTCGTTGTATGCTGTTAGGCAATCTCTGCCGATCCCTAAAGCTAGTTTTAGGCCTGACAGGAGTGCTTTGTATTCGGCCTTGTTATTTGAAGTGGGAAAGCCGAATCTGATTTCCTTTTCGAGGGTGAAGCCACTGGGGGAGCGGAGTGTGATCCCTGCTCCGCTTGCTTTATCGGTTGAAGATCCATCACAGCGCAGGGTCCATGCTTGGACATCTGGTTTCGAGAGTTGGCGATCTACCTTCGGCTTTTCTCCGTTGGTAAACTCAGCAATGAAATCCGCAAGTGCCTGGGCTTTGATGGTGGTTCTTGGAGCGTAGTTTATGTCGAACTGCCCGAGCTCTATCGACCATTTAATCATCCTGTCAGATAGCTCGGGTTTATGTAATACCGAGCGGAGTGGATGTTTGGTCAGGACCATTATGGAGTGGGCTTGAAAATAGGTCCTCAGTTTTCTGGAGGATATGACCAGCGCCAGAGCCAACTTTTCCAGGTCCGGATAGTGTGCTTCCGCTTTTACGAATGTTTTGTTCGTGTAATATACTGGCTTCTGGGTTCCTTGGTCGTCTCGTACGAGGGCCGAACTGACAGCGTGTTTCAAAACAAACAGGTACAAGTATAGTGTTTCACCTATCGTAGGCTTTGATAGTAGCTCTGGACTCCCCATGTATGCTTTCAGGTTCTTAAAGGCTTGTTCGCATTCCTCGTTCCACGAAAATCCTTTATTCCCTCTTAGTCTCTTGAAGAATGGGAGGCATTTGTCGGACGACTTTGATATAAATTTGTTGAGTGTTGTTACCCTCCAAGTCAGGCTCTGAACGTCTCTGATATTGGTCAGGGATTTCATGTCGAGAAGGGCCTGAATTTGTTTGGATCGACCTCGATTCCCCTTTTTTCACTATATAGCCTAGGAATTTTCTAGACTCGACTCTGAACTTACACTTTTGTGGGTTGAGTTTCATCCAGTATTTCCTGAGTTGACCAAATGATTCGGCAAGATCTTGTACGTGGTCATGGCTGCGAAGGCTCTTGACCAGCATTTTGTCGATGTATACTTCCATTTTTCTACCGATCTGCTCTTTGAACATTCGGTTAACCCAATCGTTGGTAAGTAGGGCCATCATTTTTCAAGCTGAAAGGCATTACCCTATTGCGATATATCCCTCTTTCCACCACAAAGAGGTTTTCTCTTGATCTCAGGGTGCATCAATATTTGATTGTAGCCTCAATAGGCATCCATAAAGGTAAGTAAGTTGTGTCCCGAAATGGCGTCTACGATTTGATCTATGCGAGGGAGTGGAAAGTTGTCTTTTGGGCGGGCTTTGTTTAGGTCAGTGTAGTCTACGCACACTCTCGACTTCCCAATTTTTTTACGATAACGGTGTTTGCCAACCAGTCGGGGTATCGTGCCTCCTTGATCATGTCTGTGTCGAGTAAACGTTGTACCTCCTCGTTTATGACCGCGTTCCTTTCGGACACCACAGGCCTTTTTTTCTGCCTGACGGTTTTCTTCGAGGGGTCAACCTCAAGGCGATGAGTTATTATTGCCGGATAAATGCCCACCATATCGCGCATGGTCCAAGTGAAGATGTCCTGGTTACGCTGTAGCAACTTTGTAAGTTGTTTCGCTACTACCTTGCTTAGGTGGGAACCGATCTGATTGGTCTGGCTGTTTTGAGAGCTGTCGAGGTAGATCGTAACGGTTTTCTTCCTCCGGCTATTCGGCATTGAGTCAGCCTCAAGGGCTCACCAGTGCCTCATTACCTGATGTCGATTGCTCTTCTCCTATGTTTCGAGTTGAACGGAGGGTAGTCTTGCCCGTTGGATTGGCTGCTTGTTGAGGACTACCAGGTGGCGAACTCTCTATGAATTGGCATTCCCTAACCGCCAACTGATCTTCTCTCAATGTACCGACCGCTTGGTTCGTTGGATACTTGACGCACTGGTGCAGGGTGGAGACCGCCGCTCCCATCTGATGTATCCAGGGTCTTCCCAAAACTGCATTGTATGCCGAAGGCGTGTCAATTACTATAAACTCTTGAAACAAGGTTTTATGATCGGATGCTCTCCCGCTGTTATTGTTAGCTGTATTTTTCCATGGGGAACTGTTTTTGGCCACTGAAATCGATCACCAGTCGATCATCAGGACTCAATGCCGCTTTGTTTTGTTGCATGTTGCAGAGCATACGGAGGCACATGATGTTCATTGAGCTCCCGGTATCGACCAGGGACCTTCTTACCTCCCAGCCTGCCAAGGAAATTGTCACCACCAAGGCGTCATCGTGCGGAGTTGTATGCCCTGGAGATCCTTCTTTGTAAATACCAGCGGCGCAAATGGGCCTTTCTTCCGACCATGTTGCGTTGGCTGCTCGCCATGTATCGCTTGGATTCTCATACCTCGTAGAGCCCTTTTTCTGGACTTGTTGGATAGTTCGGACTCAGAATGTGCTCCATGAAGAACATGTATTTTGTTGACCGATGGCTCCCTGGGTTTGGATCTTTTTTGTTCCTTTCTCATGACGATGAAGTTTTGTGTTTGCTTTGTCAAGTCTGTCATGCTTTCCGGAGGGTCTAGCATCAGAAAGTTGTAAAATTTTCCTTTTCGCAATCCGTTATTGACGGCTGAAACAGTCGTTGTGTCGTTGCACGTGTGGACGGTAGTCAACTCACTGTTAAAAAGGGTTAGATACGTCTCTAGTGTCTCGTCAAGCCTTTGCTTCATTGATGTGAGCATCTTAATTATAGACAATGCCCAGTGCATGAAAAGAAATCATTCATCCGATTCGGGGTTCAACGATGTTGTCGTTGACGTAGGAGCGTGAGTTTGATGCATGTGCACAATAGGAACTACTAAAAGAAATGATACAGGGACGGCCTGAATATTGGACATGTCTCTTGGTTCTCCGTTGTTGCGTGACTCACTGGTCAACATCTCTATGGGTTTTGAAAGGAAACGACACTTAGTGTAAAGTTACGAACTATGTCGTCCCCCGGACGACACCAAACAGATGCAATCATTTTTTGCTCCCTGCTTTGACCTAATTCATGTTGACCTATTGACCTGCACAAGTAACACACGTGAGCCACGAACCACTGTTGTGGTGGCCGATGGCATTCCTATGCTAAAGTCAGACAGGGATCTGAGGAAGGTGTAATGTTATAACAGGGAATTTGTAGCGTACCTTAGCTTACCAAACTCATGTCTTATTTATAGTGCAAGGAGTTCTTGTTCTACCAAGCTATCGTAGGCATAATTTAGGAAGAAAATCTTCATGGAGATTCTTCTCTAATTACTAGCAGTGATGTAGAAGGGAACTTCCCTGTTAGCGTTGTGCTCCTAGATGCGTGAGAGATAGTTCCCAATCCAAGAGCAATCCGTGGAGGGGAGTTTCCGTGTGTGGAATGTACTTTGATATTTGCTTCCTAGTTGGAAGCAAATAGCAGCTGTAGTTGCCTATCCGAAGCTGATCCTCGAGATACTTTCCTTAGTGAGACTTATGGGTATTAAGGATAGTTGTGAGACGTGTGGGCCTAGCATGCTGTGAGAATTCGGGTCCGCCTGACGATCTAAATTGAGCGGGCTTAGAACCGCTTGTTCAGAGTTGGGTTGATGCTGGGGCTCGTATTTCCTCGAGATCATCATGACACGTGTGTGGCTTAGGGGTGTGACCGTTTTTATGCATCATCAACAATCTATTTAGTTGTCGAATTTTGGTAAACTCGGTATTATTGAAATGTGATTTTGTAGATCTTTACAACAAAACCAATGATCAATATAAAAACTTTAATTTCAAAATATGTATTTTATTATTAAAAACATGCAAGTATTTTTAATATTTTCAAAGAAACGGATATATATTTTAATAAACATTCAATCAAAAACCCCGAGCATTCAATGTATTATAATTTTAACCGAGTTTGATTCTAAAGAATAAATATTTTATCATTAAATAGGCTTGCACCTAAAAAAAATTAGTTTACATTCTAAAATATGAATTTCTTTTATAAAACTTATTGAGAACAATGGTGGTGAGGATGCCCAGTGTGGGATAATTAACAACAACAAAAAACTGTATGTGGAGTGCAAACGGCACGAGTAAATCTTGTTGACTAGGACAAACTTGAAGATTGGAGATAAAAAAAAAATGGCTATGATTGACAGTTGTGAAATGTATTGAAGCTTGAGATTCATTTCCTATGATGGCATGTTTGTAAATATAAAACATATAGAAGGGCAAAGAAAATGAAAAAAAATTGTGAAAAAAAAGTTAGTGGAATGTAGATGTGTCGAGAGAGAAAATATTGTGTTTTTCTTTTTTTTCAAAATGAAAATGAAAATTATCATAACTATTTACATAGTTGTGAGATTTTGGTAAACTTGGTATCATTGAAATGTATTTTTGAAGATATTTCGAACAAAACCAATTATCAACACAAATGGTAAAAAAATTTAAAAGTATAATGCATTTCACGCCATAAGTATTTCTCAAGGCATATTCAAACAAAAAATCTGAATTCCAACAAAGCCAATGACTAATACAAGCGCAAAAATTAAAAATATATATTTTATTATTAAAATATTTCTAATCCATTTCACATCATTAGTATTTTTCAATATCTTTCAAAACAATGAGACAATCACACTAGAAAGAAAAGGAAAAAAAAAAGTTGGACATCTTAATGCATATTTAAACAAAAAAACCCCGATCTTCAAAGTTTGGGAGAGAACTCACTTTTGGCATATGAAATTTCTATTCCCCAGCAGATTCAAATTTTGACTAAGTCTGACTATAAAATTTATAGTATATTTTTACCTGAGAATAGGCTTGAACTTAAAAACTGATTGAGGGCAAAAGTGGGGATGGTGTTGGGGTGTTCAATACATGATATTTAGCCAAAAAAATGTGTAGAGTGCCAACGACACTGGGAATACCCTATGAAATGATTTGAGGGTTAGATTTATTATGACATGTTTGTAAATACGAACATGTTGAAGGGCAATGAAAATGAAAAAAAGTGAAAATTTTTGGTGGAATGTACATGTGGTGGAAAGAGAGTATTTTGTTTTCTTTTGCCTTAAAATGACATTTATCATGACTATCTACGTAGTTGTCTGATTATGGTAAACTTGGTATCGTTCAGTTACTTTTCTTAATATATTTCCAACAAAACCAATGATCAATACAAGCGCTGAAATTTTAAAAATATATATTTTTTATTAAAAACATGTAAGTTTTTTATATTTTCATGCCTTCAGTATTTTAAATATTTTCAAAATAAGCAGATAGACATTTTAATGAACATTCAAACAAAGACCTCTAACATTCAATCGATTCCAATTTTAACCGACTTTCATTCTAAAAATAAAAAAGTTTAGTTTGCATTATAAAATGATTTTTTTATGGAACTGATTGAAAGCAATGGTGGTGAGGGCGTCCACTGTAGACAGTTTGTATGTATGATGGCATAAGTTATCTTTTGGCAACAACTTAAGTGAAAATAGAAAGCCTGATAGCTTCTTTCGTCTTTTATTCTCTTCAACTTGATGTTAATTTGTTAAGCAAAGACTTTGTGTGAACTCTCCTCCTCTTCTCCTCCTCGCCAAAGGGGTACCAGCTCAGCGGTGAGACTGTGGCAGAAAGAATCACAAGTCCAGGGTTCCAACCCTACCGGTGGCATCTGGGTTGGGAGGGGTTAAGGGATTTAAAAAACTCTCCTCCTTCGTCCTCTCTTCTCATTTTCTTCCTATTTCTCTCCCTGATAGCAGTCCATCACCACCCACCACCAGAACTTCTCCCTCCCCTTCCCTTACCTTGCCACCACCGCCCTCTCTTTCATGCGACTCACCACCACCCACCACCAGATCCCCTCCCCTCTCTCCAGCCACCACTGGCCTCCCCCTTCCCTCACTATGTTTGAATTCGCCAAACCCACCACCCCCAATTCAGATGAGCAAGAATTCAAAACTCTTAAGTAGATTTGGTTCAAATCCGCTGCAATCAACCAACGATTCCACCACAACTTATCTGACCAATTGCAAGCTGGGTAGAAAGAAGGAGAGATGGCACTAAAAGTGATTGCAAGCTTTGTGAGCATTTCAACTCTACCACTCTACTCTCAAACTCGCTACCTCTCAGCTCCCCACTATCCATCTTTCAACCAATGTCGATTCAAGGTATTACAAACCAAACCCTTATCTCCTATTTTGTTTATTCATTAATGTTAGAATGACCAATTTTTCGTGTAGAGAGTTACCCTGTAAGATTTTCAACAACACCGACGCCTCGATAAGAAAATAAGACACCAGAAGTTGAGACATCCCTCTTCTATTTCTTTTCAGTTGAGCATTTCTACATATAATTGGTGTGCGGAGCTTGGAGCTATGGGATTTATTCGGGGACTATGGAAGAGAAATAGTTGTATGAAATTGGTGGGAAATTTTGAGAGGAAGTTGAGGAGGAGGAAAATAAGAAGAATGAGTGGTGTTCTTTATCTCGGCTCAACAGGTATGGTCTTTTTCCTTTTCTACATCTTCTTTCTTATGGGTTTTCTCTTAACACTTCATGTGTCAAATTCCTCTCTTTGCTCCCCCCACTTTCCGTACTGAAATTATTAAAAAAAAAAAAAAAAAAAAAGATCTGATTAATTGAATAAGGAATCTGATTAACTATGACGAAGAGAAAAACCACTGAGTAAGAAAGAATAAATATGATTAATTGAATAATGAATCAAATTAATTGTGAGGAAGAAAATAACTCACTGATCGAAGAAGGAACTGAAGAAAGTAAACTTTGAAAATCTATTCCCATCATTTTACGGGTGAAAATGTCATATTTAAGTGTGTTAAAATAAAAAATATAAAAAATCAATAGTTATTGGATCCTTGGCATTATGGAGAAAACAATCGGAGGCCCAACTAATGTTGATTTCAATATTTTGGAGATTGCCATTTTTAAGAGTGTTAAAATAAAATCTTATAATACAACTACAATTTTTTTAATGCATTTTAAAATTCTAAGTAATGCGGCGATTGGAAACTATTGCATCGTCATCTTACGTGCGTGGTTGTGCATTTTAACAAAAATATTTTTATTTTGTGTGTGACATGGTGCATGTGCTGAAGGCATCAACAAGGGTGGCATGCCAAAGGTATTTCTTAATGTTGGCATTAGTTGTAGTTAAAATTCACTTGGGACAAAAATCCATGCTGCAAGTATTTGACATGGACATGTATTTTACTATTCATTACTGACTGGGACAAATTAATGATTGGAGATAAAAGATATCTAGGATTGAATGTTGGGAAATGTGTCGAAGGTTGAGATTCATTTCCTGTGATGGCATGTTTGTACATTCTGAATTACAATTCAGAATGGTGTTTTACTATTCATTGTTGATTGTGGTAAAGAAAAAGATCAAGACAAAATAGGGCTAGGATTGTGAGTTGGGAAGATGTTGAGGGTTGAGATTCATTCTATATAATGGTATGTTTGCAATTATAAAACATGTGAAAGGGCAAAGAAAATGAAAAAATTGTGAAATTTTTGGTAGAATGTACATGTAGCGGAGAGAGAAAATTTTGTGTTTTATTTTTTCTCAAAATGAAAATTGACAAAACTACCTTCATAGTTGTCAGATATTCACTTTTTAAGATCTTTCCCACAAAACCTATGATCTTTCCCACAAAACCTATGATCAATATTGAATTCCTTATCATATTGGTACCATTCATCGATATTATTAAATTTTTTTGCATTGATGAGTATTGATCTTTTTTTAAAAGTTAATTCATCGTAATTGTTGTAATATATAATTAACCAAGTTTTTTTTTAATGAACTAAAAAAATCCATGTTGCAAATATTTGACATGGACATGTGTTTTACTCTTCGGTACTGAGTGAAACAAATTATAATTGGAGATAAACGATAACTAGGTTTGAAAGTTGGGAAATGTGTCGAAGGTTGAGATTCATTTCCTATGATGGCATGTTTTTTACATCTATATTACAAATCATAATGATGTTTGAGGTTGGAGATGAAAGACGGTTGAGATTTACCCAAATATAAGAATCTAGACATAAAACTTAAAGCAACAAGAGCGCATGGGTTCGATTCCATATCAAACATTTTGATATTTATTTATCTTGATATTTGAAGTAGAATAAACTATATTTATCATGTTAAACTCTTATCGTGCCAACGGCACGGGGAATACCCTAGCGTATTACCCATGCCGTTGGCACTCCACATACATTTTTATTGTTGCTAATTATCTTGCACTAGACACCCTCACCACTACCTTCAATCAATTCTTTAAAAAATTATATTTTATAATGTAAATTAAATTTTTTTTAGGTCCAAGCCTATTTTATTGTAAAAGTACTAATTTTTTGAGTCATACTTGATTAAAATTAGAATCGATTGAATACTCAAGGTTTTGTTTGAATGTTCATTAAAATGTCTGTTCGTTTCTTTGAAAATATTTAAATATATTTGCATGTTTTTAATAATAAAATACATATTTTGAAATTTTAGTTTTTGTATTGATCATTTGATTTGTTGGAAAGATATTTAAAATTGCATTTCAATGATATTGAGTTTACCAAAATCCGAAAACTATATAGATAGTTATGATATGTTTCATATTACCCATGTCGTTGACACTCCAAATCGAAAGGATTAGAGATAAAAGATGGTTAGGATTGAAAGTTGGGAAATGTAATGAATTTTAGGGTTGAGATTCATTTACAACGATGACATATTTGTAAATATAAAACATGTACAAATGCAAAAATAATGAAAAACTTTTGAAAATAGCTTGGTGGAATGTACATGTGGCGAAGAGAGAAAATATTGTGTTTTCCTTTTAGCAAAATGAAAATTATCATAACTATCTACATCATTGTCGGATATTGGTAAACTTAGTATCGTTGAAATGCATTTTTGAAGATTTTCCAACAAACTCAATGATCAATACAAGAGCTAAAATTCAAAAAATTATATAATTAAAAAACGGTATAAAGTATTTCACGTCATTAATATTTTTAAAAGCAATGAGACGGGCTGATCATACTAGAAAAAAACAAGTCAGCCATCTTAATGCACATTTAAACAAAAACTCTAAACTTCATGTTTTGGCGAATTCAAAGATTGGGAGATAACTCATTATTGGCGTTTAAATTTTCCCCAACTGATTCAAATTTGACTAAGTCCCTAAATTTTATAATATATATATATATATACACCTTAGAATAGCCTTATACTTCAATACTGATTGAGAGGGAAAATGGGGATAGTGACGAAAGTGTTCAATACAAAATATTTAACAAAAATAAAATTATGTAGAGTGCCAATGGCACGGGGCATACTCTAGTCTATCTTATAATTCATAATGGTGTTTTACTATTCATTGCTGACAGGGACAAACATCAAATGAGAATTGGATAAAAAAGTGCTAGGATTGAAAGTTGGGAAGATGTTGAGGGTTGAGATTCATTCTCCTCTACAATGACATGTTTGTAAATATAAAACATGTAGAATGGCAAAGAAAATGAAAAAATTGTGAAAAAGTTAGTGGAATGTACATGTGGCGGAGAGAAAGTGTTTTGTTTTCTTTTTTCTCAAAATGAAAACTATCATAACTATTTACGTAGTTGTCGGATTTTGATAAACTTGGTACCACTGAAATGCAATTTTGAAGATATTTCCAACAAAACCAATGATCAATACAAACACTTTAAATTTCAAAATATGCATTTTATTTTTAAAACATGCAAGTATTTTCAGATTTTTCGTGCCTACCTATAATTTTTTCAAAGAAACGAACGAACATTTTATGAACATTCTAACAATGATGCCAAACTTTCAATCGATTCTAATTTTAACCGATTTCACTCTAAAAAAATTAGTATTCTAAAATATAATATTTTTATGGAACTGATTGAGGGCAATGGTGTGGATGGTGATGTGGGTGTCCAGTATATGATAATTAATAGTAAAAATAAATAAATATATTGTGAGTGCCAATGACACGAATAATATGCTAGTATCATACATTACATGATGAGGCTGAGTTCATGCCTTTGATCATCTTTCAGATCCTTTCTTCGATCCTCACATAAAACCCACCCTTCACCTTTGGAGTCAAGTCAGCAACGTAAACCGGATCTGAACCCTTTTCCATCATGGGCATGACTCGAAACCGATGCAAAATTTCGGCAACCACCCCCTTCATTTAAAGAAAAGCCATCCATTTCCCCAAACACACCCTCATCCCTGCTTGGAATACTAGATATGTAAACGGATCCCTCCCCACAAATGCCCATTCCCAGTCAGCCCATCTCTCTCCAGCCACCTTTCTGGCCTAAACTTAGCCCAATCATCCCCCCACAATTTTTCCATCCTTTCCATTGCATATGGGTGGTAAACCACCCTAGTCTATATTAAAATCATAACATTGTTTTACTATTTATAAGTTTTGGAGATAAAAGAATGTGTGGATTGAAAGTTGGGAAAATATTGAGGATTAAGATTTATTCTCTATAATGGCATGTGTTGTAATTAGAAAATATGTATAACGGCAAAAAAATTTGAAAATTTGGCCGAAAGTACATGTGATAGAGGGATTTTATTCTCAAAATTAAAA
The DNA here is from genome assembly GCA_963556465.1 of Berberis vulgaris. Lineage (NCBI taxonomy): Eukaryota > Viridiplantae > Streptophyta > Magnoliopsida > Ranunculales > Berberidaceae > Berberis > Berberis vulgaris. Next base: position 98,018,361 of record OY747124.1, on the reverse strand, counting down.
TTTTCATAACTATCTACTTAATTGTCGGATTTTAGTAAACTTGATATTGTTGGAACGCATTTTTGAAGATCTTTCCAATGAAATCAATGACCAATACAAAACTTAAGTTTTCAAAATATGCATTTAATGTTCACATGCATTTTAAAAAAATGAATATTTGGCACCACAACTTACTCTCACCCACACCACCCAATTTTTTTTTTTAAATTTACGTGCTTTCTCACACCACCCATTTATACCACTATTCTCTCATCCTCTATTTCCATGAAAAAAAAAACAATAACGACAACATGGAAGGAGGTAACGAGGAAGGGGGAGATTGATTGCGAGGGTTGGTTAGAGATGACCGGCGACGGCAATAGAGGAGATGGAGCCACAACCATCGTTGCCCCTTCTCCATCTTTTTCTTCTCCTTTCCTTTTCTTCTTTTTATGTTCCTTTCCATCTCCTAGTTCTCCCACTATCTTTTCTTCTCCACTCTCTCTCAATTTCCCTATCTTCTTTTCCCACTCTCTCTTTTTTCGCATAGGTTGTCGCCCCTATCCCTCTCATTTTCTTCTCTTTCCCCTTTTTTTATTTTTTCTTGCCCTCGCGGCAGACCGTGCAAGGATGGGTTCCTCACTCGCACGAGCCGCTTGAGGGGAAAAATTTGACCCTCACAGAGGTCTCTGCGAGTGCGAGACTCGCAGTCGCAGAGTCACTCAAATTTGTCTAGTAAAGAAAACATGATATTATCCCTGACTTTCTACCAACTTTAACACTCGACTGAGACCAATTCTCAATCTCATCAAAATGCTAAAAATGTAGTGCTGAGTTATTTAATGAACACAGTTTGAATCACCTAAAAATGTTTTGAGGTCCTCCTAGAATCAATAGCATTTCGTCGGACTACATCCTGTATTTTCACCTTAGTAGTCCAGTGCATAGTCAGTACTATAGCCCCAATCATGGCTATTAATAAAATAAGACTAGGAACCAAAAACCAGACGGAATAGTAGGTATAAAGTAAATTTCCCAATGTTTCCAAATTAGTGCAAGAACAAGTTATGGTCATTTTACTAAAGTCACTCAAATTTGTCCGGTAAATAAAACAGGGTATTGTCGCTGACTTTCAAAAAACTTTGGCACTCGATTGATATCGATTCTCGAACCCAACGATGACTCGAGCCAACCATGCCCGACAACAGAGCCACAACAAGAAGCGACACCCCAAACATCTAGCAGCACTGCCACGGATCCTCGCGTGGACCAACTCATGATCCAGATAGATCGTCTAATCAAGACGTTGCAAAAACTCACCCAAGAGCGTGCTCAATCCGCCGACCATGTCCAAGCACCGCCCCAACAAAATTCTGCCAACCGCGTCTGAGAAAGTAATGAAGTTCTTCCAGAACTTCAGCAAGTGAATTTCGAAAGCAACGAACCCCCTAAAGATAGCCCCCTCAAATCGATGGGACCCCTGCTAAAATCTCATTCAGGATCGGGGTCAAAAATCCTAACATATTGTACGAATTGGCTAGACCACCGTTCTCTGATGCGCTCATAGTGACTCCTATGCCGAAAAAGTTCACTCCACCAAAGTTCGAGGCATACGATGGCACCACCGATCCGAAAAGACCATATGCGACACTTCCACCACATGATGGCATTGAAAGAAAACACATAGTTACAATTTGAAAGACGAAATGAAGAGCCCAAGAGGCAAGATAAGAGCAAGTATTGTTCTTTCCACAAGGATTACGGACACGACACCGAAGACTGTTACAATTTGAAAGACGAAATGAAGCACTAGATTCAAAAAGGATGACTCGAGGAATTCGTCGGGCTGCCAGATAAGTAGCCCAAAGGGAAAAAGAAGATGGATGCCACTGCGGGATCAAAAAAGCATCCCAGAGAGCTGATATACGCCCTGCACTGCATAGTTGGCGGAAATGAACATTCTGGCCAATCAAAGAAGCGACCAACGATACTGCTCACTCGAGCTGATCTATATCGAAGTAGGAGCGCTGCCATCATCGAACGAGACCAGAAGAGGCATACAACAACTCACAACAGGAAACACAGAGAAATTTGCACTTCATACTGGGATCAACCAACTGACCGAATTTGAAGGCTTTGCTAACGAACGCAAGCTTGTTCCACATTATCCTTGAAAGGACAACTACGCCTCTCCATTGCTAACAACGGAACCGACGCAAACAAATTTGATAAAACTTGATTTAAAAATCCATGGAAGCCTTGGAAACTGGTGCTGATGTGAGCATGATTGGACAATCGGTGTTGGATTCTACTCCGCTCGTCGGAATCACTTGTCAAGAACACACGCCCAAGGATTTGATCAAGAAGCATAACGAGTTTATTAGCTACCTCGCGACAACAATATACGTAACGAAAAACTATCAAAACTACAAGAGAATCACGAAAGAAGAAGTTGCAACGAACAAGTTAAGCACAGACACAGTCCACTCAAGGCAAGGCAACACCAAAGCATATTCCAAAGCAATACGAAGCCAAACCCGATCTAAGATCAGACACAAATATCCCCCAAACAACAAGGGCACGCAGAAATCAACCCCTTATCGTCATAAGAAACGATATCAATCGAGCAACAGTCAAAAAGATGCAATGCATATTCACAAACGGACCCTATAGCAAAGCGTAGCCTTATGAGAAGAGAATGACCACTACTACTATAGATTGTTAAGCACCTGAAATGAAACTATCAATAACACTCCAAGTTAAAACCCTCCGTCTTACGTCCAAGCAGTAAAATTAAGGTATCAAAGCTAGATAATGTAAAGCAATTAGCATGCCCAGCCACGAGCAAAAGGTCAGGACATATAAGTCAAACACAAACAACAAACTTCTGGTCTGATCAAACATGCAGTAAAATTTAGGACAAACAAGTCAACTTACACAAAAACTTCAGACCGACCAATGCGTCGGACAACAAAGTAAAAGTTGGGACAAACAAGTCAACTTACACGTAACAACTTTGGACCAACTAATGCATCGGACAACGAAGTAAAAGTTAGGACAAACAAGTCAACTTACATGTAAAACCTTCGGATCGACCAATATGTCAGACCACGAAGTAAAAGTATGGACGGGTAAGCCAATACGAAAAAGTAAAAAAACCTTCTGGCCGACTAATATGTCGGACCACGAATGAAATTCTGGACGAGTAAGTCAAGACGCATAAGTAAAAAACCTTATTGCTGACTAGTATGTTGGACCACAAAGTAAAAGTCTGGATGGGTAAGTCAAGACGCATAATTAAAAAACCTTCTGACCGATTAAAATGTCAGGCCACAAAGTAAAAGTCTTGACGTATAAGTCAAGACGTATTCACAAAGCCTTCTGGCCTGATTAACATGTTAGACCACAAGGTACATCAACAAAAGCCTTGACACACAAGTCAAGACCTACTCGAAAAACCTTCTGGAGTGGCCAACACATCCGACAATGAAGTAGATACGCAAAAGCCAGAACGAGGTAATCAAAACCAGTAAAGCTTTATGGCCTGATAGACAAGGCCAAAGAAATAAAAGCTTTGACGGTCAACGAATGAGTGCAAAAATGGAAATACATACAAGCCTAAATTACCAAAGTACGAAAAGTACAAGTAACGAGTTTAACGCACACATATCGTGGATGGTGAGTTAACATGATTGATCAAGAAAATTATGACTACAAAGGAAAGACATGCAAGTCAGAAAGCAATAAAAGCAACAAAACACAACGCAAGAACGTCAAAAGGGAAAAGTTGTTCATTTATAAAGCTATTATGTTACATCCGGAGAAGAAGATAGAACAGTTGGAGATGAAATAGTGGAAGTGATCAAAGCATCGCCAGCTGGAGCATTTGATGGAAGAAGGGCAACAACGTCAGCAACAGGAGGAAATGGAACTCTCTCTTCGACAGCAATAATGGATCATAAAGAAAGATCTCTGAAGGAGGAGGAAATGATGGTTATTCGTCCATTGAATCACATGGTGGATTCGAAACACTTTCTTCGCCATTGATGCAGCCGATTTTCGCTCCCTGCTTGACGTTGACCTACACAAGGAATGCACATGAGCCACGGACCACCGTTGTGGTGGCCGATGGCACTCCGATGCTTAAGTCAGGCAGGGCTATGAGGAAGGCTTAAAGTTGTAAACAAGTAATTTGTAGCATACCTTTATTCACCAACCTTATTTATATTGTTGGAGTCCTGGTTCGGCCAGGCCATCGGTGGCGTAGTTTAGGGAAAGATACCTTCTTGGAGATCCTTCTATAATTAGGAGTCTTCTTGTGGAGGGAAGTTTCCCTATTAGACATGTGCTCCTAGACACGCAGGAGATAGTTCCCCATTGAAGTGTTGTCCATACATGGAAGTTTCCACGTATGACGTATACTCTGGTATTTATTTCCTAGTTGGAGACAAAGTATTGTTGGCTCTCCCGTCCGAAGCCGATCCCCAAGATATTTGCCTCAATATGCTTTACGAGTATTGGGGATGGTTATGAGACGTGTGGGCTTAGCAGAACATAGGAATTCGAGTCCGGCTGGCAGACTGCAATTGTCAGACGTGATGCCGCTTGGGCTGGATCGGTGCTAGATTGATGCTTGGGCTTGTTATTCCTTGCAATCATCATGACACGTGTACGGTGTAGAATAAAGGACGTTTCGGTGTATCCTCAACTGCTCCCTCCAAGTTAGTGGGCCACCTAGTCAGTCCACTAAGTCACTTCACAAAAAAATACACCACTCGTGATGATTAAGTCTGAACCGCTACTTGAGCGGCGCACTTCATTAATTAAGCGTGCACTGGTTCAGTGGAATAAAAAAGGTGGGAAATCAATCTCTATTTAGATCTCCCTTTCTGCAGTGATTGACTCTTTCATTTCTTCATTTTTAGAGACTCGGCTCTATTCAACTTTTAATTGAAAGCTTGTTCATTTTTTCCATGGCTCGCTGGAATCAACTCGACGATGAGCTTCTTGCTAAGGGTGTCAAGTTTTTTGAAGAGAGGTCAACCTCCAAATCAATTTTGGTTGAGATTCTGAGGACATATGGGGTTCCTGAAGACCTGAAATTCTTCACATTGGGTGCTGATGAGTTGCCAATGTTTCCTCCAGAAGGATTTGTCTGTTTGCACCGCGACATGCTTCAGACGGGTGTTCGTTTTCCTGTAATTGATGAGATCTGGAGCTTTCTAGAATTTCTAGGTATCTCGCCTGCACAGTTGGTACCGAATGGGTACAAGACTATCCTGGCCATATTGATCAGTGCAAAGGATGTTGGTGTCCGAGTGACTCCGAGGGTGATCCAGTTATTAACTTTTCCTCGACTAAAAAAGCATGTTGTGTGCAAGATGAAGTCGTCAGCTCGTTTTGGGAAACTGCTGGATGACTTCAAGTTCTGGCAGAAACATTACTTTCTTGCTCCTTCGAACTGAAGTATTTCGAGTTCAATAGTCACCCGCTTGAACGGGAGTTCTGGCAACTTCGTAAGTATAGTTTCGTCCTTTGTTTCTTTTGTGTTGATTGTACCCTGATAGTTACGTGTGTTCTCTGTAGAGAGGTTTCCCACTACTTCTCTTTCTTATGAGGAGGAAGTTGATGTGAAGGCATTATGTGGCATGCCTCAAATGAAAGTAGAGGACGTTATCCGTACTTCCAATTTTAGTCGTAGTGGGTTATGGGCCTATTGCATGTGGCTCCCACTCTCTTCAGAGTGCCAAAGGTTCGGTTTGAAGATGGAGCTCCTTCCAAGAAGAGGAAGGCCTAGAAAGTCAAGGTTTCTAGTCCGTCAAACACAGAGGAGCTTTCTGAGATGCTTGCTACCTTCATAGGCTTGAAGATGTCTCACACTAGGGCTGAGTCTGCTTCCAAATGGTCTGCTCCATCGAGGGAGGAGCATGATTCGAACCTGTTTGCCGAGGCGAAAGTTGTGGCATCCGAGGGGCGTAGCCCTCAGGTTAAGGCCCCTATTTCTATTTCTGATTTGGAAAAAAACCACTTGCGGCTAGCAAGGGTTGATGACGCGTCGAAGCTGAGTACTGAGTAGGCATAAGGATTGAATAAGAAGCTGATGTTGGCTGCTATGGCAGCTTCTACTGATATTGACCAATCCAGGCCTTTTTTATTGTAAGGTCTGGATAAAAACATGCATGTGGCCCACAAGTTCTCTCGTCCTGCTGATGGATCGTCTGACAGTCGTCCTTGCGGTGTGAAACCTCATTATTGCAGTCTGCATTGTCCTCCATCCCACTCTAGACCGTATATTGAGATAACGGAGGGTCCGATATACAATTCGCTTCCTTTTCTCCCTTCGGATTCTATCGAGCCAGCTTACGACAAAGGATCGGATGTTGGTGATAAGGGGAAGGTTGGATGAGGGCCCAAGAGCTGTGAAAACTGCAAAGGGCAGTGCCGGAGCAAATCTGCAACCGAGAGAACTTCATCTAGATGCGCAGATGAATCTGTTTGCACCGGATGTAGTAAAAATGAGCAACTGGGCCTGGGACTAGGAGGTTGACATTGATTATGCTTCGACGAAGCATATAAGCAGATGTTATAGCTGGCTGGTGAACCACGTTTTAATGCCAGAAAAGGATACGATGGGAGAGCGTATGGATAAAAGGATTAAACATCTTATGGTGGGGATGTCGCATATGAGCCAAGTGGTTGTTGTTGTGACGAAAGTCAAAGCGCAGGACATGTTTGAAATTTGAAAGATCGTGCATGGGAGGTTGGAACTATTGGCGTTGATGAAGGAAGAACATCCGGCTTGGGACCTTTCCTATTACACGAAGGTGTCCTTCGCGGATTTCAGAGAGATCTCTAAGTTGTCAGAGGAAGAAGGCGATCCGGATCATGGCACTCCAGCTAAAGCGCGCAGACGCAACTCCTATTTCTTCTCTTGTTAAGCTTAGTTCCCCTGTATTTGTACCTTCTCCTGATGAGGAGTAAATTTTGTACATCCGTACCTTTTCTTTAGACTATTAATAAAAGCAGATTTCTTTCGAGTAAACTTCGTACCCATGTTCTATCCGGTCCCCCCATTGCATGTTTTCCATTTTGCCTTGTCATTTTATTTTGACATAGGTTTTGTTAGGTTAGTGGGGAGCCGCGTGGTCTATCCGCAGTTGAGAGCTCGACCGTTTATGTCACGATAATTTTGACCCGTACTTTCATTAGGTTTCAAATTCATCATCGCGTAGTTATGCACAGTAGTGAGCATTTTGTATGATGTGTATGGTTTGGCAGTGGGTTATTTTACCCAGACTGTAGCACATCCTCTAGGTAGGTTGTTAAAGGCTCAAGTTAAATATTGAACCATCGGTTGCGATCGTTGGCATGAATGAACTATTATAGTTGAGCACATGTGTTGTCGTCTATAGTTAAGCAAGAACGCTTAGCCCGAGTTAGGCTTCGTAAGTTCAGGCTGGTCTCCCGTGTAGCATTCGTCCACGCTTAGCGAATTAGTTTTTGGGTCGGCTCAAGCGGCCCGTACCAATAATGGGATGTCATCCCATTCGGGCATGAAGATGCGATTTTGAAACTAACTAAGCTCCCACATTCCAAACCACTTACACCCACGCGGAGCAAGCTACGAACTTGGGATGAGCAAGTTCGACGACCATGGTCAGTAAAAGAGCAGTGGTTCCGTGGCAAGCCGTTGACATCAGTTAAAACTGACTAGGCTCTCAGCTTCCAAATGATCTACACCCAAGCAGAGCGAGCTACAGACTTGGGATGCACAAATTCGGCGACCATGGTCTGTAGAAGAGCAGTGGTCTCGTGGTAAGCTGTCGACATCAATCAGAACTGACTAGCCTCCCACCTTCCGAACCATCTGCACTTGCGCGCAGAGAGCTACAGACTTGGGAGTTGCAAATTTGGCGACCATGGTTTGTAGAAAGCAATGGTTCCATGGCGAGCCGTCGACGTCAGTTGGAACTGACAAGGCTCCCACCTTCCAAACCATCTACACCCACGCGCAGCGAGATACAGACTTGGGATGAGCAAATTCGGCGACCATGGTCTGTAGAAGAGCAGTGGTCCCATGGCAAGCTGTCGACATCAGTCGGAACTAACTAAGCTCCCACCTTCCAAACCATCTACACCCGCGCGCGAGCTATAAACTTGGGATGAGAAAATTCGGCGACCATGGTCTGTTAAAGAGCAGTGGTCCTGTGGCAAGTCGTCAACATCTGTCGGAACTAACTAAGCTCTCACCTTCCAAATCATCTACACCCGCGTGCAGTGACCTATAGACTTGGGATGAGCAAAGTCAGCTACCATGGTCTGTAGAAGATCAGTGGTCCCGTGGAAAGCCGTCGACATCAGTAGGAACTAACTAAGATCCCACCTTCCAAACCATCCACACCTATGCACATTGAGCTACGGACTTGGGAGTTGACCAGAAGTTATCATCATCAGTCGAAACTGGCAAAACTTACATGATCGGGTTCGGCGATCATCGTCCGCGGGGGAAGATCATCCCTGCTAATTCATCGTCATCAGGTGTGAGAGCACTGACTAGACTCCCACTTCTTAAGCCATCGACATTCGTGCGTAGTGAACTAGGCATTGGGTGAACCAGAAGCCAGTGTCATCAGTCAAAATTGACTAAGCATACTTAGCTAGGTTGGGGCTCTGTCTATTACGGGCGTGCGAGGCTACTTTTGAAATCGGATTGCATTACGCGGACTAGTTTCCACTAATTTCAACGAAAGTTATTTAAAAAAATAGGTACCTTAAATTAGCTGGTGATATGTAGGTGTGCTACGTGTGTCAAGAGTGACTAGGGCTTCTACTGCTTGCATCAGTGCACATAGTAGAGTGTCACCTAGATAGTAGGCCGAGCTGGTGGCTACATTCCTGGACCCATATAAGAAAAAATAGGTCTTATCGCAGGATCATGGTGCCATCTGCATGGCGTAGATTGCGAGATGGTAGAGTATCGGTTACTCCCTCTGATTAATGGGGTTGTGTGCAGCGTCATTAATTGATTGAATGTGGACATGTGTGGTTGACATGGGAACCGACGCCTCTTCGTTTCCCATACAATATTTAATGCTAACGCGCTCGTTTGGTGAGCCATTACGACTATTTAATGGCGTGTCCTCACCGTTGTATTATTATCTTGTGCAGAGTGCACTCTTCAGATGTTTTTACTCAAAGAACATGCTTTAGATTTTCCAAAGGCTAATAGAGTGTTTCTGTTATTTGAGTCTCTGAAAATTTTGACATTTGCAGCGATGAGTCTTAAGAAGACTTGTTATTATGTGTGGTCACCCGCTCTGGGTGAGCACTCGATTAGTTTCATTGAGACCTTGTAATTTTTCTTGTATTACAAAGAAGAAGTACGAACTTCCTCTCAAGGGACGAGTCTATCTTTTATGTGTTAGTGCTCCGTCAGCGCTTCGAACCGCATAATTTATGAGATAACACCAACAGCCAACTTTGGAGTGGTTGTTTTCCTCCCTCCTCAGCTAGCCTTGACACGCTACGCTGCGTTGTGCTGGAACTCGGAATTGCGGGGCGGAGTGTAGTTGGACATGGCCTGTTGGAGTGGGCCATTGAATCCTAGACACCCCTCTTATCCCTCAACGGGTGGGTGCACTCGATTAGTTTCAACTTGATCTTTGTCCCAAGCTCGGTGATTAGGCGGATCGAGCGCGCAAGTTGGCTATAGCTTTGGTTGGTGTGTCGCGAGGCCTCAAGTTGCTAATTTTGTACCACCTCATGTCATCCTTGCGAGGTGGTCTGACGGAGTATTGAATTGAGTGCGCTCTTTCATACTTCTTTTTGTACATTTGCTCTTGCTCGTAAATCATCTTCTCCAAAGAAATTGCAGAGCGGAATTCCTAATGGGTACCGTAGTCTACCTCGGGTACCTTTGTTGTCACTTCTTAGTCCTCTTCTGAAGTCGGACTGTCTAAGCGAATCTTCACTAAACATCGCATCGGATTTGGATGCATGTAGTTTGTAATCTTTTGTACCCATCATATGGGCAAATGTTGTAACATCTTTCCAGTAATCAATAGAGTATTTTTGCGTAACTCTCTTTTTATTTCTCAAATGAGTCCACATCACATAAGTTCTTAAGAATTAAACCTCTAAACTGACTACTGAAAGAAAGCTAAACAACTGGATAGATTGACTCTTGGCAGAGAGAGCTTGACCCGGCCTTGAAGTAGATTTGTATGGCCATTGCTTGGATCGTAAGTACCTTCGGCGAATTTTCAACTTTCACCGATGTCGTTGAGGTTACTGAAGAGTAAACCTTGCGTGGGAGGGTCCTTCCACATCGTCGACAGTTGTGGGACTGTGCTCTCGTTTGCGGTGACTTCTCCGCTTGGCCAGACGTCTCGTCGGGCTTGAGGGTGGACTGCACCTGTAATGCTAGACTGGCCTCTGTTGCTAAGTTGAGCCACTGCTACTGGGTCCTAGTCCCCATATGGGAAGAGTGACTCTTCCCCAGTTTCAGAGTCTAGCTTCTGACCAGCTTGTTTGGCGATCTCGAGCTGTATCTGAAAACAATCTATCTGCTTTACTGCGGCATAATGGCAACCCCTTGTCGTTGGTTGGTCTCCGCGAATAGTTCCCTCTGAGTGGTTGGCGGTATACTTGACGCACTAATAAAGGGTGGAGACTAGTGCACTTATCTGGTGAAGCCAGGGCCTCTCCAAGATGAGGTTATAGGTGGACGGTGCGTCTACCACCATGAAGTCCTGGAATAGGACCTTCCTCAGTTGTGGCTCTCCAGCCACCACTGCTAACTTTATTTTTCTGAAAGGGAAGCATTTTTCTTCCTAAACCTAATCAGCGGGTAGCTAGAATGTGTTAAATTCTCTTCTTGAGGTCCATGCTGCGGAATGCATTGTATAATAGGACATTAACGGAGCTTCCCGTGTCTACCAGGGCCTTTTTTACTTCCCACCTTGCAATAGAGACTGAAATGACAAGAACATTATTATGCGGCTGCGCGAACGCCTTCGAGGTCCTTATCTGTGAGAGTCAAAGCCGGAATTGGGCTATGTACTCACGAGTATTAAACGTACCGGTCCTTACTGGTGAGTTGTGTCTGCATCTCAAGGAGTGTCCGCTTTCGGGATTTGTTTGACTGCTCTCCTTCTAATTCGACTCCATGAAGGACATATATCATGCTCGGAGCCTCCTTTTCGCTTTCTTTGACTGCCTCTCCTTTCTCCCTGGTCTGGTCCTGCATTTTTTTGGAGCCCGAGAACTCCTTCAGCTTGCCCTTTTGAATCCAATACTCGATCTCATTTCTAAGACTTTTACAGTCGTTTGTTCCGTGGCCACCCTCCTTGTGGAACGAGTAATACTTGTTGTTGTTGCGTTTGGAGGGTTCTTCGCGCTGCTTCGGGGCTAATTTAGATCCTCCCAATTCTTCATAGACTTAGGACGTTAATCAAGCTAGAGTTGAGGGGGTTGTAGTTCTGGACCCGACATAGTTGGAAGATTTTTCTAGCCTAGCATGGCCAGAGTCCGGCATACGCTTCCATTTGTTCCTATCGACGTCTTCTTGTTTCTTTCCCTCCCTTCTGTCTCTAGAACTGGAGGGTTTCTATTCTGTTTCATTTTCCTTCTTGGCCGCTAGCATTTCATCCAAAGTGATGTATCTCTGGACGTACTTCAAAAAGTTTGCCATATCAATGGGGGATTCCAGGGTAGGTAGTCGTAAAATTGTCCCCTTCTTACCCTGCAGTAAAATTCGTAACGGAGGTATCGTTGCTGCAGCTGTCAATGAGCGTCAGCTCATCATTGAAACACGTGACATATTCCCTTAGCGACTCAGTTGGCTTTTGCCTCAGATATAGTATATAATGCCTTTCCTGGTCCACTGGCTGCCAACAAAGCATGTAAGCAATGCTTTGGCCAATATCCTTAACGAGTCGATTGACTTTGGCGGGAGGCTATGGAACCAGTTCAACTGACTTCTTCAGGCTGATAGGAAACTGCACAACACTGATTCAGAACCTTCTTTGAGCACCATCACGTCTAATAATGGCGCAAGTGATTGAACGAGTCACTAGTCCCATTGTAGAACTCAAGCTTTGGGGGGTTGAACTTCTTTGGCAGAGCTTAGTTCATGATGTGGTCTATAAATGGGGGAACAAAAAGGTTGTACAACACATCTGGGTTGTGAGCCCCTTAGAGGAGGGGGTTCTGCGTGGCGGGTCTGTCAACTTTGAAAGTTGGATCTCAATTGGCCGCGTTGCCACCTCTAGTCCAGTGAGAACAGGTGGGGGCTTGACTCTCATGCGCCTTCTCTCTGTTGTCGTCCGGAGATTGAGGTTTGTGCTGCTCCTGATCTCCATCAGCAGGTGGAGAGTTCGGCTGAGTAAGAATCTCCACTGCTTTCGCAACCTGCTGTATTTGGGATGACAGCAGATCCATCATGGGGTTTGATGTTTTCGCTGCTAGCATGGGGGTACGAGCCTGTTCCCCTTGTGTCGTCGGTACCGCTGAAAGCGGTGGTAAAATGCCAGTCTGAGCGTTCGATGTGTCCCCCTGGTCTCCATTGTTACGGGATCTAGTGATCACCATCTTCCTAAATTCTAAAAACATATGATGTCAATAATTTGCTAGGAACTTTGTCGTCCCCACGGACAGCGCCACACTGATGCAGTCTATTTTTGCTCCATGCTTGACCTTGACCTGCTGACCTGCACAAGGAACGCACGTGAGCCATGGACCACTGTTGTGGTGGCCGATGGCACTCTGATGCTAAAGTCAAACAGGTCTCTGAGGTAGGCTTAAATCTATAAACAGGAAATTTGTAGCATATCTTTATTCACCAATCTTCTGTCTTATTTATAGTGCTGAAGTCCTGGTTCGGACAGGCCATCGGTGGCATAGTTTAGGAAAATAGATCTTCTTGGAGATTATTCTCTAATTAGAAGTCGTCTTGTGGAGGATCTTCTTGGAGATTATTCCCATTGAAGTGTTGTTCATACATAAAAGTTTCCACGTACGACGTATACTCTGGTATTTATTTCCAAGTTGGAGACAAAGTATTGTTGGTTTGCCCGTCCGAAGGCGATCCTCGCGATACCGGATCGGTGCTAGACTGATGTTTGGGCCTGTCATTCCTTGAGATCATCATGACACATGTACGATGTAGAAGAAATGACGTTTCGGTGTATCATCTGCCATCATCATCCTCGAAAACTTGGTTGACTAAACCATGATACTTGGACAGATCAAGACCATCTCCCTCAATGTAGTCGAGAAGTTCGACTCATCCGTCAACAACTCTCCTCCAATCATCCGCTTCCGCAATCTTCACATTGTTTTTGGTTGCAACAAGCTCATTCTTGGTCGAAACAAGCTACCCTTCAACGGTGGTTAACATTGCGAAAACATCCGACTTAACATCATGAAGTGCAGTTGTTAACGGCTCCTCAGCAACCTTATGGCTGGCAGATTGCTCAATAAAGAAATGCATGACCTCATCGTAACCAACCTTCTAAACAGACAACTCTCTCTCCAATTCGTCCAACCAAGCACGAACTCCGTTCAACTCAGCCATCGAAGACTCAAGCTCAGCAGTGGATTCATCTCACGCAGCCTCCACCTCCCTTAGAGATGCCTGAGTAGTCCCAGCTACCTTTTTCTACTCCACACTGTGCTTTCAACACATCCAACTAATGAAGGACATTAGAAAACACCAGTAACTGCGCTGCCATCTTTCTCTCAAGAGCAGCCACGAGCGGCCTGATAGTCCAACACTACACCACAAATACTTATTCATAGCGTTTCAAAAATGCTATTGTAGGATATCATAGCGTTTTAGTAAACGTTGTATCTGTCGGAGCTATAATAGATACTGGGTTATTTATATCATTTCAGAAATGCTATTGTAAGTAGACCATTTATAGCGTTTTTCAAGTGTTATTGTTTAGCTTGTAATAGCATTTTTAAAATGTTATGGTTAAACCTGTAATAGCGTGTAAAAAGTGTTATTGTTTAGCTTGTGACAGTGCTTAAGAAATGTTATTGTCTAATTACCAATAGCGTTTCTGAAGCGCTATTTTTTTATTTTATTTTTTTGAAAGGCATGCGTGAGGGTTTATATGGACTCCCCAAACCACAGAAAAAGAAGTAAGGAACAGATTGGTTACATTCGCGCCTATTTCTTACCTCTAGCATCATCAAATACAATCTTTTTAATATCTTATGCAAAAGAACTTGGTATGATCTCAACAAACTCATGACTTGGTAACAGTTTTGCTAGTTTATCCGCCGCCTGGTTTGTTTCCCGTACTGCATGCATGATCCTACAACCTGCAAATTTGTTTAAAGCTTCCTTGATCCTTCTAGTTATATGGATTGCTTCCCATGGAGGGACTTTGTCAGTAGTAAGGTACTTGAAAGCCATATTGGAGTCCATACTCAACTCCACTCTGTGTAGGGCATATCTCTGCGCTAGTTTGATTCCTAATTCAATCCCCTGTAGCTCATGAAGAAGAACCGTTTGTGCTCATTGACTCCCTACCCCAGCTGTTACTACCAATCCATTGTGGTCCCTAATCAATGCTCTGTATCCCTCTATAGTTCCAGTGAGTGAACCATCCGAGTTTACTTTAAACCAACCTTGTTCAGGCCGCTGCCATGCATGCATGGTGATAGTGCGAGTAAAGAACTGCATATCAAGTCTCAATTTGTCAAAGAGTTGCCTATTATCTACATTATCTTCAACTTGAAGGTCCAGGATTGAGGCACGTAATCTGACATCTTCGATAATCTTTGTCTCCACTTCAATAGTTGCTCTGAATTTGGACTGAAATAGTCTGCAATTCCTCTATATCCAGAGGTGGTACGTGGTTGCATTCAAGGCAAGCCTCTTCAGCACACTGCTTGATGATGTACCAGAGAACTTAAGCTCATACCATCTCCACTCAGCAACCCAGTTCATTGCCTGGTGTCTGTAGCCTAATAAGATAAGGATGCATGTCCATATGAAGCCAGAGTACCTGCATTTGAAAAAGAGGTGTTCTTCACACTCTGGTTCATCACTACATAGTGGACATATAGACCGTTCTATAACCCTCCATTTGAGCAGTTTATCCTGTGTTTTAAGAGCCTTATGCATTGCTAACCAGGTGATAAAGCTCTATCTCGGTATTCTTCCTGTGAACCACACCAACTTGGACCATGATATTGATTGTGTTCTGCTCCTCATTGAGTGATATGCACTCTTGTTTGAGAACTCCCCAGCTTGGCCCCCCATCCAGGTGACTACATCTTTATATTTAGTGTCCATCTCCACCATACCAAGGTCGTCACATATATCAGCAAGGTTTGTTCTTCCATGCCTGCCAATATCCCATTTGCCATTGTGAATAAGTGCGCTGACTGTTGCATTGCGATGCAGTGATGAATGGTAGGTTAGGTGCTGTGGAAATCTATTAAGAAGAATACCCATAGGATGCCAAGGGTCTTTCCACAGCTTAGTGTCCTTTCCATCACCAATAGAGTGCACAATAAGTGAACTAGCCTGACCTCTGCACTTCAGGATATTGCGCCAGCACCAAGAGGCTTCATTCGGTATGTCCATGGTCCATAAATTATTTCCTTTGATTAAGTTGGCTTTAGTCCACTGTACCCATAGGTTATCCTTATGAGAAGCAATATTCCATACATGCCTCATCATTGCTGCCTTGTTTGACATTTAAATGCACCTTATGCCCAAGCCTCCCTCATTGTAAGGACTGCAAATACATTGCCAGTTAACCATAGGTTTCTTTGCGTATGTATTTGAGCCTGACCACAGGAAGTTCCTCATTATTATTGTTATATCATCACGGACACTTTGAGGCAGAATAAAACAAGATGTCCAATAAACATAGAGATTGTTCAGGATTGCTTTTATAAGGGTGGCTCTGCCTGCATATGAAAGAGTTTTGTTCTTCCATTATTGAACCATTTTCCTGACTCTGTCTATCAGTGGAAGGCATTGATTATAGTCCAACCTAGAAGATATCAAAGAGAGACCCAAGTACCTTACTGGAAGCGCCCCTAGATTGAAGTCAAGACAACTAGTAATCAGCTGAATTTCATCCCTGGGCACCCCAGATGCAAACAAGTTGCTTTTAGAGCAATTGATAGCAAGTCCAGTACATGACTTGAAGGTGCTCAAAGCCTGTGGGAGTGCCATTGCAGACCTAGTAGTTCCCTTGAAGAAGGCTAGTAAATCATCTGCAAAGCATAGATGAGTGATTTGTGGATTGGTACACTTAGGATGCAGCTCATACTCTCCTACTTCCACCTTCTCCTTGAGTATCAAGTGTAGAATTTCCATCACCAGAACAAACAAATATGGTGACATCAGACACCCTTGTCTTATGCCTCTCTTGGCCTTGATGAATCCTTTAGGCGACCCATTGAGGGATATGGAGAACCTAGGTGTCGTGATACACACCCTCACCCAGTCAGTGAACAAATCAGGGAATTGCATTTTCCGCATGACATGCTCAATTGTCTCCCATCTAACCGTATCATAGGCCTTCCGAATATCGATTTTTGTTGCACATCGAGGTACTCCATGAATTGCATTTTCCGCATGAATGTATCTTCCACGTATGAAGGCTGATTGATCTGAGCTAACCAGCCTATGAATCACTTTATTCATCCTATTTGTCATGATCTTGGTGATGCACTTGTACAAGACATTACAACAGGAGATCGATCTGTAATCAGCCAAGTAGGAAGCATTAGGCACCTTTGGAATCAAAGTAATACACGTAGCATTCACCTCCCCAAGTAGCTTCCTGTTTTTGAAGTTCTTTACTGCCCCTGTAAAATCTTTTCCTATAACCCTCCATGTTGTCTTGAAGAAGAGTGAAGAGAACCCATCAGGGCCAGGTGCCTTCTCTGATCCTATGGAAGCAAGCGCTTCAGTGATTTCATCCGTAGTCACCTCTTGAACCAACTCCAAGGCCTCCACTGCACTGATTGTTCGTTCAGGTTGCAAGCCATCAATGGTTGTTGAGTCATAGGCACTTTGTTCTCCAGCAAACAGCTCTTCAAAATATTGAATGCATCAATGTATAAATTTCTATAGCGTTTCTCAAGTCCCTATTTTTTCTATATCACTCATTAAGTGCTATCAAATGACTTTTATAACACTGATTTCTTTAGTCATAGAAGATAATATTGCATATATTATATGTAAAGCATCTAAATGATCCAAAAATAGATATTAATCATCTCATAAACATACGAACTACCATCACAATTTGAATACAATACGAAAAACAATATTATCTCAATGACAACATTTGTCTTAAAAGTACTACACTATATCTCAATGAAAATTGATCTCTTCACTCCCACTATTACATGAATTTGACGTAAAGTTGTTGGACAGTTTCATACTTGACACCGTGGTGATTGTAGAAACAATAATCCCTTATTTTGGTCAATAAAAGTACTTATAAAGCACATTTCAGGTACCTTAAAAACCAAATTTAGAAGAGTTTAAAACTTGAATTATAATCATTTTACACCATCATTAAATTATCGATCTGAACCTACAAAAATTAAATAAATAAATTGACAAACTAGACTAGTCCACCAAAATCAAAATTAAGATAATCCATCTCACATTCAGTTCTTCTTAAAATGAATCAAAGAATTAAACATGATATGCTTTATCACCAGCTTGCATTTATAAAGCTTGACATGGACACAGACGTGCACATGCATGGATACAAATGGATCTGCAAAATTGGTAGTAGTTCACCTTCTTTTAATTTATGTAAGGATTTCACCACTTAGGCTTTTAAGAACCCATTCCTGATCATGAAATAATTGCTAAGTTTTCTACTAAGACAAACATGTTTGAATTCAAGCATATATTCAGGAATTCAAGATCAAGAGAGATATTCATTCAGGCATTCAAATATATATTACAAGTCTCGATCAATGCTTACCGAAACTCTAAATCATAACAACTTTGTCTATTGGCCATTCTACTGTAGTACCAATGACATCTTCAATAAATTCTAGCTCAGATGTAGGCCTCCAAAGAGATGCAGTAGGAACTTTTGGACTATCTACCCAAACTCTAATAGCATTAGGACCCAAGTATTTAGTAGGCAACTTCCATTCAGCACACTTGAGGATAGAACTTGTAACTTATACACCTCCCCAATCCCAACAGGAAGCAGGGGACTTGTGAAAAATGATTTACTAGAGTTGTTTTCAAAGAGATTCAAATACTATCCTCATTTTCAAAGGATTGATCACCCCACCCAAATTCTCTGAAGATCCATTCAGACAAAGGCACATGCATCTGGATGCTCATAACAATGGCTAGAGTTTGTGTGAAGTTCTCATAAGTCAGTCAACTTGAAGTTATATAATTTCAAGACTCATATTTCAGGAGTTCCTTTTTCTGAAAACTGACTCCAACCATAATGATCCTCCAAAAATGACTACACATTTGGTGTGTCATTGGAATCCTAATGGTCAACAGTCATCCTAATTCTAAAAGATGGAACGAAAGTCAATTTTTCAATTTCACATCATTGCACGAACTTGGAAATTCTACTTGGCCTCAATTGAGCAAACGAAGAAGAAAGTAATCAAGATTAATAGTTTAGAAAAGGATAATACATCGAATATAAGGACATGCAAATAACCTTTAACGAAGCTAATTCACATAGGCCTTTTTCAACTATAAGCATACTCTCGATGTTTCCCTTTCCAGAAAGATCATTGATGTCACTCTCCTGAAAATTTGCTTCATCATCACATCAGTAGATAAAAAGAAGATAAGGAAAAACATATTGGAATTACTTTCAAACTTGATTAATTTATTTATGTGAAACGTCTACATCCATTTGAAACACCCAAATCCTAATATTCTTTTTCTCACATTCACATGGAAACTAATTGCATGTTTGTAGATAAAAAAAAAAGACACACACAACTACACAAGAAAAACTTTACCAAGTATGCATGCATAGTGTTGGTGACATGAAAACAAAAGTTGAGTATTAATCTATACAATATGACAAAACATAATCTCTGTCCTGAACAATTCAACAACCAACAATTACTACAAGGCTTTTGTATAATTGCAAACCATTCGTAGAATAGAAGTAGGTTCATTTTGATTTGGAGTGTTACATACTCAAAAAACCTATCTAAAATCATAGTTATTTATTAGAGTATCTATCAATTTTGTCTTTATAACTTACAAGTATTATCTGGTGTGAATGTTCAAATCAAATGAAGAAGAAACAAAGAGTTCAGCAAGAAGAAACAAAGAAGTGAAATAACAACAACATTTATGCGATTACAGCGCATACTTACTGTCACAACCATCCTAATTTGCATATATATTGTCGCAGTTTTTCATTTTATTCAGTTTATACCAGCAAAAATAAATAGATAAATAAAAAATAAATATCAACATAGGGGGGCATACCACTGAAATTACTGTGCAGTATGAAAATTGTGTTCATTATTACATGTTTTACCTCTTTATCTCTTACTTTGTTGCAGTAACTAGAAGATAGACCTCTTTTGCTGCCAATAAGATATCACCAAATGTTTATCTCTTATTCCGCAAACCTGCATGCACCACATTCAAGATATGGAATGATTGATTCTCTTTGCTATTCAAGATATGGAAACAATACAAATGCAAATACAATAATAATCAGATTCATAAATACATACATTCAAGATATGGAATGATTGATTATCTTCATATCACTAATTATACTTGAGAAGTCAATCACGTCAATATAGGCTACAAGATGATGGATATGTGAGAAAGTCACAGACATTGTTACAAGCAATAAGGTAGAGTGATAAACAATCAGATTAGCTGAAGCAATTTGCAGCTACACACTAGGAGATCCACATTTGGAAGAAAGGTAGCTCAAAATATTATAAGAGGGCATCATGAGAACACAAATCATAAGTGAATAAACTAATGCCTTTAGTAATCCTTCAAACCAAGTTGAAACAAAATATCCTCTGTTGCATCAATGACTACTACTGCAACTGCTTCCACAATTGTCATCCCTCCTAACCCATTTGTTTATACTTCATGTTTCAAGTGCTTCAATTTTGATGGATATGGCCACAAGGCCATCAAGTGTACCAAAGGCAAGAAGCGTCTTCTTGTAGATGGGGATTCAATACTCAATTGATGCAAACATGGTCGCACAATTGATCGCTGAGGGACATATTACTTTCTTGAGAATAGAAATAGGTGTTCCAGACCTCTAAGCTCGAAACATGCTTTTCTAAGAGGGTGGGGGATTGCTGTAATAATTGGTGTGATATCCATACATAATAAGAGTGCATATAATTAGTTTATTAATTCTATCTTAGACAAGATTGTTAAGGTTTCTTTGACAGATAGGGCCATTTAGGTTTTAAATATTGCTTATTTTAATTGAGCTAGACAGTAACTTGAGAAGAAGAGATTAGTTCCTTTAATTAGTATTACTGATTTCAATCTGGCTTTTTTTGGTCTATACTCATTCATACTGAGCAAGTAGAACTACTAACAGGAAACAAACTGCAAAAATGAATTGAATACACTAAACAAATGACATGCCTAAATGAAAAACAATATATGAACCTGGTTCAAAAAAGGGGGCAGGAATGATCTTCTCTTTTGTGTCTGAATCCACATGACCAACGGTAGTTTTCTCCTCAACAGGAACGAACTGCAAAAATGAATTGAATACATTGAACAAATGACAGGCCTAAATGAAAAACAATATATGAACCTGGTTCAAAAAAGGGGGCAGGAATGACCTTTTCTTTTGTGTCTGAATCCACATGATCAACGGTAGTTTTCTCCTCAGCAGGCTCAGGGTTTGTAGTAAGTCTTTTGAAAGAATTTGTCATACTCCCACAAAGATTACACCTTATCATACATGGTTCACACAGTTGCTTAACAAAAGGGGGTTTAAATTGTTTAAGCTTTTTATACATCTTATGTGCATCATTCTACAAAGAGAAAGCGGCCAAACAGCAGTTGCATTAAGTCTGTATACAAATTTCTTAACTGCCCAACATTGAATCAAACGCGCAGACACTAAATAAAGAAAGTTAAAAAAATATAAATTGAAAAGGAAAATAAAATCGTTGAGGATTTTGTTGTACCATTATTTTCTGTATAGTTCCTTACCTACAAACCATTTGGTGAGATAAGTAGCTTGTTGCATAATATTTTGTAAAAAAAAATTCTCTACTACATTACTTTATGGTTCTTCAGGAGACCAAGGGATTGAACGAACAAGAACAGCAAAATGACTTGGCTTGGGAGGAGAATTAATGATGTGCTCCAGTCTCATTCTACCAATGCTCTTGTATTCTTAATTCAGTATGGTATGCCACTTATAATCTTCATAAAGAAATAAAACAAAATAAATATCAGTCAGGGTAGTCCGCTCTTACAAAGTATAAAAGAATGCAAGCTGACAAAGATATAACGTATAATGCAAGACAGTGGACCCAAAGCCTGCAAAATCGATATCAGTAATGAAAACTGATAAAAATACAAACAGACAGCAGATCGATGAAAAATGGAAATTTCCAATCAAGAAATTATAATGATAACACCAATACAAATCCCAAATAAGGAAATAAGTATACAACAATATCCCTTGGGCAGGCGATATAGACAACACGAAAGGTAGCACTTTTAACATTTTTGCTTTATTCAAATTATTTGTTACAACTGTATATATATGCAATGATAGTAAACACAATATCTGTGATATAATAAACTAGTGTCTTATATCAAAACGAATAAACATCTAGAATTGAAGTAAAGTCAGCTTAATCCAGATAAATGCACGAGGCATCCGAATCAAGGAATAACCTTATGGATACAACTGAAATAAAGTATGCACGTTAATTCATACCTTGTGTTAGATGCGTCAACCTGATTCACTGAAAAGGTTAGATGTTTTACAGGAGGCCTGATACTAAGAAAGGATTCATATTGAAGCACATATGGATTCAGTTAGAAATACCACAATAACTTGTTGAAGATCTGATGCATCAATGATAGGAGGAGTTGTTCCAAGCTCACGGAGCTCGCTGTATATGGAAACCAACTTTGCCAAATCTAGCTCAAGAAAGGTTGGTGGCACAACTTTGTCAAAGGTGGCTAATAAAACATCAAAGAAGCATAGTGTGAGAAAACAGTAACACAAAGAAAAATCTAGAAATGAATAGTGTAACATAAATGAAATAGAACTTAAATGTATGCTTTGGCTATTATGGGGCTTAGAGCTATGCATAAAATGGAATTGAAAAATCAGGGTTTGTGCATACAGTAGTATAAATTATTAAGAAATTAGTAATGTAGAATGCATTTTTTATCTTCACTAAGTTGTTTATATGTACAAGTTTTGAATAAAAAGTTTAGTATACTAACATTTTTTTTTGTTAAAAGACTATACTAACTTAAACTTACCAAAATATAGAGAGGATTTCTTATCAATATGAAGTGTTTTCCTTTCTTCATCAAATCATTGGTCATACCTCATAATTCTTGAGAGTTAACTAATTGAGTAAATTAAATTGAATCAACATTAAAAACAATTATCTAACCTGATATTTAAGGTATTTCGCCGTGATTTTCCAAGCTAAAACAACAGCACGCAACCATAATTGCAAGATTATTTAGATGAACAAAAAATTAGTGATGTAGAATATAAAACATACCAAGCATAGCAAGACTGAAGCATTTTCCAGGGTTTTTTTTTCAGCAGGTTGAATTTAAGATTCAGGAGCAGAACGGATGCTCAACCAATGGGAAATCACCAAATCGAATCTAATAACCAGACCTTCAACAACTCAATCACCAAATCGAACTCTCCAACAACGAAATCACAGTAAAACAACAAGATCTAAAGCAAAGAAACAGAAACTGAAATCACATTAAAACAGTTCCAGATAGGAATTCAAGTGTTTACACACCACAAGGGGCATTTGAGTTCCAAATCCAACTTTTTCAATGAAACATCCATGGGTTGGGGTGTCAACTAGAGGGGCTCTCAGAATCCGCCACTGGTGGTGGTGAGTGGCTTCAGGTTTCAAAAGTGTTGAGCAAATATAAGTGATGGAGAGTGTGAGTTAGAAGAGAAGCTAAGTTGGGGCTTTTAATTTGAGGGCTTCAGAGATTTGTTGACAAGACAAGCCCCGGGAACCCAAAAGTTGAAATGAAATAGAAAAGGCAGTTTTTGGGGGAAGTTCGACTGAGCCTTCGCCCTTTTGGTGGTGATTGTTCAAAGTGTTCAGATTTGGAGTATGACCGCGTGCTTTAAAATAGTAAGGTCGCCTTCTTCTTTCTTCTTCTTCCCTACTCTCCCCTTCGTCGGAGAGATCGACTTGGAACTTTTCGATCGAGTTATTCTTTTTCCCCTACGTCGTCTATCTATCTCACCTCTCTCTCGATCTCTCTATGTCTTTCGATCTATCTCCCTCGCTTTCTCCATCTCGCTCTCTCCCCCTCCCTCGGACCCGGGGCGGCTCCTGTGCACAAAGCGCAGGAGGACGTCCTGTGCAGGAAGCACAGCCGTTGGATTAGATCCAACGGTTCAGATCGACGGATTTCAAAAAAAAAAAAAAAAAAATTTTGAAATCCAGTTTTTGAAATCCTTCGATCTGAACCGTCGGATCTAATCCGACGGCTGTGCTTCCTGCGCAGGACGTCCTCCTGTGCTTTGTGCGCAGGAGCCACCCCGAATCCCCCTCCCTATCCCTCTCTCCCTGGTTTCCCTAAGTGAAAGAAATTGGGGGAGAGGAAGAGAGATTTTGCTTTTGGTTAAAGTCACGAGAGATTTTCTAAAAATTTTAAAGTCAAATGAAGCGGTTGTATGTTGTAGTCTCCCGCTCCATTTTTAGTAGTATTTTCAAATTCTAATGTCCTTAAATCTTAACATTTAATGGCACAAATGTAAAAATGCTATTATTAAATGTTGTAAATAAGGACTTGTGGTGTAGTGCAACATCATCACCCCAGCATTTATTAGGTGATTCATTTTGTCCATTATCTGTTTGAGATCGCGATCGAGATGACTGCTAGGCTCCTGCACAGGCATCGGAGCCCTCTCCACCGTCTACCTATGCCACTCTCTGATTAAATTGTGTGCACTATCCTGCAAATCAATCTCAGTAAACCAACTAAACTTCACATCCGAATTAGTACGAATGTCCTCCGAGTTGGGTACTTTTCAACTAATTCGTGGATGAAGAACTCGGGGATCGAAAAGTACAGAGGACCCACCAGCAACGGCTAAAAGAACGATTGAAATAGCAGTAATAATAGAAAAACCATTCTTTTCCTTTTTGTTGTGAAGCGACCATGGCGGGAGTGGAACAAGCGGTAGTAGCAGCAACAACAGAAGAAATCAGATGGGCAGGAGAAGGAACAGGGAACTCCGCCGCGTCATCAACACGAGTGGGAGAAGAAGGAATAAGAAGAGCATCAGAACTCTGACCACGATCAGTGACATCCTGTTTGCATCGATGATCAAATTCGAAGTCAATTAGGGTCCTTCTCATATTTGGATCCTTAGACTACTACACAACAAGCTGAAGCATCTTGTTGTCAATAACTTGAGGGTCATCATTAAACCACTTAACAAATTCGGGCACACCATAAGCCAAAATGAGCTTCTTCTCATTATCGTCCAATGAACGGGTTATTTCCTTCTTACTCCTCTCCATCGCCAGATTTATCTCCTTGACCTCCTCAAGAGAAAGGTCGTCCTCTATCCTACCTTTCTTGTCAGAAGAACTCGAATGAGGAGTAGTCTGAGTGGACCGAAAAGCCACGGCCAGGGCTTATCGCCAATTGCTTTGCAAACTGGCAGGCCTCGAAAGCTTTCTCTTTCTGGTGATCGTGCCAGCAACACCAATGCTAACAGGAGCATCGAGATCTGTAACATCTTTGTCGAAGCTCATTTTTCAATCAATGCTAGCATCACTGACACCAACAGAAGCAACACGAGCAACGATTTCAGCAGCTCGAGATTCAATAAGCAAAGCCCGTTCCTTCTTGCTCAAAGTGTACAAGCCACTACGTGCCACAACATCCTCAGCAAGGAACGACTCCACAGCAACCACAAGAAAGCTTCAAGAAATAGTCACTAATCATCTATTCTTCCACTGACAATTGCAGATCCTTCCGTTTGTTGGGGGACTCAGAACGACCGTATAATTTGACGACCTCGCAAGTTGAAATGGCCAGAGTTGACAGAAGCATAAAACCAAAACTTCGACCAGTCCCTAATGTCATCATTAGTTTCCCAAAACAGATAGGAGAGCGGGGGAAGCAAATATTCTTGGTCAACAAAAGGGCAACCACCGAATGCAAAACCCTATCAGTCAAAGGAATGCCAATAAGAATGGCTCTTGCATAAGTAGAAACCATCATCCTCCAGCCATTGGAATCCATTTGAGCAAAAGGAATACCCAAGAAATCCAAATAGTCCCACAATATCTCCAGGGCTGCAAATCGAAGGCCAGACTGGAACATACACGGGTAAAGTGTGATATAACCAGTCTGTGGACGGCAAGGGCTATCGTTCTGCATAGGCAAAACTATCTCGAGGTCGGATGGCTAAGAATAGCTAGAAAGAACACTATCCAACATTGCCTGCGAAGCCTTCTTGGGCGAAAATAATGTTTCACAAACACTAAGCGCCTCGCCATATAGTATACTGCTGGTAGACATTGAAAATGAATAAAGGAGCGGAAAAAAAAATGAAGAAGAAGAGCGGATAATTAAACCTAATTTCAAAGATGGCGTAAAAAGATAAACAAAGCTATCACGCCCCTTTTTATAGAGCCGAGCAAAGACTATACTAACTTAAACTTACCAAAATATAGAGAGGATTTCTTATCAATATGAAGTGTTTTCCTTTCTTCATCAAATCATTGGTCATACCTCATAATTCTTGAGAGTTAACTAATTGAGTAAATTAAATTGAATCAACATTAAAAACAATTATCTAACCTGATATTTAAGGTATTTCGCCGTGATTTTCCAAGCTAAAACAACAGCACGCAACCATAATTGCAAGATTATTTAGATGAACAAAAAATTAGTGATGTAGAATATAAAACATACCAAGCATAGCAAGACTGAAGCATTTTCCAGGGTTTTTTTTTCAGCAGGTTGAATTTAAGATTCAGGAGCAGAACGGATGCTCAACCAATGGGAAATCACCAAATCGAATCTAATAACCAGACCTTCAACAACTCAATCACCAAATCGAACTCTCCAACAACGAAATCACAGTAAAACAACAAGATCTAAAGCAAAGAAACAGAAACTGAAATCACATTAAAACAGTTCCAGATAGGAATTCAAGTGTTTACACACCACAAGGGGCATTTGAGTTCCAAATCCAACTTTTTCAATGAAACATCCATGGGTTGGGGTGTCAACTAGAGGGGCTCTCAGAATCCGCCACTGGTGGTGGTGAGTGGCTTCAGGTTTCAAAAGTGTTGAGCAAATATAAGTGATGGAGAGTGTGAGTTAGAAGAGAAGCTAAGTTGGGGCTTTTAATTTGAGGGCTTCAGAGATTTGTTGACAAGACAAGCCCCGGGAACCCAAAAGTTGAAATGAAATAGAAAAGGCAGTTTTTGGGGGAAGTTCGACTGAGCCTTCGCCCTTTTGGTGGTGATTGTTCAAAGTGTTCAGATTTGGAGTATGACCGCGTGCTTTAAAATAGTAAGGTCGCCTTCTTCTTTCTTCTTCTTCCCTACTCTCCCCTTCGTCGGAGAGATCGACTTGGAACTTTTCGATCGAGTTATTCTTTTTCCCCTACGTCGTCTATCTATCTCACCTCTCTCTCGATCTCTCTATGTCTTTCGATCTATCTCCCTCGCTTTCTCCATCTCGCTCTCTCCCCCTCCCTCGGACCCGGGGCGGCTCCTGTGCACAAAGCGCAGGAGGACGTCCTGTGCAGGAAGCACAGCCGTTGGATTAGATCCAACGGTTCAGATCGACGGATTTCAAAAAAAAAAAAAAAAAATTTTGAAATCCAGTTTTTGAAATCCTTCGATCTGAACCGTCGGATCTAATCCGACGGCTGTGCTTCCTGCGCAGGACGTCCTCCTGTGCTTTGTGCGCAGGAGCCACCCCGAATCCCCCTCCCTATCCCTCTCTCCCTGGTTTCCCTAAGTGAAAGAAATTGGGGGAGAGGAAGAGAGATTTTGCTTTTGGTTAAAGTCACGAGAGATTTTCTAAAAATTTTAAAGTCAAATGAAGCGGTTGTATGTTGTAGTCTCCCGCTCCATTTTTAGTAGTATTTTCAAATTCTAATGTCCTTAAATCTTAACATTTAATGGCACAAATGTAAAAATGCTATTATTAAATGTTGTAAATAAGGACTTGTGGTGTAGTGCAACATCATCACCCCAGCATTTATTAGGTGATTCATTTTGTCCATTATCTGTTTGAGATCGCGATCGAGATGACTGCTAGGCTCCTGCACAGGCATCGGAGCCCTCTCCACCGTCTACCTATGCCACTCTCTGATTAAATTGTGTGCACTATCCTGCAAATCAATCTCAGTAAACCAACTAAACTTCACATCCGAATTAGTACGAATGTCCTCCGAGTTGGGTACTTTTCAACTAATTCGTGGATGAAGAACTCGGGGATCGAAAAGTACAGAGGACCCACCAGCAACGGCTAAAAGAACGATTGAAATAGCAGTAATAATAGAAAAACCATTCTTTTCCTTTTTGTTGTGAAGCGACCATGGCGGGAGTGGAACAAGCGGTAGTAGCAGCAACAACAGAAGAAATCAGATGGGCAGGAGAAGGAACAGGGAACTCCGCCGCGTCATCAACACGAGTGGGAGAAGAAGGAATAAGAAGAGCATCAGAACTCTGACCACGATCAGTGACATCCTGTTTGCATCGATGATCAAATTCGAAGTCAATTAGGGTCCTTCTCATATTTGGATCCTTAGACTACTACACAACAAGCTGAAGCATCTTGTTGTCAATAACTTGAGGGTCATCATTAAACCACTTAACAAATTCGGGCACACCATAAGCCAAAATGAGCTTCTTCTCATTATCGTCCAATGAACGGGTTATTTCCTTCTTACTCCTCTCCATCGCCAGATTTATCTCCTTGACCTCCTCAAGAGAAAGGTCGTCCTCTATCCTACCTTTCTTGTCAGAAGAACTCGAATGAGGAGTAGTCTGAGTGGACCGAAAAGCCACGGCCAGGGCTTATCGCCAATTGCTTTGCAAACTGGCAGGCCTCGAAAGCTTTCTCTTTCTGGTGATCGTGCCAGCAACACCAATGCTAACAGGAGCATCGAGATCTGTAACATCTTTGTCGAAGCTCATTTTTCAATCAATGCTAGCATCACTGACACCAACAGAAGCAACACGAGCAACGATTTCAGCAGCTCGAGATTCAATAAGCAAAGCCCGTTCCTTCTTGCTCAAAGTGTACAAGCCACTACGTGCCACAACATCCTCAGCAAGGAACGACTCCACAGCAACCACAAGAAAGCTTCAAGAAATAGTCACTAATCATCTATTCTTCCACTGACAATTGCAGATCCTTCCGTTTGTTGGGGGACTCAGAACGACCGTATAATTTGACGACCTCGCAAGTTGAAATGGCCAGAGTTGACAGAAGCATAAAACCAAAACTTCGACCAGTCCCTAATGTCATCATTAGTTTCCCAAAACAGATAGGAGAGCGGGGGAAGCAAATATTCTTGGTCAACAAAAGGGCAACCACCGAATGCAAAACCCTATCAGTCAAAGGAATGCCAATAAGAATGG
Source organism: Berberis vulgaris (assembly GCA_963556465.1). Classification (NCBI taxonomy): domain Eukaryota; kingdom Viridiplantae; phylum Streptophyta; class Magnoliopsida; order Ranunculales; family Berberidaceae; genus Berberis; species Berberis vulgaris. Next base: position 97,989,525 of record OY747124.1, on the reverse strand, counting down.
CTCTTGCATAAGTAGAAACCATCATCCTCCAGCCATTGGAATCCATTTGAGCAAAAGGAATACCCAAGAAATCCAAATAGTCCCACAATATCTCCAGGGCTGCAAATCGAAGGCCAGACTGGAACATACACGGGTAAAGTGTGATATAACCAGTCTGTGGACGGCAAGGGCTATCGTTCTGCATAGGCAAAACTATCTCGAGGTCGGATGGCTAAGAATAGCTAGAAAGAACACTATCCAACATTGCCTGCGAAGCCTTCTTGGGCGAAAATAATGTTTCACAAACACTAAGCGCCTCGCCATATAGTATACTGCTGGTAGACATTGAAAATGAATAAAGGAGCGGAAAAAAAAATGAAGAAGAAGAGCGGATAATTAAACCTAATTTCAAAGATGGCGTAAAAAGATAAACAAAGCTATCACGCCCCTTTTTATAGAGCCGAGCAACGAAGAGACTACTTATAGGACAACGTGGGAGATATGATGGTTGCATGAAATCCCAAAATACCCACGAAAACGAACGGATGAACGAGATATCAGGATGCCAACCTCACCAAAAGTTGCTAACAGCATTAAATACAATGCAATGATGAAATCGAAAGTCCAACCATCATCGAGTTAGTAGCCACATCAGCATACCCACTAACTGAGGGGGGTAGCTGATAATACATCAAATAAGACTGTCACCACGACCACACACGTGGCAGAGGTCGTCCATCATGAGGAGCAAATATCTCAAGACCAGATCAATTCACAAAGCTCAGAAAATGGCGGATCCAATTGTAAAAGCCCAAACAGAGCCCATTAGAACAAATCATAGTCATATGCCCAAATCAAGGCCCAGTAGAGTTATCCCTTAAAAGGGAGGAATGTTACAGAGAAAGAGAGTCGTGGAGGGAGTTATGCATTCGAGGACATATCTTTTTAAAGGAGGATGTTGTTACAAAGAATGTCACCCCTCATTGCGCCTCACATGCTTAAGTTACGCAGAGAAGTAATAACGATCATTATATAAGATAAAAAGAACATTCGACAAAGGTATGCAATTTTAACTAAGTTTTGTCCATATTTATCTCCATCTCCAACTAAGTAGCTGACTTAAGCATTGGAGTGCCTTCGGCCACCAAAAATGTGGTATTTGGCAATCTAACATTTGTTTTGCATGTCAGACTTATAGGAGATCAGATTTTGGACGCATCGATGTTCATTAGATAACTCATAGTACTACATTTTTCGTGTTTTGATGAGCTTGAGAATCAGTCTCAATCAAGTGCCAAAATTGGTCGAAAGTCAGGGGCAATACCCTGTTTTCTATACTGGACAGTTTTCAGTGACTTTAGTAAAATGACCATAACTTGCTCATTTTCAAAAGATTTTACGGTGATTCAAATTGTTTTCTTTAGATGACTAGAATACTACATTTTTCGTGTATTGATGAACTTGAGAATCTATCTCAATCGAGCGTCCAAGTTGGCCGAAAGTCAGGGACAATACTTTGTTTTTATGTTTTGAATGACTGAATGTTAGACTGTTTTGGAAAGAACGGATAGGAGGGGAGATTGGCAGTGCGATCGTCTCCACCGTCCCTCGCAGAAGAGAAAAGGAAGTTGGGAGGGGAGATGGAATTTTCGCAGTTTTGAATTTGAAAAAGGAAGTAACGGAGGGACAATGAACCCTTTTGGGTGAGTCGAATGGAAGTGAAATGGGATAGATTGGGGGAGAAAGTAACGGTTTAGTTGGGAGGGGAAAAGGAGAGGGAGCTTTCGATTGAAGAAGAGGGAGCTTTTGATTAAAGAAAAGAAGATGAAAGATCAAAGAAGATAAGAGGAAGTTGGGAGGGGAGACAGAGCTTTCGATGGTTTGAATTTGGGAGGAGTGAATGATTTATGTTTTTCCTTTTATGGGTGGCGTGGAAGAGAACATTGGTGTGGGAGAGAAAGTACATGGTGTGGGGAAAAAAATAGATGGGTGGTGTGGGTGAGTGCAACTTGTGGTGTCAAATAGTCGCTACCTTTAAAAAAAATGTCTAATGAATTTCACGTCATAGTTTTCAATATTAGTCAAAGTATGAGACGAGCATCTAAGACATACTCAAACAAAGACCCTGAACTCCATATTTCAGGAAAAAAAAATTTGTATGCGTAGTGCCAACGGCACGAGGAATACCATAGTCTATATACAAAATCAAAATTGTGTTTTAGGTTGGACATAAAGACGACCAGGATTCAAAGTTGGAGAAGATGTTGATGGTGGAGATTCACTATCAACAATTGCGTGTTTGTAAATAAGTTGCAAGTAGAAGGGCAAAGAAAATGAACAAAAATGTGAAAAATAAAAGTTTGTAGAATACATGTGGCAGAGAGATTTTTTTAAAATGAAAATCATCATAACAATCTACTTATTTAGTAAACTTGGTATGGTTGAAATGCATTTTTAAGATCTTTTAAATGAAACCAATCAATAATGCAAATGCTTAAAGTTTTAAATATGCCGTATGCATTTTTCCAAAGAAATAACTGTAATTTAATGAACTTCATATTGTAAGTATTTTCAATATTAAGACACATTCAAACAAAGACCATGACACAATATTTTGGAAAATCAGAGTTTGGGGAGGATTAGTTGTGGCGGTTTTAAAATGTGTTTTTCTAATTATTGAAATTTTAACCGAATTTAACTTATTGCCATGACCCACCTTCTATTGTGCCAACAGCACGGACAATACACTAGTACAACTACATAACATGATGCTATCGGACTTCATATTTCCTAATGTAATTATTCTTTATGAATATCTAAAACAAGCTAGCCTAGCCATAAATTAATTGTTAAATTACACGATGACACCTTTCTAGAGGTAATAATCTGATACCCAGCTAAGATGTCATTTTAATTATAAATAAAAATAAAAAAACAGAGGCAATATTCATAAGGAACCCGTCTAATTGTCGAGGAAAACAGCGAGGGACCCGACCAGGGGGAGGGGGGTGGGGAGCCGTCCATCTTTCTCCGGGATGCACACTTGACTTTTCAACGCACGCACCCCGAAAGTTCAAACGCGCATCCCTCGCTGTTTTCCTCGCCATTTCCCTCGATAGTTAGAATTTTTCATTCATAAGTGTTGTTATATATTGTTTTCTTTTTCTAGACATGACAAAACTTAAGGCTTCCAGTTGATTATACAGGCACGGGCAAAGGTGACAAATGTCTAAATTTGACTGAACCACAAATTCCTGAAAATCAGACTTAAAATAGAATCTCCTGGTCTTTTTATTTGTGGATCCTCAGAGAAATGATTGTAACAAAATGAGTTCCAAACTTCTCTCTGTCTTTCTCTACCTTTCATGCTTTATTGCAATCGGTCATGCCAGGCCACAAGAAGTTCTTCATCGAATATTGAAGGCCAAGTTGAATGGTGATTCTGAGATTGATAGGAGTTCCTACAATAAAGTTCAAATTAATAAAGATAGGAGAATTCTATTACAGGATGGGTTGAAGGAGAACGATGAGATTAAGAAGTTGCCTGGACAACCCGGAGATGTTACATTCAAACAATATGGTGGTTATGTTCCAGTTGACGAAAAAAATGGTCGGAATTTTTACTACTATTTCGTCGAGGCTGAGAGTGCAAAGGAATCCAAACCTCTACTTCTTTGGCTCAATGGAGGTACATTTCTATGTTGATATTTTTCTTTTAACTACTGTGAGTGTGTGTGTGTGTGTGTTTATTTATTAATTTTTTTTTTTTTTTTTTTGGTATTGGTATGTTTTCATCAATATACGAAGAAAAGTGGTAGTTTTTAGAAAAATTAAATTAAGTTTATGTTACAATTGTAGTTAATGTCAGCAATGTTTATTAGGCCCGGGATGTTCTTCTATCGGTTACGGAGCAATGCAGGAGCATGGACCTTTTCGAGTAGGTAGTGATGGCAAGACACTTTACAAAAATCCATATTCTTGGAACAAATGTATGGATCGTTGTCTCATTATTACTATTTTCTTTATTGATTTACGTCAATAATTGTTACATAAATTTTTTTACGTTTTTTTCCTCCTTGATGCAGTGGCAAATGTTTTATATCTGGAATCACCACATGGTACGGGGTTTTCTTATTCAGATACACAATCTGATTACGACCAAAGGGGAGACCGAATGACTGGAAACGATAATCACGCATTTTTGGTGAATTGGTTTAAAAGATTTCCTGAGTACGTCGAGAGGGATCTTTATATCTCTGGAGAGAGTTACGCAGGACATTATGTACCGGAGCTTGCAGATACCATTCTCAAAGATAATGCACAGGAAAAGAACGCCATGAATATTAAAGGATTCCTTGTATGATTTTTTCTCATTTTTTACTTCTCGTTCATCTTAATGATTGAGTTAATTAATTATGTGTTTTTCTTGATTTCAGATTGGAAATCCTGTGCTTCAAGATGAAACTGATTCCAATGGCATATATGATTTTCAATGGAGCCATTCTCTAATATCAGACAAAACCCATACTGATATTAGCGAAAAATGTAATTTTGAGCCATCTTTCGTGGATGCTCAGAGCAAAGAATGCAACCAAGCCATTGAGATTGCCACAAGTAATGTTAATAGTCTTGATATCTATGACATTTATGCACCTGTTTGCCACTCTAATCTCACCGATAAACCTAAACCAGCTTCGGTAAGATGCAACATTATTTGTGTATTGAGTTTTTGGCATAAATAATCAATTAATTTGATGCAGTTTTACAAATTTGTAAGCTGAGAATTTAAAACTTGTGTAGACGGTATTGGACACATTGGATCCGTGCATGGACCAGTATGTTAAAGCTTATATGAACAATCCAGAAGTACAAAAGGCTCTACATGCCAACGTTGCCAAAGTAGCCAACAATACTTGGGAGCCATGCAGGTACAATTTTATTGAAATCAAAGATTTTTTTTTTTTCTTTTTTTTTTTTTTTTTTGTAATTTGGCCATTCAATTTTGGCCTCATATTCCGTTTGCCACACAGCTTATAAAAATTAGTGGAAATTCACAATTATTTTAATTAAAAGAGCTTATAAAACCATTAGTCAAGGTATAATATTGATCCATTTAAAAAAACAAAAAAATTATAGAACTAGCCCCAACATCAACTATATCTACCATTGGAGTGCTTTGATTATGTTTATTAATTGGTTTGTAAGTTGAATCGATAGAAAGTGTGGCGTTTTATTGATAATTTATAAGAGTGTAGCTAAACGCAAGATTAAATCAAAATTGCAGAGCCTAACTGTAAACAATCACTAATGCCTCTTTTCAGTGTCATTGATGTATATCTTTTCTTGATTTTTCATGATAATGCAGAGATATACTTCCATGGACAGACAGCCCATCAACAGTAATGGACCTTATCGAGAATTCTTTGCAGGCAGGACTCAGAATCTGGGTGTTTAGGTAAGTTTCTTACTCTTACTACCATTGTCTTTTTTCAAACAAAAAAAGGAAATAAACTTCACTCAAGAAAACAGATTTGATCTAGAAGAAATAAATAACTTCCTTGGCATTTCACATGAACTTTTTTTTTGCTGCTAGTTATCATGTGCTGGACACCCTCATCACTATCGTCCTCAATCAATTCCAAAAAAATCGTATTTTAGAATGTAAACTAATTTTTTATATTTTAGAATGTAAACTAATTTTTTTTAAATCAATCTCGATTAAAATTATAATCGATTGAATGTTCAACGTCTTTATTTGAATATTTATTAAAAAATTTGTATGTTTCTTTGAAAAATATTAAAAATATTTAAATTTGTATGTTTCTTTGAAAAATATTAAAATATTTGTATGTTCAGCGTCTTTATTTGAATATTTATTAAAAAATTTGTATCCTTAGGCGAAAATATTAAAAATACATATCTGTTTTTATAATTAAATACATATTTTTTAAATTTTAAGTGTTTATATTGATAATTGGTTTTGTTGAAAAGATCTTCAAAATTGCATTACAAGAGTTTACAAGGAAAATACAATACTTACAAGAAAAATACAATACTTTATCTTTCTGCCACATGTAAATTTCACCAATTTTTTTTTTCATATTTTCTTTGCCCATTTGCATTTTTATATTAACTCTCAATATATTTCTCAACTTTCAATCCTGGCCCTTTTAATCCTTAATATATTTCTCAACTTTCAATCTTAACTCTCTTTTATCTCAAAATAGTAAAACATTGTTTATTATTTTATTTTTTTTCTTTTTTAACTTTAATCCTCCACACCCCATGCCACCGGTCGGATTCGAATCTATGACATGTGATTCCATCTGTCATACCTCTATCAACTCAGCGAGTATACCTTTGGCGAATTATGTTTAATACGTTTACTTCATATTGATGATTATGTATCCAACCCGTAAATATCAATAGAATGACTTTGGTAACTCTTGTAATCTCCAATTTAAGATGCCCAAGAGAAAACTCTCGGGGATTTTTAGTTGATTGTGATATTATGGAGATGTAACTCGGTTTGAGTGTCCAAGTTAGTCATACATGGGTTAAGAAAGTCACATCCTTTGAAACTGATAAGCATTAGATATATCTCACAGTGGTGACACAGATGCAAAGATTCCAGTTACTGCAACAAGGTATTCATTGAACTCGTTGAACCTTACAGTAGAACATCAACTATATCCTTGGTTCCTTGAAAAGGAGGTATTTATTCTCTCTCACCACTCCATATTTTAACCATTTCTAGTTTCAAAATGTCTTTTCCGTCTAACAGAGATGTCAATTACATTACACAGGTTGCTGGGTTTGCTGAAGTGTACAAGATGGACGAAAGAGTCTTAATGTTTGCCACAGTGAAAGGGGCAGGTCATCAGGTTCCAAGCTCCAAACCTGCAATGGCACTTTCACTTCTTCAGCACTTCTTTGATGCCACTTTTCTCCCTCCAAGTTAATAAAGAAAAATAGATCTCTATACATGTAAAGGCCACTGGACCAAACCCCATTGTTGTCCCTTGAAATTTGGTGAAGAGATGCCACTTTTGCTTTAAGAATCCAGCTCAATTTTGTATGCACCTCAATTTTGTATGTCACTATTAAACTTTTCTACCTTTCTCTGGTAAATAAATTTGATTTTTTTTTCTTATTTCATTCTTTCTAATGCGTCCTCTTATAAGTTTGATCAGCAAAACAATCGTTAGACTGTCAAGGATCACCTTTTTAGTGACTGAAGACACTACGATGTTTAAGTCAGTAACTATGTTGGAAGAATGAAGTAAATCTGAACAAAACTCAGTTAAAGTTGCATGCATGTGTCTAATGTTCTCTTTACCTTTTATAATGGTCGCAGTTAACTCTTTGCGTGACTTAAGCATGTGAGGCGCAATGGATTGAAATGCTTCTTATAACAGTTTCATCTTTAATGGAGATGCGTTCGTGGATGCGTAACTCCCTCCACGACTTTTTTTTGTGCAACGTTCTTCTTCTTTATGAGAGAACTTGTGTCGGGTCTTGATTTAGGCTCTGTTTACGTCTCCTCATTGGCGGGCCTCGTCTAGGCCTCTGTAATTAGCTTTGTTCTTCCTGGCTTTACGAGCTGACCCAACAGGCTGGACGTTTTATCCTCGTGATGAATCAAAATGCCACGTGTACGGCCGTGATGACCGATCTATTTTGATGTATCATCAGCTACTCTCCCTCTTTAGTTGGTGGGCATGCTGACGTGGCCACTAACTTCATGACGGTTTGCCTTTCAATTTCATCATTACTTTGTATTTAATGCTGTCAGTAACTTTCGTGAGTTTGTGTCTCGATTTTTTGCTTGTTCGTTCATTTTTGCGCATATTTGGGGATTTCGTCTAGTTATCATATCTCGCACGTTGTCCCACGAGTTATCCCTTTATTGCTTGGCTCTATAAAATTAGATGTGATGACTTTAATTTCCCTCTTCACGCTATCTTTGAATTTAGGGTTTGTTCATCCCTTCATTTTTTCGTTCTTATTTCTTCTCTATTTTCTAATGATGTCTGTAGGTGATAAGCTAAGTGGTAAGTCGCTAACTCTGTGTGAGGCTCATTATTCTCCCAACAGAGCTTCTCAGGCGACGCTGGACAGTCTTCGTTCTGATTATAATCTCCCGCCCGACCTCGAGATTATCCTACCTAGACAGGATGATAGCCTTGTAATCCGAAGGCTGGGTACATTGCACTGTATTCGTGCATGTTTTCTTCTGACTTTTGATTTCTGGTTTCGGAGATGTTCTATAAGTATCTGAACTTCTTGGGTATCCCTTCTGCCCAAATGGGTCCCAATGGTTGGAAGGTGATTGATGGTATCTTCTTATGCGAGGGCTATTTTATTCGGCATTCCTTTGAGTTAAGGTTTTGCATTCAGTAATTGGTATGTTGGTGAACAGGGATATCTACTTTCTCCGTTCTCCAGGGTATTTCGATAAACTTAGTGATGACATTCGTGATTGGTCGCGGTGTTGGTTTTATGTTTCCGTTAATTCTGGCTACTTCTAATTGCGGGGTCGTTTGATTTTTTGATCATTTTGTTTTCCTCATAAATGGGAGAATCTCCACTTGGTTGCTGAGGAGCAGAAGATCGGTGATCGATTCTCGAAGCTTCATTGTTTTCTTGTGGAGGCATTTTTCTGAGGTTATCCTGTAGTGTAGTGATTTGTACACTATAAGTGAAGTGGAGCGAGTTGCATTTTTTCTGAGGGTATCCTGTAGTGTAGTGTGATGGCATTAGTGATGCTAGCATTGATTGGGAAGTGAGCTCGGATCGGTGTGTTACGGATCTTGATGTTCTTGTTGACATTACAGTCCCTACTTCAAGAAAAATAAAGCTTGCGAGGTCTACGAATCCATCAAGGTGATTGTCGGTAGACCTTGGTTGGGTTCCGAGGAAGAAACGAATTTCTAATCGTGATTTTGCTCAGATTGTGTCCCTTCGGAATCCTGTTCAGGATGTTATGGTGGTTGTGTCTCGCCCAAGTCCGTCTTACGACGATGTTGCAAAAAAGATCATGATTCTTTCGAGAAGGATGGGGAGCTGAAGCTAGTGTTGAAAAGGAGTGAGAAAAAGATACTCGTTTGGTGGATGATAATGAGAGGAAGATTCTTTCTGCTTACGGTGTCTCGGACGCTGCTGAGTTGTCTAATGATGATCGCCGGGTCATTAATGAAAAAAATGTTTAAGCTAGCGATGGAGCAGTCTAAAGACATTGGTGGTGGTCAGAGCTTCCAGGATCACTCTCATTCTCCTTCTATTGATGTCAGCGAAGCAGTCGGGTTCCCTAGTTTCCCTTCCTGTTCGTCAGGTTTCTCCTGCTCCTGCTATTACCGTTTATCCCTACCCTTGCCATGGATGCTTCTCGACGGGAGGGTAAACGTGGTTATTTCGTTGTTACTGATATTCCTTTTGCTCTTCCTGCTGTTGCGCTACACAATAAATGGAAATTTGTAACACACTAGCTGTATTACTAAAAAATTTGTAACACCACAAAAATCTTGCAAATCGTGGCATTACAAATATTAGTAACACATCGATGTGTTACAACCTTCAAATTTCGTAACAGTTGTCCAAATTTACTAATGACACTGTAATATGTTACAATGTTCAAATATTAGCAACATCTCGACGTATTACAATTTTTTTTTAAATATCATTAATCCCTTATAAGTCAACTTGAACTGAATATGTTATCTCAATCTATTTCTCTTACAAATCAGTATTGTCAAAGATCTCTCAAACAACAAGTGCAACAAAACTCTGAATAGTAAGTAAAGTGAAACAAAAAAATAGGGGTGGGCAAAAATACCGTTCCCGATCTGTTCCGGTATGATCCCGACTGTTAAGACCAGGACAAATTGGTCTACACTATTTTTATCCCGATTTCGGTCCCGGATCAGTCTGAACCGGGACGAAACCGATTTTAACAAAAATAATCCCGATTCGTCCCGGTTACTGTAGCACTTCATATCTAAATCCAAGCCAATTATTAGCAAATCAAAGCCCAACCCAATGTTTTACCAAAACCCAACCCAATGCCTAAACAAACACATGAGATGATTAATGAGTCATTCTGGGCCAAAAAATGATGAAATGAGATGATTAATGAAAAATGAGAAATGATGATTAATGAAAATGAGTCATTCTAGGCCAAACAATGAGATGATTAATGATTAATGATGATTAATGAGTCATTCTGGGCCAAAAAATGATGAAATGAAAAGATTAATGAGTCAAACCCAAAAAATGATGAAATGAAAAGATTAATGAGTCAAACCCAAAAAATGATGAAATGAATCATTCTGGGCCTCTGGTAAATCGAGCCAAAAAACAATTGGTTGACTAAATTGGAAAATGAACAAATTGGGTAGGCATGGTCTCGACCCGGACTGTCCCGGTTCCAAACAATTTGAGTCCAACCGGGCCATCCCAAAAAAGTGGCTTTCCCGATTCGGTCTGTTCCCGGTTGACTAAACCGAGACTGGGACCGGGATAGGCCTCAACCCGGACCGTGCCTACCCTTACAAAAAATGTTGGACTCGAAAAATGAAAGTTGTAAGCTTTCTCAGATTAATCTGTTGTGGGCTCAAAATGGTACTAAACAATCACTCAATCCCCTTCGAAAAGGAATCAAGAAAAAAAAAATTGTAAAACTAAAATTTATACAAGTATCTAATCAATCTTCGTCTCCTACTTCAACTCTTTGAGTAATGGAGAATACTCTAATAATCACTACAATCTTTCCAGCATATGATCATTGTAACGCATTACCTTATGATGTAGAACCTTGCCCTTTGTTGCTTCACTAATCTAGCACACTTGCTAGAAAAAGATTTCCTCCTTTGCGAAGAGTATTTAGAAGTCGAAATAGAAGAAGACCAACATCAACACCCTTCTATGACAACTTCCACTTCTCTTCCATGCACAACTGAGGAACACCAGCATTAACACCATTGCAAGAATACAAATAATGAGTGGAAGAAAGGAAAAACCCAAATGAGGTCAAAATACATCTGTCCTGCAGAAAATGAGGCATCAGATAGGTGAAAAGCCTTCAAGTTGTTGCAGACTACATCATTCAAGTTGAATATTTGAGGAGAAAATCATGCACTACAGACTATGAGATAACAACGCACCTTCATAGCAGATATGAGATAATGCATACAAATAAATAACATTCACAAAAAAGGAAAAAGTTTAAAAATACTACAGATGAATGATTATCCACCATGTCAAAGGCCTGACCTAGTCCTGGGTCTCAACCCACACTCAGATGGAAGTGCCCTCATAGTAGGGGTGGGCATTTTACACCGACAACCGGACCGATCGGGTCGGTTCGGATCGATTTTTTATTTATTATTAAATTTTCGGTCTTAAAACCCGGCCCGACATGATGTTTCTGGTCCAGTCCTTGGTTACCCTTTCTGAGACCCGTCGGGTAACCGGCCCGGCCCGAGTATGAATAAAAACCCTCAAAAACATTAGTAAGTTACTCCTTTCCCAAATTCTAAGGCCCTGAAGAAAAACCAATTTCTTCTTAGCTACTTGCCTACTCCTCTCCCTCTCCTCCTCGGCTACTTCTCTCAGTTCTCCCTGTGCGACTCCTCCACTCCTCTCTTCCCTGTGCAACTCCTCTCCTCCTTGGCTACTCCTCGACTCCCTGTGCGACACTGCGACCTGTGCGACTCCTCTCTTTGCTCCCTGTGTGACTCCCCTCCTCCCTTAAGTTTGAAGGTGAGTAAGGTGAGGAGGTTGGTTAATGATATATTCATATGTGTTTGAGCAAATTATGAAATGGATGATGCATGAATGAATTGGTTTTGGCGTTTGTTGGATTGATAGATTTGGGTGTTGAATTGTATGTTTTGATGTATTCAAACTAAAATTCTTTAGAAATTCCATGTTCTTAACCCAATCAAATGATTTGGTCTTGGTTATGATTAGAGGAGATCTTGCATTCAATTAGTTTAGTTTAGTTTAGTTTAGTTTAGTTTAGTTTAGTTTAGTTTAGTTTAGTTTACAATGAATTAGTTTAGTTTAGAATACACTGAATGAGAGAAATTCAAGCAATTATGAGGCAGATTGCATCCAACATTACTTACTTGTCATGCCTTGATGAGCCATGTGTGTTTGATGTGCTAGCATACACTGATAAAGATGTGGCTGTTCCATTTACATGGATTGAGATTTGAGAGTGACCCCAAACTGATTGAGAGTCCGCAGATGGTGAAATTGCATTCTTTTGACACCAAGATACATAAGGTGGATACTCTAGTTTCATATAAGAACGACGAGTGGGAGGATGAGCAATAAGAAGAGTTCAACAGATTCTTAACTGGGAGAAAGTCTGTGAATCCTTTATTCACATTTTGTGTACTTTGAGTGAAAAAAAACAAAACAAATGCAGTATGCATGGTTTGGAGATGCATTTTGCTTAACTTGCCACTTAAAATGTATAACATTGATGGTGTTTGTTATAGTTTGTTTAGTTCTATGTTTTATTATGATCGACAATATTGAAACTAATTATAGTGGTATAAGTTCAGGAAATACACTGAAAACATTCAGCAAAATAAGGAGGTTCACTCGTACGAAACCCATATACTCGATTAAAAGGAAAAACCACAATCAAATGAATCTAGTTCCCCATGGTGACCACTGCTGCCTTTCATTTGAATATCTCTTTCCATGATTTTTACTTGGTCACCATGGCTGCCAATCATTTCGATATTTGCTTTAGCTTATGGATGCACCCATCAGAATTTGATTTATGTTTGTCATCATGGCGGTCAAGTCAATCTGTTATTATCTTTGGTGCGTAATTGCATTTTATGATTCTATGCATGACTGCACCCAAAGACTGATCAGTAAAAAAAAAAATGTCCCTTGTTCAGGTCTTGGTTGTGATGGATTGATATGTTGTTTATTTTTATAATGTCCACCAAAAGACTTATCTTGATTTTATTTTTCAGGTCATTAACTTATTATAAATAAGTCGATATTGGTGTTGTCGGTGACTTGGCAAAAATGAGGAAAAAAACGTCGTGAGTGTTTTTTTTCCGACATTGTGCATTGTTATTGGATTATATTTTCGAGTTTCTTAAATGTTTGTGAATAATAAATGACTATTATTAATGTGATTTAGGTTAAGCGCAAGGCACTCAACCGTGGAAGGTGTTTCAACAACTCCAAGTTCATCACCGTCACCACAAACTCAAGATACATTGTCATCTCAAAATGCACCACCTAGTCAAGAGGGATCATTGTAACGACCCGGTCCACATGACACAATATTGTCCGCTCTGGGCCCAAACCAGCCCGCACGGCTTTAAAACGCGTTGTATCATGTAGAGCCAAGCTCGTACATATAAAGCACATCACCCTCCCGCACCCAGGCGATGTGGGACTATGATCCCCCTTGAGTAGCTCGTCCAACCCCTCTTGGGATCCACAGGCCTATTGGGCTCCAACCCTCACCCTCCCTCTCAGGTCCGCCCACACAAGGGTATCACAATCCACCCCCCTTGGGAGCCTAACGTCCTCGTTGGCCATACAGGCCCAACGTCCACGTCGGCACACTTTCGGCTGGGTCAGGCTCTAATACCATTCTATAACAGCATAACTAAAATATTAACCAATAGATTAGTATGACTTAACACAACCATAGATTAGGATGTACAATGGTAATTTTCAACAAGATAGTGGTATGCAATGAAATCTACATACAAAAGATGACAGAATTCACACGAACACATGCACAAGAGTTCAACTGAAATGAACATAAATTCAAACAACATATTCACAGCTAATCATAACCTCCATGTAATCCCCACAGGCTACCTCGGTGTTATAGTCCCACATTGCCTGGGTGAGGGATGGAGATATGCTATATATGTACGAGTTTGGATCTACATGACACAACGCGTTTTAAAGTCGCGCGGGTAGTTAGGTTGGGCCCAGAGCGGACAATATTGTTTCATGTGGATCGAGGCGTGACAAAATGGTATTAGAGCCGGACCCAGCCGGAAGTGTGCCAACGAGGATGTTGGGCCCTAAGGGGGTGGATTGTAATACCCTGAGTGAGCGGGCTCTGAGGCTGACGGGCAGCTCCATGTGTGGGTGGGCTCAGGAAGCTGGCATGCTACCTTGTGTGGGCGGGCTCTAAGGCTGGCAGCTCCATGTGTGGGCGGGCTCAAGACGCTGACAGACTACCAAGTGTGAGCAGGCTCAGAAGCTGGCAGGCTACCTCGGTGTTATAGTCCCACATCGCCTGGGTGAGGGATGGAGATGTGCTATATATGTACGAGTTTGGATCTACATGACACAACGCGTTTTAGAGCCGTACGGGTAATTAGGTTGGGCCCAGAGCGGACAATATTGTTTCATGTGGATCGGGTCGTGACAATCATCATATCAAAATCCACCACCTACTCAAGTGGGAGGACTTCCCCCTTCCTTCTACAACAAAAACATCGGAGGTATGGAGTCATTTTACTAAAACAAACATAGCGGGGAGAGGGCAATTTGTATGCATTGTAAAAGTGATTTGGCATGCAATAGTCAAGTAAATGGTACATCTAGCCTACTTAGACATTTATGTGTGTCTTGTCCAAAATCTCCTTTAAAAGTTGCAAGTAACCAAAAAGTCATTTCTTTTGATAATAAGGGTACCCCAGTTTCACACTCATTTAATAAGGAGAGATGTAGAAGGAAGTGTGTGGAAATGCTTATTATTGATGAGCTTCCTTTTAAGCATGTGGAAGGGATAGAATTTAAGCGATTTATGAAGGAGGCACAACCTAAGTTTGATCCACCATCTCGTAGAACCGTTGCTAGAGATGTGTGGTCTATTTTTCAAAAAGAAAAGGCCAAGATCAAGAGTATCATTTCTCACAACAATCAAAGAGTTTCTCTCACTACTGACACTTGGACTTCAATCCAAAATGTTAATTATATGGCTATAACCGCCCATTTTATTGATGATGGTTGGAATGTTGTAAATAGAGAATTTGTAGCATACCTTAACTTACCAATCTCATGTCTTATTTATAGTGCAGGAGTCATTATTCTACCAGAACATCGAAGACGTAGTTTAGGAAGGAGATCTTCATGGAGATCATTATCTAATTAGGAGTCGTGTTATAGGAGGGAAGTTCCCTGTTAGCCTTGTGCTCCTATAAACGCGGGCGATAGTTCCAAATCCAAGAGCAATCTGTAGAATGAAGTTTCCCTACATAGAATGTGCTTTGGTATTTGCTTCCTAGTTGGAAACGTAGAGCTGCTATAATTACTTGTTCGAAGCTGATCCTCGATATATTTGCCTTAGTATGAGTTATGGGTATTGATGATAGTTGTGAGAGGTGTGGGCCTAGAATGTTGTAATAATTCGGGTCCGTCTGGCGGATTGAACTAGGCGGGCTTGGTACCACTTGGGTCGGATCAGTGTTGGACTGATGTTGGGGCCCGTAATTTCGCGAGATCACTGTGATGCGTGTATGGCTCAGGGATGTGACCATTTTTGTGTATCATTAGCTACTTCCCTCGAGTTAGTGGGCTGTCACATCGGTTCGCTAAGTCATCTCTTGAAAAGATGTCGCTCATGATAATTGAATCTGAATCGTTGCTTGAACCGTGCGCTGCATTAATTGAATGTGCGTCGGTTCAGTGGAAAAGATGCGGGAACCTAATCCCTATTTAGGTCATCTGTAGTGCGAGGTCTAACTATTTTATTTTCTTTGTTTTTGAAGATACTGTTTAGTTCATCTTATGATTTGGAAAAGATTGTTCGTCTTCTTCATGGCACAACAAGATCTTCTTGATAATGCAACCTTGGCCAAGGGCTTGGAGTTTTTCGAAGACATGTTGCTCTCCGAGGACCTGTCGTTGTATGTCCTAAAGGGTGATCAGACGCCAATGTCACCACTGGCGGGGTTCTTCTACTTGCATCGTGGATGTTTCAAACCGGAGTGTGTTTTTTTGTTCTGGAAGTGATTTGGGAATTCTTGGGCATCCTTGGGATTCCTCCGGCCCATTTGGGGCCTAATGGATATAAGATTATTCTCCTCATTCTGATCAGGGCAAAGGAGGTCGGTGTTCGCATGACTCTGCGGGTAATCCAGTTGTTGACTTCTCCTCGGTTGAAGGGTAATGTTGTATGTAAGATGACATCGTCGATTTGCTTCACGAATTTGCTAGACGACTTTAAGTTTTGGCAAAAATATTGCTTCTTAGCCCTTGCGAATTCAAAGTATTTTCGGTTTGAGAGTCGTTCGCTCGAACGAGAGTTCAGGGCGTTTCATAAGTGTAACTTTTTATTTGACTATGCTATGCTTGATTGCAGGTTGGCTAATCGTTGCTGGTGTTTCTTTGTAGGACGGTTTTCCACTACTCCCCTTACCCTAGATGAGCAAAATACTATAGAGACATTCCATGACTTGTCAACGAGGAACGTGGTGGATGTCATAAGCGTCCCCAACTTCATTCGTAATAGGCTGTGGGACAACTGGCATGTAGCCCCTACTCTATATCGAGCATCACGGGTTAAGCTTGAAGATGGGACCCCTTCTAGGAAGAGGAAAGTTGTTGGGGCCAAAGCTCTTGTTCTGTCTGACGTGGAGGAGTCGTCTGAGACACTTGCCTCTTTCGTGAGTTCGAAGAGGTCTCGTGTCAGAACTGGGTTGCCTTCAGCACAAACCGCTCCAGTAAGAGAAGAGTGTGAGTCTAACCAACCCGTCATGGCAGAGACCGATGTGTCCGACTAGGAGAAAGAGTATTTGGTTTGCAGGGGTTGAAGACAGGTCGAATCTTAGTGAAACGCATACCAAATCTTTGAATGAGCAGTTGGTGCGGGTTGCAATGGCGGCTTCTGCCAGTGTTGATTTGCACGAAACCATTCCAATAGAAGGCTCCTATGAAGATCAGCTTGAGGTTGTGGAATCTGATCGTCCCATTGGTGCACTATCTGGTAGTGGTCGTGGCGGCACAAGCCAAGTTTCACGTAGTCCACATTGTTCATCGTCTCGGTCCAAGCCACAACTCGAAGTGTTGGAGGGTCCTTTGGATAATTCGTTTCTTCCTCTCCCTTCGGATCCCGTCAAGCCGTCTTGCACTAAAGAGACAGTTGTTCGTGACAAGGGAAAGGTCGCGGAGGAGAGCCTGGGAACAATGACAACTGCGAAGGGTGGTGCAGACATGATTCCTGATCCAGGAAAGCTTCATCCGGATGAGCAGATAAACCTGTTTGCACATGATTTGGTAAGGATGAACACTCAGGTTTAGCATCAAGAAGTTGATGTGGAGTATGATTCGATCAAGCATATAAGCAAGCTCACAGTTGGCTGATGGATTGCGCTATGAAACCCAAGGAGGATACGCTAGAATGGTGTATGGATAAGGGTTTAAAGTACCTTATGTTGGGTCAAAAGTCGATGTGGCTCTTGAGAGCGTATACACCATGGAGTGTGTCTTCTCGCACATGCAGACATTGTATTCTGATGCGCTTTATGAAATTGAGCGACTAAAGAAGGAGACTGAGGAAAAGGGGCTGGAACAATCAGTCGTGGTTGTCGAGACTCAGAGGGCTCGTTTGGAGGCCCTTGAGTGTGATTTGGCATAGGTGGTGTCCAAGATAGACGGACTCAAGTAGGAATTTAATCGGGTTTGCCGAGACGCGGAGGCTGGAAGTGAGGCGCATTCTGAACTGCGACCTCTTGCTGAAGATAATGCTTCGAAGGAGGCTGATTGTGCTACTTAGAAGAAACAATTGGAGTTTGATGTGGAGTTCAATGCCCGGGAGGCAAGGAAGGTCAAGGACTAGCTCGAATTGGAATGGCATGAGCTCAGCGCTGTGAAGAGTAGTATGGCCATAGAGCAGTCTCCGGGTAAGGCGCTGATAGGCAAATTGGAGTTGTTGGAGCGTGAACTTGCTGATGCGAAGGCGCGAGAGGAATAGCTTCTGCGGGAACAAGGAAAATGCGAGTTTCGCTGAGTCGTACATGGCAGGCTGAAGCTGCTGGCGCTAATGAAGGAGGAGCATCCAGAGTGGGATCTTGGTCGCTATAAGAAGATGTCGTGTGTAGACTTGTCTGTTGTCTTTGTGTCATTGGATGAGGAGGACAGTCTGGACCCTGATGCCCAGGTCGTAGTGCGTGTGGACACGACTTCTGCTCATTCCCTTGCTAAGCTTAGCTCTTATGTTTTTGTACCTTCTCTTGATAAGGAGTGAACTCTATATTTTGTACCAATTTTGTTCGACTGTTAATCAAAACAGTTTTACCCATTTTGTGCTCCTTGCCTCTATTGTATGTTTTTCGTTTCACCTAGTCGTATTGCTTTGGCATAGGCTGGTTGAATCATTAGGACGTCGAGTGGTCTGTCTGTTGCTAGGAGCTTGACCGTTTTCGTTGCGAATGACTTAGAGTCACTGTTGCATAGTCATGTCCAATGGCGGGCATGTTGCGGACAGTTTAGCTTGGGGTTGGTTTGCCCGGGTTGTTGCCTTGTCCTCAAGGTAAGCTACTGAAGGCTTGCCTCGCTTGTCTGGTTGGTCGGATGCAGTTGATGTTATGGGCGAGTTGCGATAGCCGAGCGTACGCGTTGGAGCGTTTGTGCCGAGTCAGGTGTCGTAAGCTCGGGCTGACACACTATGAAGCATTTATTAGGGTACTGGCCGGATGATCTATCTGTCGGCGTGAGTTGTTTTTGTTATTAATAGGATGCCAGTCCGTTTGAGTGTGAAGACACTGACTTAGCTAGATTTGACTTCGTGGTCATTGTTTCGTATAAGAGTGGTGGTCGTGTGGCGAGCTGCTTGGGGCTCCCACCTTCCGAACCATCTATGTCCGAACAATGTGAACTACAAGATCAAGGAGTAAGGATTTGGCAACTACGCTGAAGAGCAGTAATCTCGTGGCGAGCCGTCAACATCAGTCGAGGACTGACTAGTCTCCCATCAATCGAACCATCTAAACCCGCACGGTGGGGGCTACAAGTTTGAGTCAAAAGGGTTTGACTACTAGGCTGAAAAGCAGTGATCTCATGGCAAGCCATCAGAATCAGTTTGGGACTGACTAGGCTCACACCTTCCAAATCATCTACACCTTTGCGCATCAAGCTACAAATTTGGGAATTTTCGGCGACCACGCTGAAGAGCAGTGGTCCCATGGCGAGCCATTGGAATCAGTTCACAACTGACTAGGCTTCAACCATCTAGACTATCTACAGCCGCTCAATGGGGCTACAAGTTCAGGGTTGGCAATTCGGCGGCCATGCTGAAAAGCGGTGGTCCCTTGGTGAGCCATCGAAATCAGTTCGAGACTGACTAAGCTCCCACCTTCTAAACTATCTACACTCGTGCAATGGGGGTTACATCCAGGGTTGGTAATTCGGTGGCCACGCTGAAAAGCGGTGGTCCCGTGGCTAGCCATCGGAATCAGTTCGGGACTGACTAGGCTCCCATCATCTAAACTATCTACACCCGCGCAAAGGGGGCTACAAGTCCAGGGTTGGTAATTCGGCGGCCACGCTGAAAAGCGATGGTCCCATGGCGAGCCATCGGAATCAGTTCGGGACTGACTAGGCTCCCACCTTCCAAACCATCTACGCCCGCGCAGTGGGGGCTACAAGTCTGGGCATTGATCAGAAGCTTTCGTTGTCAGTCGTTGCCAGCTAAGCTTACCTGATCGAGTTTAGCGATCATTGACCACGAAGGGGGCAACGATCCCTGGCAAGTCATCGTTATCAGGCGTGACAAATAGGGCTGAAAACCGAACCGACGGTTCGGTTTTTCACCTAAATCGTGAACCGAACCGACTTAGGTCGGTTTTAAAATTTTCAAACTGAAACCGAACCGATTCTAATTTATGCAAACCGTAACCGAACCGAACTGACTAAAATCGAATCAAAACCGAAATAAAACCGAACCGACCTACTATTTTAAACATATTGTATTATTTATATATAAAATATATATTATTTATTATATATATTCGGTCGGTTCGGTTTGGTCGGTTAAAATCACATAGAAACCGAAAACCGAACCGACTACTTCGATTTTGAATTTTTTAAAACCAAAACCGAACCGAATTTAAACCGAACCAATCGATTCGGTTTAGATCGGTTTAGTTGGTTTAATCGGTTTGATCGATTTTTTGTTCAGCCCTAGTGACAAAGTTGATTAGACTCCCACTTCCTAATCCATTGGGATTCGCGCTGGGCGGACTAAGTGACGGGACGTACGAGAAGTCGTCGTTATCAGCTTTGGCTGACTAAGCTTGCCCGGTGGGATAGAGGTTCCACCTGTTTGGGGGCGTTCGAACCCATGTCCGCTAGTGTCGCGCACTATGTGAACTGCATTACCTTAACTTAAACAACGATCTGTAGGTACGATCCATGCGTCAAAGCTGATTCGGATCTATGTTTGTGCCAAGCATGTAGCAAAATATTGTTTTAAAGATGGGCCGAGCCTATGGGCCCGCAGTGGAAGAGCTAGGATTTTGTACGGTTGTGTTACGTGTACGACATAAAATTGCGCGGTAACACGTGTACAGTGAATGCTGCGGGACGGTTGAGTATCGGTTGCGTGCAGCGCCATTAATTGAACAAACATGGTCTGCGCAGTTTCCTTGGGAACCGTCGTCTCCTTATTTCTCATATGGTATTCAATGTTTGACAGTTTATGCTGGGGCGCCCATTTAGTGAACCATTATGTCTATAGAATGATGTTCTCCAATCGTTGTAGGCATTATCTTTTGCAGAGCGTATCTCTTGCAATGTTCTTGTTTGAAAAAAATGTTTTGGGTTTTCCAAAGGTTGAAGGGAGATCTCCAGCAATGGAGTATTCGAATGTTCTGACATTTGCACCTATCAGGAATGATCATAATCGCCATTATGCGTGGTCACCTGTTCTAGGTGGGCACGTATTAGATCTGCTGAGATCTCGTAATTTATTTTCATGTAGCAGAGAAGAAGTACACACTATCTTCCAATGGAAGAGTCTGTTGTTCATGTGTTTTGGTGCCTATCGTTGTTCTTGCATGTTTAATTTCAGAGATAGCACCAGCAGCTATTGTCCGAGCGTCTACCTTCACCGCTTCTCGATTAGCTCTGTTGCCTTACCTTGCGTTGGAAGTCAGAATTCGGGTTGGGGTGGAATTGGACATGGCCTATCGGAGTGGGCCATCGACTCTTAGACGTTCCTGTCTTTCCTGCCGCGGAAAAGTGCAGGCGTTCCGCGTCTACCTAATACTTGTCCCAAGTTCATCTAGTTGGCCGAATCGAGCTTGTAAGTTGGCCGCAAATTTTTAGTGGTGTTCCTGTTGTCGATTTTGTACCACCTCAGACCATATTTAAGGGGTATGCGTGCGGAAGCGTACATGATATTTTCATCCTGCTCTTGCTTATTCCAGTCTTCGCGGATAAGTTGAGGAGTGGAGTCTTCTTCGAATACCTTCACGTAGTTAGATTGTATAAACGAGTCTTTACTTCATGTCGCACTGAATTCATATGCTTGTATTATGTAGTATTTTGTATCCGCCTCAAGGCGCTTGTTGTTACATCTTTCCAGTAATCAATAGAGTTTGTTTTTGTAATTCTTCCTTTATTTCTTAAATGATTGCAAATCACATAAGTCTTTAAGGACCAAAACTCTACATTGATTATGGAAAGGGAAATAAACAATTGAAAATGACTAACTGTTGACTGAGAGAGATTGATCTTGGCTCTTATGTGAACTCGGATGGCTTTTGCGGATTGTTATTGTTCTTAGCAGACTGTCGAGATTTGCTGGCATTATAGAGGTTACTGAAGAGTAAGCCTTGTAGAGGGGTTAATCTTTGCACCAACGGAAGGTCGGGGTTGTGTTCTCGTTTGCCTCGGCTTCTCCGTTCCGCTTGGCTGAAGAGCAGATTGCTCCTATACAACTTGATTGTGGTGCTTCCGCTGTCACTCGACCTGACACTGGTTCAGGTTGTTCCTTGAGACTCAGTTGGATCTGGGAGCACTCTATTTGTTTCAACGCGGCAGAATGGCAGTCTCGTGCCATAGGTTGGTCTCCACGTATTGTCCAGCGGTATACTTAACTCACTGGTGAAGGGTAAAGACTATTGCTTCCATCTAGTGGAGCCATGGTCTTCCCAAGATAAGGTTGTAGGTCGATAGCACGTCTACTACCATGAAGTCCAGAAATAGGACCTTTCTTAGATGCGGTTCTCCTACCACTGTTGCTAACCTTATATTTTCGATGGAAAAACATTTCTCCCCGCTGAATCCAATCAGCGGATAATTTGAGGACGTCAGGTTTTTCTCCTTGAGGTCCATACTGTGGAACGCACTGTAGAACAGGACGTTGAGCGATCTTTTTGTGTCCACCACACCTCTCTTTAACTCCCACCTTACAATGGAGACCGAGATGACTAGGGCGTCATTGTGCAATGCTCAGACTCCTTTGAGGTCTTTGTCAGTAAGGTTAACATGGGAATGGAGCTCTGAACCCTTGAGTGGAAAATGCGTCTGTTCTCGTCTGCAAGTTGTGTCTGCATCTCCAGTAGAGTCCGCTTGCAAGACCTGTATGACTGGTCTTCACTTGGTTTGACTCCATGAACGACATAGATTATCCCTGGAGTCTCCTTCTCTATTTCTTTCACTGACTCCCCTGGTCCCTGGTTTATTCTTATCGCTTCTCAGAGTTCAGAAGTTCTTTTAGTTTGCCCCTGCGGATCCAGTACTCAACCTCATACCTCAGACTCTTGCAGTCATTGGTATCGTAGCCACCATCCTTCTAGTATGCGCAGTACTTGTCGTTGTCACGCTTGGAGGGGTTTCAGCGCTGCTTTGGGGGCCACTTGAGATCTTCTCAGTTTTTCATGGAGTTTAGTACGTCCGACATGCAAAAATTGAGGGGTGTCACGGCTCTGGATCCAACATAGTTGGAGGCTTTTTCTGACCTGGACTGACTAGGGTCTGACCTATTGTCACTGTGTTTTCTCTTACTCCTTTCTTCATCCTCGAGTCTCTTTCCTTCCTTCTTATCCTTAGGAGCGGAGGGCTTCTTTTTGCCTTCAGTTTCCCTCTTCACAGTCCTCAACTCCTCCAAGGTAATGTATTTCTAGGCGCCCATGAAGAGATTTATCATGTCCAGAAAGGGTTCCAATGTGAGGTCTTCGTAGAGCTTTCCCTTCTTGAGGCCCGTAATGAAGGTTGTCACGGTTGTGTCGTCGCTGCATCCGTCAATGAGATTCAGCTCGTTATTAAAGCGCGTGACATACTCTCTGAGTGTCTTATTGGACTTCTGCTTTAGAGAGAGTATGTAGTGTGGGTTTTTTCAAAAATACTGGCTCCCAAAGAAACATGTCAGGAACTTTTTTGCCAGCTTCTTGAAGGGGTCGATTGACCTCAGCGGAAGGTTGTGGAACCACGTTAGTGCTGACTTCTTCAGGCTAGTGGAAAAAGTCATGCACATCACCGACTCAGACCCTTCTTTGAGAGCCATTACGTGCTGGTAATGGCGCAGATGGTCGAATAGGTTGGTGGTTCCATCGTAGAAGTCGAGCTTCGTGGGAGTGAACTTCCTCGAAAAGGTCTCATTCATGATTCGGTTCTACAAATGGTGGGACGGAGAGACGGTACAACACGTTCGGGTCGTGTGCCTCTATGCGTAGAGGGTTCTAAGGGTCGAGCCTATCTTCCCTGGCAGCGGGCTCAATGTTAACCATTTAGCCTCCTCTAGTCCAATGAGAACTAGCAGGGGCTTGGCTCTTCTGTGCTTGCTCTCTGTCATCCCCCGAAGACGGAGGCCCGTGCTGCTCCTGGTCTCCATTAGCAGGTGGTGGATTTTGTCGTGTGAGAGCCTCCACCGCTTTGGCGATTTGTTGTATTTGAAATGACAACATATCTATTCCGAGGTTCGTCATTACTGTTGTCGGCGCAGGGGCGTGAGTCTGTTGTCTGTGCATGACCAAAACTACTGAAAGCAGCAGTACAGCGCCAGCCTGAGCGTTTGACGTGTCCCCTTGTTCTTTGTTGTTGTGTGATCTAGTGGTCACCATCTATCTGGGTTTTGAAGAGAGACGGTACTAGTGAAAAGTTAGGAACTCTGTCGTCCCCACGGACGACGCCAAAATGATGCAGTCATTTTTCGCTTCCTACTTTGCCCTAGTCCTGCTGACCTAATGACCTGCACAAGTAACACACGTGAGTCACAGACCACCGTTGTGGTGGTCAATGGCACTCCGATGCTAAAATCAGACAGGGATCTGAGGAAGGTGTAATGTTGTAAACAGGAAATTTTTAGCGTACCTTAGCTTACCAACCCCATGTTTTATTTATAGTGCAGGAGTCCTGATTCTACCAGGCCATCGAAGGTGTAGTTTAGGAAGGAGATCTTCATGGATATCCTTATCTAATTAGGAATCGTGTTGTAGGAGGGAAGTTCTCTGTTAGCCTTGTGCTCATAGATACGCGGGAGATAGTTCTCAATCCAAAAGCAATCCGTAGAAGGAAGTTTCACTGCGTGGAATTGTGCTTTGGTATTTTTTCTTAGTTGGAAACATAAAGCTGTTGTAATTATTTGTCTGAAGCTGATCCTCGTGATATTTGCCTTAGTAGGACTTACGGGCATTGAGGATAGCCGTGAGACGAGTGGGCCTAGCATGTTGTAAGAATTCAAGTCCGTCTAGCGGATTGATTTAGGCGGGTTCGGTATTGTTTGGGTCGAATCAATGTTGGATTGACACTGGAGCTCGTAATTTCTCGAGATCACCCTGACATGTGTATGGCTCAGGGATGTGACCATTTTTTGTATCATCAAAATCTATTAATCTCGGTGGTAGGCAATTGAATCAGTTAATTGGGAATGTCTTGCATAAGATCGACTTTGTGGTCTCCTTCACGACCATCATGTGGTGTAAGTGTCTCGGGTGATCAGTTGGGTCGGAAGTACCATCATATACTTCAAATTTTGGTGGAGTGAACTTTTTCGGCATTATCGTTTTCATGAGAGCGTTAAAAAACAACGGTTTTGCCAACTCATATAGTATGTTGGGATCCGTGATTCCTATTCTGGACAAAATTTTGGTAAGCATCCCTTCACACAATGGATTTTTGCCTCGAGGGAGCTCGTTGCTTTTAAAGTTTCCCTGTTGCGGTTCTACTAGAACTTCGTCACTCCTTTGAGTTCGAGGGACGGAGTTCTGTTGTGGCGGTGCCTGAACAAGATTGGCTGGCTAAATGCGCTCCTAGGTGATTTTCTCCAGCATCTTTGTTATGTGACTCATCCGGGTTATTAGTAAGTCCACCTGAATGTCCGTGGCAGCACCACCGAATGCTTGGGTTGTCTGGCTAATGCGTGCTGCAGATCCGCATTCTCGAGTGCTATTGGTCCGATGATCCGGGCTGCTTCTTCTTTGCGAGCCGTCATTGATGCATTGTTGTCAGTGGGAGAGTTGTCATGATCATTGCTGGATTGAGAATCTTTAGACTGCATCGTTTTCTCTGGCGGATTGTTGATCTTTTGTCAGGTTGTGGTGAGCTTTGTCACTGTGTGTTATGTTTTTAGAAAAGAAACTCGTTGTTCCCCACATACGGCGCCAAACTGATGCTTCCAAAAATTGTCCTCCTGTAAGTTTGATCTACAAAACAATTGTTAGACTGCCAATGACCACCTTTTTGGTGGCTGAAGGCACTCCGATGCTTATGTTAGTAACTCTGTTAGAAGAAGGAAGTAAATCTAGACAAAACTCAGTTAAAGTTGCATACTTGTGTCGAATGTTTCCTTTACCTTTTATAATTGTCATGGTTAACTCTCTGCGTGACTTAAGTATGTGAGACGCAACAGAAGGAGATGTTTTTTGTAACAATCTCCTTCTTAATGGAGATGCGTTTGTGGAGGCGAAACTCCTTCCAGGGCTTTTTTTTTGTGCAACATTTTTCTTCTTTATGAGAAAATTTGTGTCGGGCCTGGATTTGGGCTTTGTTTACGTCTCCTTATTGGCGGGCCTCGTCTGGGCTTCTGTAATTAGCTTTGTTTTTCCTGAGCTTTACGAACTTGCCCAACAAACTGAACGTTATATCCTCGTGATGAATCTCTATGCTACGTATAAGACTGTGATGACGTATCTATTTTGATGTATCTTCACTTTCTTTTACTTATGTTAGGTTAAACTTTCATTTTATCAATGTTGAGATAATTAAAGCCATTAGTTTCTTCAGCAAACTTCTTGTTGCATATTCATGATTACCACTCATGACACACGCCTAATGTATTTGAGTGTCTTAAAGATGAAATCATTGTGTTCAAAGATAAACAATGATGAGAACGGGCATTGACGTGGGGAAGGGACATCGATCATACACAAATCTTACATCCCACTTATCCGTTGAAAAGGTGGTTCTTTACTTACATGTTTCGTAGCTTTAAATAGTAAATACTCTCAAGTCCAGACAAGAACCCGAAACCAATATAACCCATTTCAATCTAGCTACTAGTCAATATGATACACTAAAATGTCCAGTAATCTACATTATACATGTAGCATGATGATCTCGTCAACAGAGTGGAGCGGACGCCTAATCTGATCCAATCCATAAGACAGGGAACTAAGTCCAGATCACCCAGAGCCCACTGAGGCGAGTATCTATGAATTGGATCCAAGGCAACAAGGCTCTACTGTCCATGAGTCAAATAGTCAAATCCAGAATTTGTAAGACCAAATAAGGCAAATATCTAGGAGTTTGACCTAAGACAACTCTCAACAAAGAAAGGGTTTTCAGCATATATCATTCCTTAAATCACGCCACCAAAGGCATAGTCGAACAAGAAGTTTTGCATGATAAATAGGACACAGGGCTGAGAAGCTAAGGTACACTACATAACTCAAATCTCAAGCAATATATCATTCTCTACGCCTTGTCTGATTTTAGCATCGAAGTGTCATTGGCTGCCACAACGGTGGTATTTGATTCACGATTGTTTGTTTTGCATGTCAAAGCTTGGGTAACGGGTTGGGTTTGACTCTCACGTTCCCATCTACTTTTTAAGAAAAAAAATCTATATATTTTTTTCCCTAGAAAAGGCAACAAAAGCTAGTGTACAATTTTCACTAGAAAAAGATAGTGTACAAGGCTTGAAACTATTAAATTGATACAAAATGAGAGACAAACATACGTACAACTTAAACAAATTTATCTGTTGTAATCTTTTTTAATCAGTATCAAATCCTAAGGAGGAAGATGCTGAGTTCGGGTCCACCCGATCCATCCGGGTTCATCATGTAAAACGCCTCCGAGTCACGACTTCCTACAACTCGCTCAAACCGCGCTCTCATATACATCACCTCGCCACCCTCCCAATTGCTTCTACTCTTATCCACCACAGGTATCACACCGGCACCTACCGACACCGTCTGCACCGTGCTCAGCACGTGCCAATCGCACTCACCGCACATGCGAGACATCGCGTACCCACACTTCTTACCATTGCAATACATAGTCCACATAGGCTCCTGGAACAGTTTCACGGTTCGGGTCACACCCGTTCCACCCGAACCGACTTTGCATTCAAGTGCAATCCTCACCAACCCGGATGACATTTCCTTGACCAAAGTGCATGTTGAAGTGGCTAGCTCTAGTAACAAAACCGGGTCGGATCTTGGATCCTCTTGGACAGCAAAGCTTACGTGACCCTTTTTGTGGCCGAAGAGCGTGCCGGTAACGTACCGGCCTAATGAGGGTGGTGAGGGAGAGAGTCTAGTGGGTATGTTTAGCCAACGACACGATGATGGGAGTAGTGTTGGGAGCGAAAGGATGTTTAGGAGTGATCGAATGAGTTGGGTCACGTTCTTGGGCCTTGAGAGATGTTGGGTAGTATTTGAGACCAAAGCCTTGTTGTTGCTGTTAATGTTATTGGGGTCTTCTGGGCTGAGTGAAGATGGTGGATAGTTTGAAGGGAGGATCTTACGAGAGCTTCTGCAGCTGCTGGTGTTTCTCTTCAAGGGATGTTCTTCAGGTTTCATTGTAGGTTTAGAGAGAAAAGAGAGAGAGAGAGGTGTGAAGGGCTTTAAGAGAGTGTGAGAGTGGTTTTCTAGGTGTAGAACAATAAGTGAAATGGGGTCCTGAATGAGTTGCTTTCAAAAGTCTAAAGCCTAAACACACGCTCAAAATGATCAATACGTTTTGAAACAAAACTTACCTCCTTGTGTAATTTGAATTATTTGAGATTCACCCCCTCTTTTTTTTTTACCCGTTGCACATGTTCTTCACAAAAGAATTTCATGCTCCATAGTCCATACTAAAATTTTGTAATACCATCAAATAAATATAATATTTTGATTAAACCATTTTGAAAAGGTGTTAATTAGTAATCATAAGGTAGTTAAATATGAGATTAGTGGAGTGAGGGATGGTAATGAAAGGAAAGAAGGAGCAAAATCTGAAAGTGATATTTGTCACGCGTGCAACAACGAGAAGGGAGAAGAAAACAGGCTGCCTGTAGTGCAGTGCACTGCAGAAAGGTGTCCGATGAGTGTGGGAGTCCAAAATCGATAAAGGAGGCCGACAATTGTGAATCTGTGATGATGATGTTGGTTAGTGAGCAATCAAAAGCTTCACTATGGACGTTTCTGTTTAGAATTGGCTCATCGTGGGCCAGCCCCCTTCCTCCCACAAGAGAATCTAATCCTGCTACTCATCATCCATCATCCTATCAATTCTCACAAGACCGAGGGGAGGGAGCGAGGGAGGCCCAACACCACTCACCTTTGAGTAGGAGTAGGCACACCCATTCCTATCCCATCTCATTCATACGGGATCGAGACAGGGATGAGATTTGACCTCGTCTCATTTCAAACGGGTTCGAGACGAGATCAACATGTTTCAAATTGACCATGCAATTTCAATAACTAAAATAGATCTTCAGCAAATTACATGTTCACACATAACCATGCTGAAAATGAAATAATAAACTAAAATGCAATCAACTAAACATAATGTAACCTATGCCATAATAAGCACATAAAACTGTCATTGGAATATCTCACAGAGTTTAATTTTCATGCATATCTATCCTTGCAAATGAGATGATACTAGGAACCCATTAAATTGTATTATAGGTTGAGTATCCAAAGTTTTCAATGAAATCGAATGTACCCTAGTTAAATACAATTAATCAAATTGGTCTTCAAATATGAGTTGATAGCCTAATGACATTGAAAATTTTAGATGCTAAAATGTTATATGTATCAGGGAATTTGTATGGGCATCCAAATATTGTAATCCTAAAATAAATAAATAAATAATAATAAATATTAATAATAAATATTGAAAAATTAGTTCGTGACGGGACGAGATTGGCGGGATTGAAAATCTTCATCCCATCCCATCCCATTCTAGATCGGGACGGGACGGGATCGGGATCGCGGGATGGGATGCTCACCCCAACCTCTGAGATGCGAGGTCCTCCTCGAGATGCGAGGTGATGCACATCTTGAGGAGAGTGGGCAGTGTTGGGCCCTCCCTCTCTCCCACCGTGGCTCCCTGAAATGGGCACTCTCACAAAAGTCTCTAAACACTACAAAATGCAATTCAGACTCCATTCAAAAAATACTCAATTATTCATTTTAATTTAATGTACTTAACACTTGTATCACGAAAAATGAATAAAAATGTAATATAAATCTATATTATAATTCAGAGTGGTGTTTTACAATTCATTGCCGACTGGGACAAAGTCAAATCGAATGAATTAGAGATATAAAATAGTTAGGATTAAAAGTTGGGAAATGTATTGAATTTGAGGGTTGAGATTCATTTCCCATGATGACATATTTGTAAATATAAAACATGTAGAATGAGCAAAAATAATGAAAAACTTTTGAAAAAAGTTGATGGAATGTACATGTGGTGGAGAGAAAAAATATTGTGTTATGCTTTTAGCAAAATGAAAATTATCATAACTATCTACATCGTTATCGGATTTTGGTAAAGTTAATATCGTTGAAATGCATTTTTTTAGATCTTTCCAACAAAATCAATGATCAACACGAGCACTAAAATTTTAAAAATATATATTCTATAATTAAAAACATATAAAGTATTTCACATTTTTTATATTTTTCAAAGCAATGAGACGAGCCGATCATACCAGAAAAATGAGTCAGGCATCTTAATGCATATTTAAACAAAAACTCTAAACTTCATATTTTGGTGAATTCAAATATTTGGGGAGAACTCATTATCGGCGTTTAAATTTTTTCCCCTACTAATTCAAATTTGACTAAGTCTAACTCTAAAATTTATAATATATATTTACCTTAAAATAAGCTTACACTTCAATACTGATTCAGAGCCAAAATAAGGATAGTGAAAGAGGTGTTTAGTATAAAATATTTAGCAAAAATAAAATTATATGGAGTGTCAACTGCACGAGGCATACTCTAGTTACAATACATGGGTCATCACATTAGGAGCGGACACATGACAAGATGGCAATGTAACGACATGTAATTTTTTTTAGCAATTTTCTAAAAATATTTTGTCGTCATTACAATTATTTTTTGTGTAGAGAAAAAAAATGAAGGTGCAAATATAAGTTTGCTTAAAACCCTAATCTAATAGGATTTAAGTAAAATATGAGTTAATACATTCTCCAGTCAGCCGTAAAAGAAGTTTGTGAAAAAAAATGAGAGAAGAAGAAGAAAACGAATTAAAGAAGAAAAAAAATTAATGGAAAATTAAGATCGGATGAGTTTTTTTATTGGAGAAACGGATAATCCTATGTGAAAATAAGGATTTTCGTTTTCGGGGCGTGACAGACACCCATCTCAATTCCATCTCATTGTTTTATCTTCGAGACATGATAGACCTCACCTCAACCTCATCTCATTCCAAATGGGTTGTGGACGAGACATGGCTATATGATACTAAAAATAATTAATGTAATAGCAAATTTATTCAAGTCTAAAACTCATACCAAACATATTTTAGCAATATAATACTACATGATTCAAGTCTTACACATCAACTACATCAATAATTAAGTCTAAATTAGTTAATACTAGGGGTGGGCATTTCAACCAGAAAACTCGGACCGAACCGACAATCGGACCGATCGGGTCGGTTTGGATCCGTTTTTTTATTTATTATAAATTTTTTGGTTTTAAAACTCGGCCCAATGTTTCTGGTTCGGGCCTCGGTTACCCTTTCTGGAACCCGTCGGGTAACCGGCCCGGCCCGGGTATGAATAAATAGAAAACTGTTTGGGATATAACAACAATTTGGGCTTTATCAAATTTCTAAACAGTTTTGATCTTTATAGCATCAGTAAACAGTTTGGGCTTTATCAAACTGTGTACAATGATCTCAATCAGAAGATTAGTCTTGTAATGTATTTGGTGAAACTCTATGAGCCATACATATTCTTCAAAGGAATGTAAGTTATTATTATTATTTTTAACATTATATAAAACTTTCTAAAAATATCAATGCTTACATTTTTTATTTATTTATTTTTCTTCAGATTTGATGACCTCAACACATAAAGGTCAAGAGTGGCAACAAGTGCCAACAAATTAGAAGGTGAGGTGTTTTATTTTGATCCAAAGAAGATTGATTGGGATGACTAATTCTTGAACGTTCACTTCCCTGGCTTTGATAAATATGTCTTAAACGAGAAACCAAAATTATGAGGAGGTCTTAATTAATCCCATGATTGTGTATACAATCGTATCTAATTTAATTTCTTGATAAATTAGTGTTCATTCAACTAAAAACAGTTTGAACCTTTATAACAGGGGGTAAAAATAGTTTGGACATTTATAACAGCAGTTTTTGTAAACAAAGTTGTTTGGGCTTTGGAGTTTGGACCTTTGTGCTTTGGACCGAGATCGACCCAAGACCGGCCCAGAATTTGGTTAATCGGCCCAACTCGGTCGGGTCTCGGGCTTCAGAATTGGGGGCTTAAAATAATCAGGCAAATTTTCGATTTTTAATTTTCGGGCTGATTACCCAGACCTACCCAACCCTAGTTAATACTATAGTACATGATCATCAAGAATCAAGTCAGACTTAATTAAAATATTAAAATTAATAATAATAATAAATATTAAATAAATAAGTTCGAGATGGGACGGGAGGGTAGAATTGAAAATATTCGTTCCAATCACATCTCACTCTAAATCAGGACGGGATCGAGATGAGTTTGATTAACCCCAAAAAGACCTGAAAAAATATCGGGATGGGATGCCCACCCCTAAGCACATATACTTACCCGAATTAGGGCTACGCTTGCCAACCAAGTTCAATCACTAGTACACACGCAGTCAACATTGTTGAACAAATAATCGATACCAAATTTCATATCCATTATGTAAATTATGCAAAATTTGTACACCCAACGCCTAAATTATGCGTACCCATATATAAATAACCAAAAAAAAGCCTTCATGTTTTTTACAAATCCGTTGCAATCCCTAACAAAATTTTTTTTTAGAGTATCTCCAGACTCCACTTGAGAGCTCAACCTCAAACTCAAAGAAGTGGACACGTTTGAAGTTAAGGGTGTGTTTGGTTGCACCCATTCCATGGGAATAGGAATCCTATTCCTACATGAAATAGCATTTTAGGTGTTTGTTTGAGATTTTATTGGTGGGTGAGAGATGCCAGCACGTGCCGTAGATTCCCACCATTGGTAGGAATCGGACGCCTCACTCACACTGGGAACATGATTCACGGGACACAAAACCTCTCGTCTCGCTCCAACATCAGATCTCCATGTGAGACCACCATTGAAGATCTCTTTCTCCACTGAAGATATCTTTCTCCTCGTCTCTGTCCAGCATCAGATCTCCTCGTCTCTCTCCAGCATCAGACCTCCTCATCTCCAGCATCAGAGACTCACGAAGATCTCTTTCTCCTCGTCTCTGTGAAGGGCTGATCAAAGACCTCTCATCTCCGCGAAGACTCCATCGCATCAGAGACTCACGAAGATCTCTTTCTCTTCATCTCTGTGAAGGGCTGATCGAAGATCTCTTGATCTCCATCGCATCAAAGGCTCGATCTCACCTCTTTCGAAGATCTCTCATCTCCGCGATCTCCTCTCCTCCTCTGTGATCTCATCTCCCTGCTCCAGGTTTGCCTAATCCCTCTTTCTCTCTTCTATTGTTCTCAAGGAAACAACACTTACTAGGAACTGTCGAACAAAATGGGGTTTTCGAATCAGTAGGAAACAACACTTACTTCTTCAGTTTTGACCTTCTGTAGTTCTTGAGTCTCAAAAATTGTTCATTTATTGCTAAATTAACTGTTCCTGAAGAAACAACTAAATGGGTATCTCAGAATTAGTTTTATCTTAGAACTAGTTTGATTGAACCAGTTCGATGAGTAGTGTTTGTTTGGTAAAGGACTCTTGTTAACTAATTAACTTGTTTGTTCAGTAGATTCTGGGTTTTTTTGTTTTTTGGCAAGTATTTAGACTTAAATATGAGTATATGACTGCTTATGAGCTTCTGTGAAGTTTAGTTTGATTGAATCAGTTTGATGAGTAGTGAAGTTGTTTGATAAAAAAGCTTGTGTTCATCACTTGCTAGTTAATCTGTTCATTAGCTTCAGTAAACTATAGTTCTGATTTTTTTTGTTCTTACTTACTATAACTTGCTTAAATTAACTCATAAGTTAGTTTAACAGTAAGTACTGAAAACAGAACAATTGTGACTCCAAACATTTTCATGTGTAACATTTTCTTCTTCTTTATTTGAGATTCATCTGCAGAATTGGTGATGCAATGGGGATGAACATGGTCTTCAAAGGAGTTCAAAATGTGTTGGATTTCCTTCAGAGCCTGACATGGATGTTATGGACATATCTGGTAAGAAGAAGATCACCCCACTCTTTGCACAAAACTTGTTAGTTGAAGCATTTTTAATAGATTCAGAAATGTTGCTTTCAATTACTTGTGTGTGTGTTTTTTTTTGTAATTATAGTTTGGTTGTTGTGCATTGAATTTGCAGGAAACTTTTGCTCAGACAAGAATCCAGCTGCAGTGAATTGAATTGAAGGAAGGGGGAAGTCAATAGTTTGTGAGGTTGTTATCAAAGAATAGGTGGTAAACATGCTCAGCCATGGCTGATGCTCTGGTTGGATTCAATGTTCATGCAATCTCAATCTTATATTCTGTTTGAAACCAGGGACTTGAAGCCTCACAATCTTCTGATGGATCCCAAGACAATAATGCTAAAAATAGCAGATCTTGGACTTGCTCGAGCATTTACTGTTCCAATGAAGAAGTATACTCATGAGGTGAAATACTAATTCCATGTTACCTGTGATTTCATGAACCCAGAGGATACTTCAATTAGCCTCTCAAAATTGACTTCATATTACAGATCCTTACTCTATGGTATCGAGCTCCAGAAGTGCTTCTAGGAGCCACCCACTACTCAACTCCAGTAGACATGTGGTCTGTTGGCTGTATCTTTGGTAAGATATGTGTACACCGAGTTTAAACTCTTTATGGTTGAACTGAATCTGCATTGGGTAACTTAATTTTTGTGAATTGCAGCTGAACTTGTCACTACTAAAGCACTTTTCCAAGGAGACTCTGAACTGCAACAGCTACTTCATATCTTCAGGTTTGCATACAGTTTCTTAAAGTTAGTCAGTTTTATGATTTTTCTTGATCTCATGTGGTTATGGCTTGTGCATCTGGTGCAGGTTATTGGGCACTCCAAATGAACAAGTGTGGGCAGGAGTCAGTAAGCTGAAGGACTGGCGTGAATACCCACAATGGAGCCCAAAGAAGCTTTCGTCAGCTGTTCCAAATTTTGACAACAACGGGCTTGATCTGCTAGGGGTGAGTTTTGAGCACAATTTTCTTAAAATGTTCGTCACCCTCAATCGATCTTTAGTTCTCTTTGTGGACTTTTAGAGGGTGGATGTTTTTTTACTTGTCTGTTTACCTTGCTGCAGAAAATGTTGTAGTATGAACCATCCAAGCGCATCTCCGCAAAGAAAGCAATGGAGCACCCTTACTTCGATGATCTTGATAAGACGTATCTCTGAATCACAGACTGATCTCATTGCAACCCATTGTTTCTTTTGATTCTAATGGAAGATACGTTGCCTTGATCCTAGACAATTTCAGTGAATGTAATTATGCTTTTCTCAAGCATGTACTGTGTTTGCTAACAACAATTTAGAGAAGGTTGATTTGATTACTCAACCTCTCAGATAACTACTACATGTGAAAGGGTATAATTAGAAACTTACAATGATGTGAAAGGGTAGATTATGGTTTCAACTTATCTCTCCATCTATTTATTGAAATGAACAAAATGGAGACATGGTTCTGTATCTTTCTCAATGAAATCCTCTCGTACTACCAAGAAAATCCCATATGGTTATGTTTCTATTTCTAGTTCTTGGATCACATTGAATTGCAGCCAGTTGCTTTCAAAGACAGGGAAGATGTTGCCTCGGGTTCTACTACATTGTCTCGCAAATGCAAGCGAACGTGTGACAACAATGATCTCGAGTTTGCTAAGGCCATATCGAGTATATGCAAGGCATTTGAGCAAGCGAATGCTATGCCTATACGATTGGAAACCTTCCCTTGGCAAGAAGTTGATAAGGCTGTAAGGGCGGTTTCTGGACTTATCCAACGTCAAATTTTGAAAATCATGAGAAAGTTCTGTGTGAGAATTGGACTTCATAATAAAAAATAAAAAAAATTTCATGATTAGTTTTGGACAACCAAACACTCACAATAGGAATTGGAATCCAATGCCCATGGACAACCAAACATCAAAATTGGTCAAATCCATGGCATGAGATGCCATGACATGGGATGCCATGGAATGAGATTCCAATTCCCACCTTAGGATTCCATGCAACCAAACACACCCTAAGAGTGGGTGTGCTCTAATAGGTCATTAATAAAACAAAACCTTTGCAAAAATGGTAAAAATTGTATTTCTAAGGGGAAATTATTGTTTCTGTACCATTTGCCTATTGGATCTTCAAACAGGGTTAAATTGGTCTTGGACTAGGCATGCAATCCAGTGGTGTGTGCGTACAACTATTTTGCGTGTCTATCTCTGACTATTCTCCGTTAAAATGAACGAAACCCGTACTCTAAATGAGCCCACAGACCCATATTTATCATTTTTGTGATACGGGGCCGGGCCGAATGAGCCCACAGACCATATAGGCTGTTAAGTCCAACCATGCGTATGTCTGTCGTTGCTTCTCCTTCTCCTTCTTGCCTCCTCCCTCCATAACTTGCAGAGAACAGACGACAGAGAAACATATCTTAAAATAAAAAAAGAGGTCGAAGAACTCACACCCATCGGTATCTAACCCAAACAGGTAACTTCCCCTCTTAACTCAGTGGCTCACTTTTCTTTGAAGGTTACTTTTATCTTACCCGCCAGTTGTTTGAATAATTGCGTTTGTATGTAAATAAGGATTATTCCTTGTGTTGTGTGTGGTATATCGTGTACATTTGGTATGTTTGTGGATAAAACATTTTTGTGGTTCTAATTGTTGTTGAATGTTTCGAATTTGTCTAGTCAGGCTGTTCATGGAAAATCCAGCTCATATCACCAGTAGGGTTTAGGCTAAACAGGAATACTGTAATGACCCAAAATCTGACACTAGTCCCAACCTCTACTAATAGTGATTTGGTGCACATAATGCCATTCATAGTGCTGTCAAATAAGACATTCTCCTAGTATTTTTCTTGTGCATTTACTGTGACACCCAAATCCCGAGAGTATGAGGATGTGTGCTTGAAAGTTGACTAGCCCGAGGTTGTGTCATCATTACTTAGGCAATCATCGGCACTCTTCAAAGACTGAGTCCTCATCAACCCTGTCTGGATCATTTTATTTTAATTGGTTGCACTATAAACCTTACATTTCCATAAGGTCCGGTTACTTCGGGGGAGTATCAGTGGTACCGGAGTCAAAGAGTCGAGTTGTTTTTTTTTCATCGATAAAACAATTTTTCATTAAAGAGTAAAAAAGGAAACAAATACAAGAGTGAGAGGCTTGAAAAGGATAAAGCAAGGAAATCAACGGGAGAAGAAGCGATTAGTTGCCAAGTAATAGGCGATCCCAACTGGTGAGGAGCTGTAAAAGAACCATCCTTATGGAAGATCCAAACTTTTGCCCATTGGATGACTAAAATTTTAATCATCAAGAAGATGACAGCCTCCTCATTCTTCTTCACCTGGAAAATATGATTGTTTCGATCATTTCAAACAACCCGGATAACAGCTGGAAGAATCTGTAGCATATCCATTTCCCTTGCTTAAGCAACACTTTGTTCCAGTGATTAAGGTCGTTACATGGTGGAGCAATCCATCCCGAATCTCCGCCCACATATTCTTGGTGACCTCACAATGAAGGTCATTATGAAGGAAGAGGTAAGGGATAGATTCGGTGTCACATTCACAAAGGGCGAATCTATGAGTGATTAGCAGAGTTCTCTTTGCCATGCGCCAAAGTCCAAAGAACACAATTTTCTTTCTCGGGGGAAGTTTATTTTCTCAAGAAAACAGAGCTTTGAAAGTTGAAGTTCGATTGCAAATTACGGTTGGCGGTGGAGCTGTATTTGTCAAAGAAATCATTAGCAGTGAAGGCGCTTGACTTATGCACCTGCGTCATTTTGTCTTCATCATCCAGAAAAACGGCATTGATTGAAGTCATCAATTCAATAACTTGATTCGATTCCTTGTCGCGAAATCCCCTTCTAGGAGCAAGGTCCAACTGTTAGAGCCATAGAGGGAGATGTTGCAAGAGATATTGCACCTGTTTTTCTCAGAGAAATGGTATGCATGTTATTGAAAAGAATGGCAATGGTTTGTCCGCAATCCATTTATCATGCAAGAAATCAATGTTGTTGACCTTGCCGACTTGAAAGGAGATGCTATCCTGAAAGTTGTGCTTTTGATTCATGACACTTTTCCAAATAGAGCACCCATTGGGATTGGCCACCTTTTCAGTAAACCAATCAAATTGCTCAACCCACATACATTTTGGCAGTGAGTTTACACCAAAGAGCATCCCTCATGTGTTACAATTAGTAGTAGAGCTAGGATGGCTTCGTGTGGGGGACTATGGACTCCGAAATATGAAGAGTAGGATGAAGTGCCAAGAGAGGTGATGGTTGCAGCCATTTTTGTCCCACAACTTAGGCAATTGTCAAAGTGAAGTTTCTTAACTGTGGCCTTGCACTCTTCTAACACTGAATCCTTACGAACTCAACTCATGCTAGGTCCAGGCACGGATTGACTTTTGAGATTTTTTTTTTTTTAAAATAATTTATTTGTCCCCCAATTAGCTTTTTTATTTGCCCCTCTATTCTCACTTTTCACTTCAATCAGGACTTCATCCTTCAAATCATGTACATATCAAATTCAAACTCTATTTTTAGAGTTAGAGATAGAGGTTAAATCCCTCAAATCTCTCAAAGAAACCAAAATCCACAGTTTCTTCTTCACACTCCATCGATTGGATAAGATGAGGGAAACCCCCATATTTCATCATCTTCAAAAATCTATAACTATTGAGTTATTTGAGCTCATCTTCACAAGATCCAGTAGGATTCAAACCACCTTATTCTTCTTTTTCTAGGTACTAAGTGGCTCCATTAATCACTGTGTTGGTCATCTCCACAAAAAAATCGTAAGCAACCCAATCTCTTCCTCCTTTTCTTCATGTAGTAGTAATCAATGATTCAAACCCTTCTCTTGTGTTGTGTTTCTAGAAGTAGTAATAATCTTCAATGACTGTCTTTGTTGTACCCCCATATTTCATCATCTTCAAAAATCTATAACTATTGAGTTATTTGAGCTCATCTTCACAAGATCCAGTAGGATTCAAACCACCTTATTCTTCTTTTTCTAGGTACTAGGTGGCTCCATTAATCACTGTGTTGGTCATCTCCACAAAAAAATCGTAAGCAACCCAATCTCTTCCTCCTTTTCTTCATGTAGTAGTAATCAATGATTCAAACCCTTCTCTTGTGTTGTGTTTCTAGAAGTAGTAATAATCTTCAATGACTGTCTTTGTTGTACTCCCCTTTTTGCTGTATTTAAAAAAAAAATTCATGTTAAAGTAACTAATTTTTATATTATATTTAATTAATTATGACATCACTCCCCCCCACCTCAACAAAAATCCTGGCTCCGTCACTGGCTAGGTCCTTATAGTTAGTTGATTAATTAAGCTGAAAACCCCACATCTCTTTAGGGGTAGTTGATTGAGGATAGCACCATTGGTACAATAGTAGGGTGTTACAAACTTACAAGTAAATTAACAGAAAACTGATGCAGAGCATGTGGGATACATCTCACTCTCTAATGGTTTTCAAGCTGTTAGTAGGAATAGATATTGTGTTCTTTGATGGACACCCAATTTCCTCTTTAGCTGGTAGTGTAATCTGAATTTCCTTGTTTTGAGGACGTCCTAATTTGATTGAAGAAGAAGAAAAATAATGATGTTCTCAAGTATTGTTTTCATTGTAGTTGATTATCAATTACCTTTTGCCTTTCAATGAATAATGCCAACATCCATTTAATATAGGCTTATCTGAGACTGATTTTTCAGCTTTCAACTCTTTGTTATTATTGTTGTTGTTAGATAGACAGTTTTTAGTTTATTTCTCATTCATTTATTTTATGGTTTGCACTTCACAAAAACTTGCAAGCTTAGCACAAATTCCCCAGTTTGTTGCCATGATGACTTCTGAATGATCATGTTTTAGCTCGGGAAAAATATTTATACCAGCTCTATTCACATCAAGGATAAGTTTGGTAATGACAGGAAATTTTTAGTAGTTCCCCGTTAACTCAGTCTCATTCATAGAATACATATTCTTTTAGCGTGTGTTTTGTTGCATGGAATCCATGAGGGACCACTTGTGCTTAACATAATTTGGTCAAAATACCCCCCTAAAGAAAAAATTGAATTCTCATATTTCATGCGAACTCACATCCCCATCTTTGATCACAATTTAGAATTCATAATAAATGGTTCACCACGTCTTGATCAAACACAAGTGATCCATTTTAATCAAATTTGCGTTACAATCCCCCCCCCCCCCCCCCCCCCCGGGGATTCCATGGAATTGAATTCCATTCCATTCAACCAAACACAACCTTTAGGGATGGCAATGGGGCGGATTTTTACGGATATCCGCCCCACCCAATCCGTGGGTGGATTTAGATATGGCTAAACTGGTTTCGGGGCAGATAAGGATATCCAAACAACATCCATCGAATATTTGGGGCGGTTACGGATTTGGCCATATCCGCCCCACGGATATCCGTTTAAGTATGAAAATTTATATAAATACCCCTGACCCTTAAAAAAAAATAGTGTAGTCAAAGCTGGCTTCCTTAAAAAATAGTGCAAAAAACTCCCCGCCAGTAAGCCAGTTCCATCACAAGCTGCTGGGTTCATCCTCGCCACAAGCTCCCCGCCTTATTCAAGCATCGATCATAGGAGGAGTAATAGACTTCATCAAAGAGTTGCATCAAATTCTACAAGCATTAGAATCTAAGAAACAAAGAAAGAACTTGAGCCCGGGTCCTAATCTGAGTCCAAGGCCATTGCAGTTAACAACTCCTCTTTTAATTCCGCCAGTTCAAAATCTTTGTACGACACAAGCTGTTGGGTTCATCCTCGCCACTTTCGTTGTCATCTCGGCACCCTCCCTTCGATTCTTCGGATGAAATCTCCGTTTTCCTCCACCACCTCCTCCATTCATCATCCTCGTCTTCTCCGTCTCCTCACTTGATCTACAAACCGCCTCCACCAGGTTTGCCACCGCAACCGCCATTGAACCTTGTGTTTTCAAGTGGTCACCATCAAATCTGAGGTGGAGGTCAAGTGAATCGTCCGTTTCGGCAACTGAGATTGGGGGTTCCATACTTCCATTCTTCTTTCTCAGATCTCAGATTTTTTTTTTCTCGGGTTAAATGGGGCAGGGATGGTTTAAAAAAAAATGATAAACAGAGATGCGGGGCGGGGATGGATTTGCTCAAATCCACCCCAATCTGCCCCGTTGCCATCCCTAACAACCTTAGTAATTTAAATGGTCACCAACATGTTTTGAATTGAAACTGCTTGAACTAGTATCTGATCATCTCAATGTACACCTCCTCACCGGACTCCTTTAAAACTATTTGCTCCTATATAGAAGCTAAAGTTTCACTTCAATCTTTATTGCTGTAATTATTTCATTTGGTGGTACAACACTAAGTGCAATTACTAGATCTATTGATGGCGTAACCCAAGCACAAGTTGAAAACCATTTACTTCACAAGACCATGGGCATGGGTTTAGGTCTTTAAAATTTCAACGCAAGCCCAGTGATCCAAGCCAGCACTTCTCAAGCTCTAAATCAAATTAGATGAGCGAGTTATGAGCTAATTCAAATTAGATGTCAGTCAAATAGTTTGTCAAATATCACACTTGAGAAGGGAGGGACCAATATCATAATTTGTGACTAGCATTCATGGTAGCCAAGGCCGACTTAGCGTCTTGAAGAGGTCTTAGAGATGCTGTAGCATTGCCAGTCGTGGAACTGCTTCAGCTTCTTGAACCAGTCAAGCTCAATGACAGTTAGGGCAAATGGATTTGGGACGACCTATCTGCAAATGCACCTAATAGCTGCTTTATTAATCTGCTGCGGGGTAATAATGTGAATGATATTGTTGTCAGTTCATGGGTCTTCTCGGATGGGTCTTTCTAGGTGAAGCAATTGGCACATGGGGTGGAATTCTCCTTTGCACTTTGGCTCGTGATCGCTTTTTAACACAATATCTTGGCGTGGAGATGCCTGATAACATTAAAAAAAAAAAGGTGTTTTTTATGCAGTAAGAAGAACAAAACTATTGACCATCTGCTTTTTTGCTTTGAGTTCTCTAAGAAGTATGAGCTACAATCATTACTGAAGTGGGAGGGAGGATGCCCACGTGTGCTACTCTATTCGATTGTTCGCAAGAGTGGAGAAGTACATTCTCATCCAACAGCAAGTGTTTATGGACTTGAAACAGACGTGTATTCGAAAGGAAGCAGAGTTGGTTTGGGAGGTATTTAAGGATTCTACAATGGATTTGGTGTGCAATTTGGCATCCTTCTTTGTTTTGAGTTGTTTTTGTTGTTTTCCTTGTTTGTTTTGTTAGCTTCATGCTCTCATATACTCTCTTTTTGCTTCACTAAATAGCTAGTCAAATAAGGGGGTAAAAAGTAGATATGGCATATTCCAAAGATAGTGTATCAAAAGATAAGACATTGATACACCTTGAGCAACTACTTAAAAAAACATTAAGGGCTCGTTTGGTTCCTCGATGGAATGGGAATGGGAATGGTAATGGTAATGGGAATGGGAATGGGAATGGTAATGGTAATGGGAATGTGTATGTTTGGTGTACCTATAAATCACAATGGTAATAGCATATGACATTGTTTGGTATGTGAATATATGGTAGGAATGGAATGGGAATGAATTGTATCTTTACCAAAATGCCCTTGGTTATTATAACAATGGATTTTATGTCATCTACTATTTGTGTTCGTAACTAATCGATCACATTTTTTGAGCTTTCATTGTGTGTGTATTGTGTGTTTTGAGGGATTGATGTTATATGTATCTGTACCAGGATAATTCTGTTGTTGAAGAATGTTTGATTAGGTCTTACGGTCCTAACTTTTATGATTAACTTAAGTATTTAACTAAATGGTCATCCAGTATGATAGTCAATAATAATTTTTTCTAGAACATACGGCATTTTGATTCTATCAGTCTAGATTTTCTAATCTGGATTTGAGATTCTGGTTTTGATAATTCCTTGAGATATCTCCATAGGTTTTGTTATACAACCTTGTGGTATGTTTGGTTGATTTAGTGAAATTTTGGTTTTACAAATGTGATGATTAGATAGGTTTTTTCATTACAAATTACTTAAATTCTATTACAAAATCAACATGACTGTCAGAAGATGCGAAAATAGAATCTGAAAATTCATGTTGATTGGACAATATTGAGGTATATACAAAGATGTCTATGGTAGTTTTGGGTGTACTACTTCCATGTTATGATACATCATCTGTATAGCTTATCCTAGATAGTAAATAGAGAGATCTTTTTAAGGCATGATCATAGTTAATCAATGTAGTTCATCTGTAATAACACCTTTCATGTTTGTCTCTATTTCATTTATACATTCGATTTTCATTATTCCAAAAACTGTATCAACAAATCTTCCAAGGAACTAGCCCGGTCCTTCGAAACGAATGTAGTCATACATCAAGCCTTCAAATAATTGAGCACCTTGGCTGTGAAAGAAAAATAGTTCATTGACATTGTCTCTTCCTATTGGTAAAGTGAGGTGGATTTGTTCCTAGATCATTGACTCGAATCTTAGCATATCCCATCAAGACAAATACATTCATTGCATTAGTATGACATAATTAATGGGAATATAACACAGTTAGTTATGCTTAGTAGTTGCTACAATACCTGCAATTCTGCGTATGTGGCGGCTGCAATGGCTGAGCAGAGTTTATATAATCCAGTTTGTCTCACATTGTTTAATTGAAATACAATTTACCATGTGGTTTCTTCATATGTATTGTTTTCGTTCTTCTTGTATATGTGTACACACAAAGAGAACTACGAAGCCTGTTATTCAATAAGAAAAGCTAAACCACCTCACTTATACGACCCGGATCAATAGTAATGTTAACATTGTATTTGTAGTCTCCAATATAGCCAGTCACTCATGCATACAGATTGTAACTTCCAGGGAGGATATGTGGAACAAAGAATGTTCAATTTTCATCAAATTTTGACCAAAATTGATATCCCTAAGAAGGATACAGCTTCCAAGAGTTATTAGTGTTTCTAAAAAAACATTGCAAATTAGGAAAATAAAATTTTACTACAAACATCAAAACTTTAATTTAACCTGATATTATCTGATAAACATGTGTGCGGTTGATCATTTTGTAGAATGTAATCTATTATTCCTACATTCATTACCAAATAGATTATGATGAGTTAGTTAGCTGATACAACCGACCTTGCATTCAGTTTGCCATGAACCTGCATCTCCTGGCAGAGCCAATCCTACATAAGTAGAATGGGCTGATATATTTTCTTCAGCATTCCTGCAGCAAATAAAAAGACTAGTAAAATTCTGTCGACATGACATGGTTGGGTAAAAGAAATTGATATAATAAAGGGAAAATACCCATCCTTGATCAGCAATGGCTTGAGACCTGATAATAGAAGCAATGAAAATACCAAACTTAAAGCAAGCAACTGAAATCAGGTCACAGTTAGTTCCCAACATCCCGGATAGCACTAGCAAAAACTCAACCGAAGAAAACGCAACACCCGAGCGTTTCTGCGACAAATCCCGAATTTACACCGGACTGTCCAAAACAACCGGCATACGCACGCGCCAACTGCATGACGCTGCATCTCAGCATGTCAACGCTGCGACAAAACACAGCAATGCATACCAGCAGCAGCAACAGCAGTGCAGGGCAGTAGCAGCATCAGAGAAACAAAAAAGCAGTGCAGCCGCCGCGTCAACGCAGCGCTGCAACAGCAGATCAGCAACGCAGATCAGCAACAGCAGCAGATCAGCATCAGCAACGCAGCGCAGCAACAGCAGCAAAGGCACTCTGTTTTGCGACAGAGAGCTCTGCCTAAACCGCACCGCAACTGCCCCTGCAAACAGCCGTGTGTCTCGTAGTATATCGCCATTTCCAGGACTTCCACTCTGTTTATCCTGCTTTTGTTTTATCACAGAAAGGAATAAACCCATCAAGGCTTACCCTACCAACTGATAGAGACTCGCAATGGATGGATATAATATGGCAGTCATTCAAGATAGGAGTAAAATGCTCACTATCAGGAGATAAGCAAAATTATCTGCATTCATGAACAACAACTAATGCAACTGAATAACCCATATAT
Organism: Berberis vulgaris; assembly: GCA_963556465.1. Taxonomy (NCBI): domain Eukaryota; kingdom Viridiplantae; phylum Streptophyta; class Magnoliopsida; order Ranunculales; family Berberidaceae; genus Berberis; species Berberis vulgaris. The sequence continues at coordinate 97,944,540 of OY747124.1, read as the reverse complement.
ACAAGGTACTCTTATGGCCCATAAGACCTGATAATAGCAAAATATATACAAGGTTACACAACCATAGACATTGTTTGGTTGGATTAAAAGTTTCAACAAAATAGCCAAAAAAGAACTACTCCTTCTAGTTCACATTATGTCCCCTTAATCACGAGAGATGATCTTTCACATACCCTGCCCTTGCATTTGGTGCAAGACAGAAGAAGTACTCAACTCGGGTAGTATCGGACCCCAATTTCAATGCAGCTTCCTCTTTCTCCTCATCGGCCAGTCCTTCCAAGCTTTGTAATTCTGTAAAGAACTGCTTCCTCTCCTCAACAAGCAACTTGTCTGTCCCCATTGCCTGACTTAGCTCATGAGTAGCCTTTTGAATTTCAGATCCAAAGGTCTTTGCCACTTCACGTAGAGCCAATATGACAGGAGATTCATCTGAACTTCTCTTTCTCTTCTTGCACCGAGAAGTCCCCTCAGTTGGAGTGCCTTTATCTTCCTTGCCTGGGGTAACATCAGCATTATCAAAGTGAGACATATTAGCATGTGAACCAGCCATTTCAGTAGCCGAAGTAGACATTTCAGCATTAGAGAATACAGGTATGTATGGTCCATGGGAAGACATCTCCATGTCACTGAACCAATCCACTGTTGGATTATTATAATCTCTAGTAGTCTGATCATTCCTTTCACGAGTAGCTTCATCTACTATTTCAGCGGGGTCTTGTGCATATCCTCCATTCGCACGATCCTTGCCAAATACAGTGCACAATGCATCAAAATGTTCTAGCTTTTTGTTTCTAAACCTAGCAGCCCTCTTGTGACTCTGCATATCCATATCAATAAATTAATAAGAAAAATACAAATTAAAAGTAACAGAAAAAACCAAAACAACAAATCATACCTTCACATACTCATCCCACACAGCATTTTCAGCAACCACACATTTACGCACAGAATCCCAGCCAAATCCACTTGAGCATGAACCATAAACCATATCGTACACAACGCAAAAGTCCTTTTTCATGGTCCTCAGTCTGGACTCAATGTGTGGCTTACTCTTTATGCCAGCATCAGGGATTACAACATGAATTGCTTGCTCTAAAGCAGTCAGATATCCTGGTTTGAAGCCATTATCTGCATTCAATGTGCCTTTGTTGTACAATTCCAGCAGAGCAACAACCAATACATCATCCTCTGCATCGGTCCATTTATGCTTCTCATATTGAGACATCCCTACAACTTTTTTTTATACAAAGGATACATAATCCATATTGGTTCTGTAAACTGAAATTTTAATACAATATACAATATTCATACACAAACTTAAATATACAACAATCATAAACAAAATACACACATATTTCAATATAATAAGTCAAAGTAAACTGAAATTTAAAATTAACAAGAGCATTTTCAAACTATGACGGAGCTCCCCTTTCATTCTCATACATCTCTTGCGCCAACTGCAACCTCCAATCACTCCATGCATCACTAACTTCTATTGTTGTAATTGGTTCATCGGTTGGTTCATCGGCTTGCACATACTCGTTATCAACATCCTCACCTCTTACAAAATTCTCCAAAGGATCATAACACATTTGTTTTCTTATGAGATTATGTAGAAGACAACATGCTATGATTATGCGATTATGTGTCCGAACTGGGTAAAATGATGGACTCCTCAATATACCCCACCGCATTTTCAGCAAACCGAAACATCGTTCAATGACATTTCTAGCAGATGAGTGCTTGTAATTGAATAACTCTTTTGGAGTGGTTGGTTGATGTCCTTCTCTCCAATCATTTAGATGATATCTCTGACCTCTAAAAGGTGCTAAGAACCCCTCACAGTTGGTGTACCCCGCATCAACAAGGTAATAACAACCTATATGACAGATTCATAATTTTAGTAAAGGAAATATTATATGAATATGTTGAATTATTTCGCTTTTGATGAAAAATAACACAAGCTCACCGTGTGGAACTCTCAAACCATGTGGTCTACTAATTGCATCACGAAGTATCCTCCCATCAGCAGCAGAACCCTCCCAACCAGGTAAGACATAAATAAATTGCATATCTTTTGAACAAACACCCAAGGTGTTAGTACTTATCTCATTCTTTCGATTACGGAATCTAGCCTTGTCAGCTACCGGGACTCTTATCCAGATATGAGTGCCATCTAAAGCGCCAAGACAATTCTACAACATGTATAACAGTTATGTTTAAACCAGCTAAAACATATCTTACTTTTTTCTTAGATATATGACATAAAGAAAATACCTTGAACCATTTCCATCGCTCATCATGAGAGTCATTAGGCACAGGTTCAGGCCTTTTTAACAACTCTTCATGTAAGAACATGAGGCTTGTCAACACCTTGTTGAACGTCCTACTAATCGTTTCTCCCGATCGCATGAACCTAAATATAATTACTCGGTTCTTCACATGATGGGCAAGGATGTGTAAAAATATAGCAACTTGTTCTGGGATACCCATATACTTGGTTGGTTTTAGCCCACCTATGGTTTCTATCATGGAACACAAATTTTCAAAGGTAGACCTATCCATCCTTAATTGCGCAATGCAAGTGCTATCACTTGCATACACCATTTGCGTAAGGTGTTGTCTTTGCAATGCAAAGTCTAAAACATATGACTTAACCTCGGGTCTAATACTATTCAAAGATACGGCAATGCAAACATTGTAAAATAGGCTTGTCATGTTAAGTATCTGAGTCCATAAAGATGAAATAATGGCCTTCTTTCTCATCCGTTTCATTTTGATTGATGTTATACTCGATGAAGGCATGACTGCATAAAGGTAAGTTGGTAACAAATTAATACAACAAGCATAGAAGTTTAAAATATGACAGTTTCAATAGAGGAATATAATAGAATTCAAGACTTCAGATGAATTACAAGAAGCATAAACAACGAATGAATTCATCTAATATTTAGTGATTAACAACTCAAATCCTAGGATTTCATGTTAACCATTCAGAGACTAAAAGTTGTTGATTTTGAAAGTCATAAAGAAACCCCCAAAGTATTGCCTGGCCTTTGCTTACTGACAACAAAACTGCATTCAAGGGGCATTCAGCAAAACTGCATTCAAGCAGTCATAGTATGCACTCAGTATCCTGCTTGGGTTTGGGTCTGATAGCTATAATTACCCAGCAAAATGTTTGTTATAAGCTGACTTTTGCACCATAAAACAAATTTTAGCAGGCTGACTGTAATGCTTGAAATGATCTATTATAAGCTAACTTTTGCAACTGTTAAGGGCGTCAAAAAAAGTTGTGTTTGTTCTGGGAGTATTGCAGTTCAAAAATTTGTTTCTAAAGTGTAGGACTGCCCAAACTCCTTGTTGTTAGAAATATTTGCTAAGTGCAGCTTAAATGTATTAGGTGAAGGAACTTCAACCTAAGTGCAATTGTAAAAGGAAATGTAAATTATAAGTGAAGGGAGAGTCTAAAGTGGAGGGGGGAGATCCATGGTGCTGATACCCAAATTCATCTGAATTGTGAGATCCATGGTTTTCAATTATTAACAATCAAGTGTGTTGATTGAATGTAGTTGGCTAATTTAATTGTCAGTAGGGCAAGGGGGGATCACTTGGTCCCCCTTATCTAGAAGAACACTTCCTTAATTCTCAGCCTTTAGTGCTTGCTATGTGCTAGCACACTGGGTATGGTGGTACAGTTAGTATGAGAACCAAAGCCTTTTAAGTGTTGTACACTTCAACTCTGTTTAATTGTTTTTTCGAGCAAACAATGATAAATATACTTGCAATTTGAAAATGCATAATTGTTGCAATTGGATGCCAAATGGTTGATTAAAAATTCACACACTACTAGTTCATCGAAATTTCTTCTGACGCAAATGCTGCAACCACCCAAAATTTAGTTGAATGTAAGTTTTATATCAATTATATGAGCACACGGCAAACCAGGTCAAGATGATGTACCATTAACAGAGAATAGCAGTGAGCACGCAGAACAATCAAGAATGACAAGTTCAAGTGAGAAAAATAAACAAATAATGACGGTCAAAGTAGCATCAAGTGTCTTTCTCAAGCAACAGATAGTGGTCATCAGTGTTGCAATCACAATCTTTTATCCTAATCTAATGGATGGTTTGAAGAGGAAGGAGATGGTTTTGAAGAGACTTACCTGAATCAAGAGGTGTGTTGTTCTTCCCTCTACACCTAGCCCTTCAAGTTCAAGAGGTGAGGAACAATATGAAGTCGAATAGGGTTTTGTTGAGAGGGAGGGTAAAATAGTCTTTTTCAATGGCATTGACCAATACACCAGGGAATGTAATCCCCATTCATATGGGTTAGGGTCGGAATGGCTATTACAATAGGGAATGTAATCTCCATTCCCATTACAACACTTTTTGGGCCAACCAAATATGGGTTTGCATTGGACCATTGTATTGACCATTACAATTACAATGGTCAATGCCCAACCAAACATGCTGTAAGAAGCTTATAATTGATATCAGATACGGTGTATTTTATACACATTATTAACTTGTAACCTCTACAACGACATAGACATGGGTATCGATATCCTACATGGATACGAGGTGTCAGACTTGTTAGCAAAAAAAATTGTGGGAGCTTGTACTATTACAGGCGGGATGTTCAGTACCGATTCTTATAGTAATGCTTTAGGAGTCGATAAGCTAATTCATGTCGATGTTTTTTTGTTGGGCATTTATGGCATACCCCGTATTGATGGATTCCCCTAGCTTAGGGTGGTTGAGGAAGGATCATCACTCAATACCTTTAGCCTCTGGTTCACAATACGGATACACTCGGGACATGCCTATGCATTTTAGTATTATATACTTTTTACTTTTTAGCAATCAATTTTAAATTATTAGTCATATTCATTCTCTTGTAAGTCAATATATTTACTCGTATATTTGTAACTTGCCATAATATGCGATAACATTTGTAAAGAATTGAAACTTTTCAAAAATATGTGAAAAATTTGATCAACATGTAGCGTCCGATGACAGTATTTGAGAGTTCCGACATGCATATTAGAAACGATACGTCTCAATGGGTGTTGTTGTTGGGTTTTTTTTTTTTTAAAGTATAAATAAGTATCCTTGTTACAAAGCTTGGAACTTAAGGTTTATCAATATGGTTGTTACAGTTATTTTGTAAGGTTAGAAATTGTAATCCATGAATATCTTGATTATTAAATATATGGTTTACTTTTTCTAGACGAGAATATATAAATGCTTTAATGTCAATGCTCATAATATTTATTTATTGTCATGCCTGTGTCCTAATTTTTTCATATCTATATATTCCCACCTCCGTATCCATATCCATATCCGTGATTCTTAGCTGTGAAAAGTTCAGTTAGTTATTATTCATTGTGATTTTCATGTTTTGGCAGAACCAAGTTAAAGAAAGCAAACAATGGGCTTTTTAACCAATTAAAGGCAACCTGAATTGGTGAATAAGTCGCATACACAAAATGGCTGCCAGCTCAAAAAATCCCCAAGCCCAAATTAGTGATGTTGATGGTGATTGGACTATAGTTCTAACTCGTCGTGGCAAACAGAAAAGAAGAAACCTCCCTAAGACTGAAAGCAGTGAGCAGCAAGCATGGGGCCCAGTAGATGATGGAGCGGACCCTGATAAGGTGCTGACTGTTGAATGCGATGCAGATGTGCATTAGAAAGCTTGAGAACTCGGACTTTTACCATACTTTCCTTGAGCAGATACGAACTCCTCAAGTCTTTGATTCTATCAGTAGGGCTTTGGCCTCTGAATCAAAGATGCAGATGGTGATATACGGCATTGGCAGCATCGAATCACATCAATCTTCTAGGTTTCAGCTCTCCCTCGCAGTCCTGCTTAAGAGAAAGCTTGATTGGATTGGAAATTATTTCAACAATAGAGTCGCAAGTATTGCAAGCTCTGAATTGTAAGGTCCTGCTGGTAAATGAGCAAGGGCGATGGCAAGCCTTAAAGCCGACTTTATTCTTCATGCCTCATTGCGAGGCAGTGTTGTATGACAATCTTTTGCTGGCTAACTGGCAAGCTGAAAACTTGAATCGAATGATATTGTTAGGGAACAGTTTCGAAGCATATCTACAATAAGTGTCACAGTTCAAGAACTCAACTATATCTGAAGCGTCAAAGCATCTTTTGATTGTTCGGAGATTTGCAACAGAGGTTAAAATTGCAAAAGTTTCTGATGAGTTTTTTGCCTCTTTCCATGATTCAAGCTGGCATTTCTTCAATGTTGATCTAGAAATGGATCTCTAATTGTAGTCTATTCGAATTCTAATGTAATTTTTTGCCTCAAGCGCATTTTTTTTAAAATCATGCTAAACTTTTTCGTTAAATTGATATGATTCACTGTCCGTTAAGATAAAACCATACTTCGCTTTAAATAAACTCAAAACACTGTGGCACAGATACTATAGTTGTGATGTGCACATTTACATCATAAACGTGACTTTGGTCTTTGTAATGATACAGGTGCTGATCTTTGAAAAAAATTTCAGCGATTTTGAACCCAAGGCATCATTCCGGTAGCTTTAGTGGTTTGTATGCAGAAAGCTCTTTGGTTTCTTTAGCTGAAACATTTACAATCGAAAGACACATTGGCTGGCTTGTTATTGACTGCTTGCTTGTACTAGGAAATGCCCTAATGCCCACTGGATGCGGACCAAACCCTCTCATGGCGGCATTTTGAACCGAGCTCACACATTGCTTCCAACATACAATAGCCCTAGGTGACGAAGAGCTGACATTGAGGTTGCCAACTTACTATTCTTAGAGTAACTTTTATTCATTGAGGTGTTAGATGAGTGCTGGCACAACTGTCACCACCCACCTCCTTATCGTTTTTAATTGCGTTTTTTTATTATTCACGACTCTTCTGTCATTAAGTCACCAACTTCGCCTACTAACATTGGACATGTATCTTAGTAGGGTTGAGCATGGTTCGAGATTGGGCTTGTCCCGGTCTAATGAAACGGGATGGGGCAGTGCTGGATAGAGGATAAATTTGGGGTTTTTCGAAAATTTAGAGGGTTTTTTTTTGCTTCTGAATAGAGTCAGAAGTTCTTAATAAGAAGTGAAACACCTAAACAAGGTATTTGTTTTTAGTTCTAATAAGAAGTTAAACTTTTGATTGAAGTAAGCAACAAGGGAGTGTTGATCACTTAGCACAGAGTGTTGACTAAAAAAATTATTCCAATAGTAACTTTAAAATAATTTTGTAATGACATGTTAGCCTCATCTTCTTAAAGACAAGTAGGGCAAAATTTTGACGTTACTCCTTCATTCTTTTCACCAAGTATTATCATTTTACTTACCTTCACAAGGACTCTTAAACAGTAAGAAACTTTTCAAGCTTTATGTTGTTATATTATTGGTACTTTCTCTACAAGTGTTTGAGTTTACAGAGTCCTGACTCTATACTCTCGATGGGAACCTTTGTTAGTTGCCCATAAATTTGAAAGTCACTCAATGATAGTTTTTGTGAAAACTCGACATTGGATTTCTTGGTTTCCACTCTCAGTAGGTAATGTTTTAAAAAGCGTTTTTTCGAGGCGAAGCGAGACGTTTTTTCATAAAAAAAATGATGAAAAAATATTATAAAAAAAGAAGAAGCAATCATCAATGCAAGAAATAACATGAGTTTGTTTTATGTATGTATTAGTGTATTATCTTTTGCAATCTGCATACCTGAAATCTGAATATCTGTTGCAATTTGCAGTGAAGAAGAATTGGAGACTGAACTTTACTTACTTGATCCTATAGCCAGCCACAACAACAACTAGCAAGCAGCCAAAGTGCCAAATAGATCCTCAACACCTTTCTTCAAGCTGAATGGGATTTTCTGGATGAATCAAATAAGCTGCATTAAGATGTACCCACTTGTTATATGATTGAAAACAATGTAAACAGTTTAATTGATTTGAATAACATAGTGTATAGTTACTACAATATGCTTCCCTGTCATTGTGATCCATATATAAATGAAGACAATCTTCCATATATACATGAAGACAATCTGCTTACAAACGATCTACTTACCTGTCATTGGGGTGAAGACAATACTAGCTGAGATCTCAGATCCCATAACACAAGAACATGCCTTACATAAAAATGACAATACATTACAACGGTAATACCTAATAATGCCACATTCCTAAGATGGATTCTTGTAATACCTAATAAAAATGACAATACATTACAACAATTTTTCATGTATATGCAAAAGAATCATACAGTCAGATGGATTCTTGTAGTGTCAAAAGAGAATGTTGCATATCAGACACATAAAGAGAATGTTGCAACTAACTTTGGACTTTACACAATCAAAGTTCCAACATCAGAATATCAGACACAATGTCCCTAACAGACACAGTGAACAATCCAAAAGGATTTAGACACATAGTCCATTACACCATCAGACACATAGTCCCTAACAGACACAGTAAACAATCAAAAAGGATTTAGACACGTAGTCCATTACATATCAAGGTTTTAAATCAAAGTTGCATATCAGACACATAGTAATCAAAGTTGCATCGTAGTAATCAATTTGCATATCAGACACATAGTAATCAACCCAAAAGGTTTTTGGCTTTGAATATATCCTAGTCCTCGTCTTCGTCATCGTCTTCCATCTCATCACCACTACTGAGAGGATCGTTTCCTTCAGCTGTCTCATTGTCACGCTCCATCCAATCTTCTTCTTCCTCCTCATCCCTCAAGTCCATCAGAGCTTTTCCTACGCCAGTTAGAATGTGGAACACTTCAGCATATTACATTTACAAATTACAATTAAATGAAATCATAAAATTTTGAGTAAACCACTTACCTTTTCCACTTGTTGAACATCCAGGTGCATTAGACTTATTTGATTGCTTGCTTTTTCTACTTTTATCCCCGTCAACCTTAATAGCATTAACATCAAGTTCATCAAGATTTTGATACCATTGAGCTTCAGTACAAGGGTTTGAAATCACTAGCCCTTAAGGATGAAGTGGATTCCCTACATCACCATTTCCACTATTAGATGGTTCAACTTCAGGATCTGGATCCACTAGCCATTCATTGTCACTATCCACCGCAGCTGAATCTAGTGGAAATGGTGCATCTTCATTAACTTTGTCTTGTCCACCCATCATCAACTTTTTAGCATGCAATTTTTTGTTATACATAATATATACTAAGGCATTGAGTTTTGTTGTAGCCAATCTGTTTCTTTTCTTCGTATGCACCTACCAAAAACGTAAGATGTAATTATTAACAAATACTTACCAAACATGTAAGATGTAACAACCTATAAGTTGAAAGAAATACAAAGTATTAACAATTTAACATTGCAAAAAATTATTACTTACATGATTAAAAGTTGACCAATTCCGCTCACAAGCTAATGATGAACAAGTAAGGTTTAAAACTTTAATGGCAAATTTCTTCAACTCAGGCACGCTGTCTCCAAAAGCTCCCCACCAACCAGCTACAAGTATAGCGTTTAAAATAAACATATTTAGTGAGAAGAAAAATAATATTCAAAATCAAAATATAACATAAATACAAGTTTACATGGAGTACGAGTGTGCCTTGATTTAGTTGCTTCAATTCTACCAAATAATCCTCTTTTCTGTAGATAATGATTGAGTTGTGAAATCCACGATGTCCTTCTCGGTTCTTGGAAGCAACTTCTCCATGCAACTATAAAGTCCTTGCTTAACATAAAAAATGTTTGAGTAAACATCAAACTCCATTCGCGGGTTGAGAAAATGACCTGCAGCATGGAGGTCCTTATGCAATTGGTTATCCCATCTCTTATCAATGATATCCCATATTTTCTTGTACATGGCAAGCTCATTGTCAAAAGTCAATGTGATATCCTTTTTTGCTTTATCCATTGCATCATACAAGAGACCCATAGTAGGAACGGTCTCTGAATCCACTATCCTCAAGACATGGAATAAGGGTTTTGTAACCTTCAACGAGTAGGTGACGCCGGGCCAAAAATTGTTGTCTTGACATATTATTTTCTTTACGGCTTTTCCTTCAACTTGCTTAGCATACGAACTCCTTGCCCACTTTGAAGATGTAAACATTTCCTCCAACTTTTTTCTATTTTTCTTAATACTTGCAAGAGTCAAACATCTCGTTCCAAACCTACATTGGCAAGTGTATATTAAAAACTTTATAAATGAACATATAAAGTAATCTTAAAAACTTAAAATAACAAAATACAAACAAAAGTATATATTGCTAATTTACCTAGTAGGTGTCGGGCGAACCAAATCTCTCACTGTGTAAGTCCTCATCAAAGCAAGTACCCAACCATTGTTGTATATGTAATTGCTCACTCTCCTAGCTTTGTGATAAGCATTGGCAAGTGTAGGTAGACTAAATAAGTCTCCAAGCGTCAAATCTATGCAATGCGCTGCACATGGTGTCCAGTACAGTTTCCTCTTCTCCATTAACTTCTTTCCAGCAGCTTTGTAGTTAGTTGCATTATCAGTAACAACTTGTACCACATTCTCCTCCCTCACCTCCTCAACAACCTCATCAAGAAGCTGAAACAACGCATTTGCATTCTTGACAATATCTGATGCATCTACACTCTTAAGGAACGCAGTTCCTTCAGGATTATTCACGAGAAAATTAATGAGTTGGCGACCCCTCATGTCTTTCTAACCATCAGACATTATTGTAATTCCCGTTCTGGGCCATGTCTTTTTCACATCCTCGACTATCACATTGGTTGATTCCACTTCCTTCTTGAGCATCCAAGTACTAAGCTCATATGCCGATGGTGGTTTCACACAACGTCCATTATTGTGAGCTGCATATTTTGAAATTGACAAAAGCATATTTGCAAAATAAGAGCTATTGACAACATTGAATGAAATGCCATTCTCAAAAAAGAATCGTCCAATGTCTAAACAAACTTGGTTTCTATGCTCTTTCGCATTAACTGTGTCAGATCTCAATTCTTGTGTAGGTCTAGTTGGATTCGTGTAATCATTAGTATCCACCACAAACCTATCCATCGGGCCCCTCACTATGCCATCAGAGAATGAGTTGGATCCACGACCAATACTAAAAGTAGAACCATGAGGTCCATGAGCATCCGTAGGAATAAAAGCCATTTCTTCATCCACATTTCCTCCATAGTATGAACCCCTATTAACAAGAAACTCAGAGTCTTGTCTTTTAGTCACCTTTTTCCTCACACCAAACACAAGCAAATCCTTCACTTCCTGATAGATATCATCTGGTACCTTAGGACAAGATTTTGAGTCCTTATGTGTCTTTACTAGATGATGCTTCAATCTATTTATTCTTTCACATATGGTTTGACTACAATAATTGCATTTCACGTAAGTAGTCCCGTTTGGATTGTTACCCTCACGCCATGCTTCCAACACGGGTCACCAGGGCTACTCTTCCGCGGTCTCATCTGCAAAGATTAAAATATATAAACAAAATATGTAAGTATAGAAAAAATAAAAAATAAAAACAGATTTATTAACTAATCCAAAGCTCACATGCCTAAGGCAATACTTCTAAAACAATAGCTTTCGTTGGTTTGTTTGTTTGTTTGTTCATTGTAAGCACTAAAGGATTAGCAATGAATGATTCCTTCCAATATATTGCTTCTCCAGTTATTATCGGTTCAGGCAATTGGTAAAGTGGTTTTAGCTTATTCAGTGCAACAATCCAGAATATCAGCTCTCAAATTTATTTCCGAGACTTCAGTGCAGGTTCAAGGTACACTTATGAGTGCTGCGATGTAACTTGGGTTTGCTTCACAGCCCTTTGTGTGGCAAGATACCATAATTTTTTTTCTAAATTGACTATCAAAGCACCCACATGCCACATCCATTTTTGCATAACAGAAAAACACACCCATTGGCAATGATGCCACTCAATATGGCAATATGGCCATTGCAACCACAAAATGAAGCAAATTCATTAAATTTGTTAACACAAGGGAGTTATTTTTTTGATGATAAGGAAGGAAGACTTCCTGCAATGCAACAAATTGCTTTATTGAACATTGTTTCCTATTACACATATTCTTGCCCCATTTCAGATCATCCTATTTAGATAAAGAATTGTAGGAAATCTGCTTGGAAATTTCAAGATTTTTTTACAATTCATACTTGGATCTATAGTTCTATACCATTAGATACGAAGATATCCAAGGGCTTCCATTCGTGACAAAATTAAAGGCAAAACTCCAAGGCCCCAATCCCGACCCCATTCCAGTTTTGTACAGTAGAACAACAGAAGAAGGAAGGAAGAAATAGCAGAAGGAATGAAGGACTTACATTACTTTACTTCGATGTCGGTCGAGCAGTCGAGACTCGAGTCGAGTTCACTCTTCTTCACTGTGAAGTTGCTGCAAATCAGACTGAGAGTACCACCACGGCACCACCGTCTTCCTCCTTATTCACCTGAATCGCCCTCCTCCTTCTTTGTCAGAATCGTCCTCCTCTTCTTCTTCTTCTTCTTCTTCTTCTTCTCTTTCCTCCTTTAGCTCCTTCTCCTTCTCTTTGTCTGATTATGAAGAGAAACAGAGAAAACAGATAAATTAGGGCTCAAATCACACACGTTAGATCACACACATTAGATCACATACATTAGATTATTCTCTAGATTGATACCGAAATCAGATTGCACAATTTTTATAAGCGTACACCTCAAACGAGTCACATTAATAAACCGTGCGCCTCGAAAGTACCCTGTGACTCGTCCGAGTTGAGGCAATTTTTTAGTGAGTCGAGGCAACTCGTGAGTCAAAAACGCTTTTTTAAATATTGCCAGTAAGAACTTGTCACCAAGAGAGAAAATTTTCTAATACTCTTCAAGTTTTTCAAATTAACTTGGCAAGAGTTGGTCAAGTTTAGGTCATTTAACCATACAATGCATTTAACATATTTCAACGCTTCTTTTGCATCTCTCTCCCATTGCGGATGTATGTGAATCATAAACGAACACACGTGTACTTGTATGATGTAATCATCAATGTAGAAATGGTCGCAATCTAAAAACTTTGGGAACATTTTGGTCGAAGTCATGGACTCATGGTGTCAGGACTAGTACCATTGGTTAGGGAAATCAAGGTTCAGAGGCCTTTCAAGACTTTCCTAATGGTCTCAAAACTCAATGTTCCCTTTTGAAAAGTGCCCAAATGCTTAGCATCTATATTATAGGGGGAAGGTTTGAGCTCTTGACTGTGAGGACGTGTTGCCTCCATTGCATAGTCGGGCCAGACTGTACCGCTAGCATTTTTATTGTTTTCTTTGCATTGCTTTTCAACTTCAAACTTGTATTTCCATCGATCGATAGCATCGAACTAGTCTTGAGCAACGTCCTTCCGAACGTTCCTCCCCATTGTAATCTATTGAATGTGAATGAGAGCTTTTACTGACTATTGTGCATTGTTATATTGTCTACAGATTGATATTGTGCATTCTCAAGTTAATATTTGTGCTCGTCAAAGTAACTACTCATAGGCTTACTAGTGAATTGGATAGCTAGTGCCGCACGGATTACTAATCCGTGACAGTTGGTATCAAAGCCAGAGCTTGTTGAATGCAAACCAGGATGCAGGAAGTAAATGAGCGCCTTAGCGCTATGGAGGAACGACAGGCCAGTCGAATGCATAGACTGGAAAGCAGAATGGACCAGTTGAACACTTTGGGAGAACAGATTAGTCGGTTGGATGGACTCTTTTCACTGGCAGACAGAGTGGATTCGCTGGCCGAGCATGTTGATAACTTAGAGGGACGAACAGTCGCAATGGAAGAGTCGCCTCACCCCACAGCTCAGGTGATGAGTGACTTCCAATTACAGTTGGAGGACTTATTTGCAAGGGTTGGCTTGCTTACTAAGGCCACAGGGACGACTGACCACCCCAGGATGAAAGTACCCGAGCCAAAATCATATGCTGGGGCACGAGATGGGAAGGAGTTAGAGAACTTCTTGTTTGATCTGGAGCAGTATTTTCGCGCGGTGAACCCCGAATCAGAAGAAGCCAAGGTTACCATGGCGACCATGTACTTAGCAGGTGATGCGAAACTATGGTGGAGAACCAAATATGCAGATATGGAAGAAGGTCGCATCCTTATTAGAACTTGGGTAGATCTCAAAAAGGAACTCAGAAATCAATTCTTGCCTGAGAACACTGATTTCTTAGCAAGGAGGAAGCTCCACACCATCAAACAAACAGGCAATATTCGAGACTATGTCCGACAATTCTCAACTTGCTTGCTAGATATTCGAGACATGTCTGAGAAGGACAAAGTTTTCTGTTTCATGGAACAAGCTCAGCCGCTTCTACAAGCAGAATTGCAAAGGCAGAAGGTGACAGACATTACAAGTGCTATTGCGGCAGCAGAAAGATTTAGCGATTATATGCCCATAACTGGATCCACTTCGCTCAATCACTCCACAGCTAGAACTGGCAGTACCAATTCAAGCTCAGGGTCGAATGCTCGCTCACCTCACCAAAATTGGGGAAACTCAAGTCAGAATCGAGGAAACTATAATTCCCGGCCGTCCAACCAGAATTGGAGTTCCAACAAAAATTGGAATGCCAGCTCTAGAGACTCAAATTACAACAACAAAGGAGGGCAAAATTACTCTGGGCAGTGGAGACCATCTGCCCCTGCCCCATGCATTCTTTGCAATAGCAGGGATCACCCAACAGGCAAATGTCCATCCAAACCAGCTCTACACTCATTAATGTCCTTGCTTCAAGCAGAACCTTCTAACCCGACCGCATCGAGCTCGAACCCCACCAACAGTGAGACCTCCCAAATGGGAGCTCTACGCAAGCTCAATGCTGTCAAAGGAGAAATGTATGAGCACCAACACAAGAAGGCTTTACAATACATCGACATCACTATCAATGGGTTCCCTTCCCAAGCATTGTTGGATTCCGGAGCGACAGACAATTTTATTGCCCCAGATGAAGCTAGACGTGTGGGTTTGAACTTAGAAGGAGATGTGGGTAAGTTGAAAGCTGTCAACTCTGAGGCAATCTCTATTAATGGTGTGGCTAGAGCTGTGCCACTACAGGTTGGTCCATGGGAAGGAAGATCAAACTTCTTGGCCGTTCCACTTGATGATTTTAAGGTGATTCTTGGCCAAGAATTCTTCCGAGGAGCTGCCGCAGGACCATTACCTTTCATGGACTCCTTGGGGTTTTTCGGACCCAGACTACGCATTGTACCAACCTCAATTCGACCAACAACTCATGATAGAATATTGTCGGCGCTCCAAGTCAAGAGGGGCTTGGCCAAAGGAGAAGATACATACTTAGCTGTGGCAAAGCTAGAGATGGAAGATGATACTAGCAAAATCCCTGAGGAAGTTGCCCAAGTTATTGCTGACTTCAGCGAAGTGATGCCGAATGAATTGCCAAAGAATCTACCTCCCAGAAGGCTCATTGATCACGAAATTGAGTTAGTCCCTGGTGCCAAGCCACCCGCACGTAGTCCATATCGCATGAGCCCTCCAGAGCTGACCGAATTGAGAACACAACTAGATGGCTTGTTGGAGTCAGGATTCATTCGGCCCTCTAAAGCACCTTATGGGGCACCTGTTCTTTTTCAGCGGAAACATGATGGCAGTCTTCGCCTTTGTGTTGATTATAGAGCCTTGAACAAAGTCACTATAAAGAACAAATACCCGTTGCCGCTCATTGCAGACTTATTCGACCAACTTGGATCCGTCAGATACTTCACAAAACTCGACTTGAGATCAGGTTACCATCAGGTCCGCATTGCTGCTGGTGACGAACCCAAAACTGCTTGTTCTACTAGATATGGGTCATATGAGTTCCTAGTAATGCCCTTCGGCTTGACCAATGCTCCAGCTACATTTTGCACCCTTATGAATGACCTGTTCCGTCACCTTCTGGACAAGTCTGTGGTTGTCTATCTTGACGACATTGTGGTTTATAGTGGGACTATAGAAGAACACCTACATCATTTGCGAGAAGTGTTCCAAATCCTTAAGGATAATCATCTCTTTGTCAAGAAGGAAAAGTGCTCATTCGGCCAGACCCAGATCAATTTCTTGGGTCATGTTATTGGCGATGGCAAGATTCGGATGGACATGGAGAAAGTCAAGGCAATCCATGATTGGAACTCTCCTAAGAACGTGTCTCAACTACGTTCTTTCCTTGGACTCGCAAACTATTATCGTCGCTTCATAAGGGACTACTCTAAGAGAGCGGTTGCCCTGACAAATTTGTTGAAACAAGACCGAACATGGGAATGGGATAGGCAGTGTGAAGCTTCATTCCAAGACTTGAAATTGGCCGTGATGAAAGATCCAGTATTGGCCTTGCCAGACATCACCAAGCCCTTTGAAGTACAAACAGATGCATCTGATTATGCATTAGGGGGAGTTTTACTTCAAGATGGTCACCCGGTAGCATATGAGAGTCGAAAGTTGAATGATACAGAGTCTCGTTACTCAGCTCAGGAAAAGGAATTGCTAGCCATTGTACATTGTTTACGGGTGTGGAGACACTACCTCTTGGGATCTCAAGTTCTTGTTAAAACGGATAATGATGCAGCAAGCCATTTCCTTACTCAGAAGATGCTAACCTCCAAGCAATCTCGATGGCAGGAAAAATTAGCAGAATTTGACTTAGTATTGGAATACAAGCCAGGGCGCACTAACAATGGAGCTGATGCACTCAGTAGAAGGGCAGACCTTGCAGTGCTAACCCATACTGGTCCGAGTCACACCATCTTGGAGAAGATCAAAGTAGACCTACAGACGGATCCACAAGCGAAGGCGATTACAGAGTTGATCAAGCAGGGCAAAACTCGACGGTTCTGGATAAAAGATGGAGCAATACTCACAACTGGTAATCGCCTCTATGTTCCGAGAACTTCTGGTTTGAGGAAAGAACTTTTGAGAGAATGCCATGACACCCATTGGGCGGGACATCCAGGTTGGAGACGGACACTTGCATTGCTAGAGAGGGGGTACTATTGGCCGCAGATACAGGAGGATGTAATGGCCTATGTTCGAACATGTCTTATTTGCCAGCAAGATAAGGTTGAAAGAGATCGACCAGTTGGCTTACTAGAGCCCCTGCCTGTTCCAACTCGTCCTTGGGAAAGTGTTTCCATGGACTTCATTACTGGGTTACCGAAAGTGGAGGATTTCAGGAGCATCCTTGTAGTTGTTGACCGATTCTCAAAGTATGTGACATTTGTGCCGACCGGACTAACTTGCACAGCCGAAGATACGGCGCAATTGTTCCTCAAGCATGTAGTGAAGTATTGGGGACTGCCCGAAAACATTGTTAGCGATCGTGATGCTCGATTCACAGGAAAGTTCTGGAAGGAGTTGTTCAAGCTCTTGGGATCCAAACTTAATATGTCGACAAGCCAACATCCCCAATCTGACGGACAGACTGAGCGCTTTAACTCTATGCTTGAAGAATACCTTCGTCATTTTGTAAGTGCAAACCAGAAAAATTGGGTGGGACTACTTGATGTTGCACAATTCTGTTTCAACTTACAAAAGAGCTCAGCTACTCACTCCAGCCCCTTTCAATTAGTCACTGGTCAGCAACCATTGACACCACATACAGTGCTGACCGGATACCAAGGACCCAGCCCAAGAGCTCTTGAATTTGTCAAAGCCTGGCAGAAAAACATTGAAGTTGCTCGAGCCTATCTTGAGCAAGCCTCCCGTCACATGAAGAAATGGGCCGACAAGAAACGACGAATCGATCCTTTTGAAGTCGGGGACTTGGTATTGGTGAAGCTAGATATGTTCAACAAGTATAAACGGACAGCTAGAGCACACAACAATCTGTTTCGCAAGTATGAGGGACCGGTACAGATTATTGAGAAAGTAGGCAAAGTCTCCTATCGCGTCAAGTTACCACATTGGCTCCGTTTCACCCATCCTGTCTTCCATGCAAGTAACTTGAAGTCTTACCATGCCGATGCCGCTGATCCCACAAGAAATGTATCTACCCGAGCATTGCCTAAGCATCCTTCTAAGCCAGATCGAGAAGTGGAAGAAATCTTAGCTGACCGCCTCATCAACAACACAGGCCCGGATAGAGAATATTTGGTCAAGTGGCAGGATGAACCTCCTTCAGAGATCAATTGGGAGCCAGTTGAGCATCTGCTGCCATACTTCTCAAAACTGGAAGAGTACTTGGAAAAGTTCGCTGCGAGGGCGTCAGCGAATTGAGTGTGGGAGAGTGTCAGGACTAGTACCATTGGTTAGGGAAATCAAGGTTCAGAGGCCTTTCAAGACTTTCCTAATGGTCTCAAAACTCAATGTTCCCTTTTGAAAAGTGCCCAAATGCTTAGCATCTATATTATAGGGGGAAGGTTTGAGCTCTTGACTGTGAGGACGTGTTGCCTCCATTGCATAGTCGGGCCAGACTGTACCGCTAGCATTTTTATTGTTTTCTTTGCATTGCTTTTCAACTTCAAACTTGTATTTCCATCGATCGATAGCATCGAACTAGTCTTGAGCAACGTCCTTCCGAACGTTCCTCCCCATTGTAATCTATTGAATGTGAATGAGAGCTTTTACTGACTATTGTGCATTGTTATATTGTCTACAGATTGATATTGTGCATTCTCAAGTTAATATTTGTGCTCGTCAAAGTAACTACTCATAGGCTTACTAGTGAATTGGATAGCTAGTGCCGCACGGATTACTAGTCCGTGACACATGGCTTATTAAGAATGGTGTCATGAGAGAAGATGGATTGATACTGGTGCAAGTGCAACATAGAGCTTTGACATTTAGCACAAAACTGTATGGTGCAAATAGCAGTTGCCTTAGATTGTAAATATTTCAAAATACAAAGACTATTATTGTCATTCAAACCATAGCAAATAAAATTAGGGTTTTTTTAGAGCACCCGGTCTAGTTATATAAACCCTGTGATGGATCTCAAACCCCAATCTTCTCATTCCTTCCCTCTACAAATCAATCTTTATCTTCTTTTGCAGTTTTAGGTTTATTTTCATGTTTTCTCTTCTTCTCCACAACCTCATGAGATTGGTTGGCCTGTGATGTACTAGAATTGTCCGTACCATCTGAGGTCTCTTCATTGGGGCCTTCTTGATGCATTCAACTTCATATTTCTCTGAGGCCTTTTTTTCGCATCTCCATTTGATTTTTAATCTTGTTTTTGTTTTTGAAGTATCAGAGGCAGAGTCACAGCAATGATGATGTTGATTATACCATCAAACTTTGAGAGCTTATTTAAAGCTTTTTGATGTAAAACTAATCTATACTTCTGAGCTCTCTCTCTCTCTCTCTCTATATGTTTTACTTGATTAGAGTTATGTTTTATTAGATTGATTTATTGTTACATCAAAATTGGGTGAAGGCAACAAATTAGAGTCTCTGATGCGCTTAATTTGTAATAGCGTTTTCGGTGCTACACGTTGCCGATAATTTGTTTTCGGGTTGAGATTCTGGCATTTGCTCCCAATTTATGGTGCTTAATGCATTCAGATACCCGTACATTAAATTAGAGTTAAGTTTGAAGGTGTTGTTGATGATGATAAATGGAAAGGCTTGTTTCTCAAAGAACATTCGCAGTGGCCGCCTAAGAGCTTTCGCCTTTCGCCGGGCTTGAGAGTTTATGCTGCTTTTTATCCTACTTCCTTGGATGTCTGAGACAACATACTACAATACAATAATCCCTCTTAGAGCTGTTTTAAGTTTTTTTAATTTTAAGGTAATTGGAATGGAAGTGATGATCCTTTCCCCACATGATCGACTATGATTATAATACGCGTTTATAATTCCTTCAGAGAATTATCAAGCCAGGACTCTGATCCATTACCATTACTCTTTGCTTTTATAAAACATTCTTTTGTCTCATACTAATTTGAGTAATTCTACGCAAGGTTGGACGAGATGGATCTCATTTTTATTCCACTTTGTCATTTGGGATTGAAATGAGATAAACCTCATGCCAGCTTTATCCCATCCCAAACCGGGACGGGATTGGATGAGATGGATTTGTCATTTGGGATTGAAATGAGATAAACCTCATGCCAACTTTGTCCCATCCCAAACGGGGACGGGATTGGATGAGATGGTATAGTAATTTAAATGTTACTGTAATAATAAGCAAGCCCCATATTGTACTGTACTATACAAACACCAATTATTTTTTAACCTTACTTAAAAGATGTAACAAAAGATATGCATTATGAAAGATACAACACTTGTGAGTGAACATAAACAGTCAACAAAACACAAATGCATGTGTAATTAAAATATGAGACAACAATGTTAACATTTGGTACTAGAGCTATCATGTTAAATTGCAATTCTAAAATAAATATATAAATAAATTATTAATAATAAATATAAAAAATTTAGTCCAGGACTTGATGGGATTGAAAATTTTCATCTCATTTTAAATCGGAATTAGATTGATCAATTTCAATAAAATTCAAAAAAAATGGAATAGGACGAGATTGAGATTGAGATTGCGGGATAAAATACTCATGTTCTCATAGCACTAAATACAATGACATGTGTATGTGCAAAGCCACACGCTACTTGAAGCTAACTATTTTGGCACGATCATGGAACAATGATATAAAGTGAACGGTTTAAATAAGGTTGACTGGGTAAAACATAGGATAATTAAGCTAAATAAGTTTATAGTTCATTTGAAAATTTAAACCCAAGCTAGCTATTTTGGCACGATCATCTAATACGATATGGAACAATGATATAAAGTGTCAAACGGTTTAAATAAGGTTGGCTGGGTAAAACATGGGATAATTAAGCTAAATAAGTTTACAGTTCATTTGAAAATTTAAACCCTTTGTATTAAATCAAGAGAAAATTTTGTGTGTTGACTAATTAGGGTTGTAAACTCCGTCCTTGAAATGGACTTGAATCAAAGTTTCTGATATTATTTGCTCATGATAGCATAACTATATCGTAGATTATCTTCCTTAAGGCACGGGTATGGGTTTGTAATTAGAACTCCTCTGCACGTATAACATATTGCCACGAACTAAGTTTTAGTAATCTCACAGAATTCTTGATCCCATTTAATTCCTGCAGTTGATTGCCCCCCTTGAATCAAAGAAATCTCATATTCCCCGTCTAAACAAATTATCTTTTAACAAAGCCATTGTGGAATCAACCACATGTAGAATTCCTATAGTTGATTATCTTTTGAGAAATTTGAGACGCATAACTTAGCTACGACATCTTTATTGTAATCGTAATTATTAATCTATTTGTTATATGCTTTTAACCAAAAAAAAATATTGAAGTTATGGAACAATAAGGTTTTTGGTGAAACATTGGAGTAAGTCCAAGTTTGGGGAAATGAGGAGAGGAACATTTGCGTGTAGAATTTGTTTTTATTGAAAATAGTTTTGTTGCGCATCTGTAATAGTTTGGAGAACAGACGTAAATTGAGACAACATTTCATCTCTGGCCTTCAGATGGACCTTGGTTGCGTCTATGTAGTTAAAAAAAACATCGAAATGGAGGGTGATTAAAATTGGCATTGAGTCAATCAATTGGCAGAGGGAAAAGGTGTCAAAGTCTAATGATGATTGGGCATAGGAAGAAAAAGTGAGTGACATCCTCCGTGTGATCCTGACAAAAGCTGCAGCAGTCGTCGATAGGCGTGTGAAGCCTAGTCAAGTTGGTTATGGTGGAGAGAATGTTTTGGCTGATTTTCCAAAGGAGGAAAAGAGCTAAATGGGGGCTTTAACTGTCCATAACTCTTTGTATCGTATTGGAAGTGGAAATTTCAAGTTGATCATATACAATGGCGCGAGTTGCACTTTTAACAGAGAAAAAAGCATTTTTTGTCGAACAACCATATGAGTTTTTCAGGGCTTAGTGATGGTTTGATGGGTATATCTAGAATATCCCTAGCAATTGGACCAATAAAAAGGGATTTGATCAAATTGGTGTTCCATTGTGACACTTGGCCCAATGAGGGAAGCCAAAGATCTGGGATAGTAGGGGGGGGGGGGGGGGGGGGGGGGGGGGGGGTAGTCGAGATAATAGGTAGAGATAGGCAATTAGCAAGGATGAGTCCTGGCTTGACCCATTAATCCCGCTAGAGGTCAATATTTGCTCCTGATAGAACTTACCAGATTAGGTGGCATTTCATTTTTGAGAAAGTGGTGAGA
Source organism: Berberis vulgaris (assembly GCA_963556465.1). Lineage (NCBI taxonomy): Eukaryota > Viridiplantae > Streptophyta > Magnoliopsida > Ranunculales > Berberidaceae > Berberis > Berberis vulgaris. The sequence continues at coordinate 97,922,332 of OY747124.1, read as the reverse complement.
TTGCCTATCCGAGTTGAAAAATGTTTTTTTTATTGATGTAAAGAGCTTTGAGTTGAAGAATACGAGGATTGACGGGCGAGGAAATTGTCTGCCATAAGTTTTTTGCCATTAAGGCAAGATTTTTATTCTTGGCAGATGAAATGTTGAGACCTCCTAGATGGCGAGGCAGAGTAATGTGATCTCAAGTACACATCTTGGCCCTGCTATACACCGCTCCATTCCACCAGAAGTTTTGAGCCAGATTATCCAATTAAATGGTGATAGAACATGGACATAGGAAATTTTGCATTGTATATACAGGAATCGAATTCATGACAACTTTGATCATGACCATTCTCCCAGCCTGGAAAAGGACCTTAGATTTTCAGCTCAAAAGTTGTGTGTTAACTTTAGGATTTTTTTGAGTTTGACCCTCATTAGTTTATATTCAATTGAGTTTAGCCATCATTTTAAATTTTAATTGAGTTTAACCCTCATTTTTTAACAGATCTGTTAGATCAACCACATTGACTATTCAATATTAATTTAATGACCAATTTACCCACCATGTGCAAAGTCAACAAAATTCACCAAAATGCATCCAATGGCATATATATGTTATGTTAATCTCGAGGTCATCCTCCAATTGCCAAGTTAAAGGAAAAAAAAAATTGGAAATCTTACCCATTTTCTCCACCACTTCATTCTCTTGCAAAACCACCATCATCAATTCATTCACCCTTCTCCTCCTCCTTGTCACCACTCTCTCTCCTACCACCATCATCAAACATACTCACTCACCTACTCCCTAATCTCTCATCTCGTCTTGTATCTCACACCTTTGTCAGAAGGAAATTTCCCCTTAACGGGACAAAGCCCATCGTGAACATATCAATCACAAGCAGAGAACCCTCTAAGCACATCTAAGAGCAATCTAACAGCACAATTTGCAACATCTTTAGAAAACGCATCCCCTGCATTAGTCACAGTTATGCCTCTATTCCTACACTCAATCAAGTCAATATGGTTAGTTCCAGCACTAGTAGCCACCACAATCCCCAAAGATGGCAAACAATTGAGGAGCTCCTTGTTGATAGGTGTGGGACCCAAACAAAGCAAAGTTCTCACTAACTCATGGGTAGCGAGGAATTCATTGATGGGTATGTCTGAAAAATCAAATGGTTTGAGAAATTTGGATTTCTTCAATAACCCACCATTGAAGAAAGGCGAGATGGATGGTGGGATACCCCCAAGAAATAAAACCAATGGTAGCCCCTCCTTTTCTCCATCTCCAGACATGTAGCTTGAATACTAATACTATTTGGCTATGCACTCGGAGATCAATTTGTTAATTTATTTTGTTTGGACATTTTGAGAGATATGAGATACAAAGCGAAAATGATTATGGAGAGAATGAAGTGTGGAGAAGATGGGTAGATTTTCAATTTTTTTTTCCTTTAACTTGGCAATAGGTAATGACCTCGAGATTAACATAAAATATATATGCCATTGGATGCATTTTGGTGAATTTTGTTGACTTTGCACATGGTGGGTAAATTGGTCATTAAATTAAATAGTCAATGTGGTTGACCTAACAGATTTGTTAGAAAATGAGGGTTAGACTCAATTCAAATTTAAAATGATGGCTAAACTCAATTGAATATAGAATAAAGAGGGTCAAACTAAAAAAAACCTTTGACTTTACTGAGTGGGCTTCCACAAGAGAAGCTTGACAAAAAAATCATGAGATCATTGGCGTACAACAAATGGCTGATAGAAAAGAAGTGGTGCTGGATTTGGATACCTTTGATGAGGCCCTCATTTTCAGCCCGGGCCAGAAGTCTGGATAAAACTTTCGCCATTAAAATGAAGAGGTAAGCGGAAAGAGGGTTTCCTTGTCTGATGCCCCTGGTGGATTTGATGGTCAGAGTAGAGATCCATTGAGCAAAACCTGGAGAGAGGAAGTGGAGATACATTGTTTTATCATTTAAAGGTAAGGGCCATTCAACCCTATAGTAGGCTTTGTCCATATCAAGTTTTATAGCCATCAAACCTTGTTTCTTTTTGCGACGATGTTTAATTTGAAAAAAAAGTTTTATGTGCTAGACTAACATTGTCCGCAATTGATCGACCTTTGAGAAATGCTTATTGGTTGGGGGATATGATGTTTTCCAACAGGGGTTTCAAATAGTTTGCTAAAAAAATTTAAATGACCTTGTATATGACATTACAAAGCCCAATGGATCGAAATTATCAGGAATGGTAGGGCTGGAAACTTTCGGGATCTGGGCTATAAATGTTTCATTGAGATTTGGTTCTAACTTCGATGTGGTGAAAAAGTTTACTACTACTTCAATCATATCATGCTTAAAATCTCCTAGTAATATTCAAAAAATAAAGCGTGAAAGTTATCCGGGTCGGGAGCCTTGTGACTACCCATACCAAATAGGGTGATGCAAATTTCCTCTTCAGAATGAGATAAAAGTAAGAGGATTTCAGGTCACAAAGTAGGGTTGGATGAGTCGAAGATATTTTCAAAATAATTGTTAAGAACATGTCCTACAGAGTCCTGGTTGGAGTGTCAATTGTTTGAAGCATCTTTAAGACGAATAATGAAGTTTTTTTTCTTGCGCAGCATGGAGGCCAATGAAAGAATTTAGTATTCTTATCTCCTTCCATGAGTCAGGAGTAGCCCAATTTATTGCGCCAGAAAGTTCTTCTTTTAAATATAATTCAGAGATACAGTCTTCTAGAACAGAGGTGGCATTATCCGCGGAGGGAGTGTCATTTTAGAGTTTGTCCAAGGCTACTTGTTTGTCTAAAATGCATTGTTGAATATTTCATAATCCTTTCTATTCCACCTAGTGAGACAATGGCTGAGTTTTTTTTTTTTTTTTGTCTTAAGATGAAAATTATAGAAATAGATATGATGGTGCCGAGGACCCCAGGAGTTATTGATGAGTTGACGACATCGGGGATCCCTAGCCCACATGTGAAAAAACTTAAAGGGTTTAGGGTCTCTATTGACATTTGAGACAAGTTGGAGCGAGATGGCTCTATTATTAGAGGTTGAAGTGTGAATATTACGGGCAATAGCATAAGGGAAACAGTCAGGCCAGTCAGTAGACGCCAGAATGCGATCAAGTTTAGCTTTAACCCCATTTTTATCCTTATATTTGTTATTCCAGGTAAAATGTGAACCACTAAGAGGGAAATCCAAAAGATTGTGTTTATCAATGAAAGTCCTAAGATGCCTAAAATTTGATATGGCGTGCTTCTTTTCCCCCAATTTGTCTTCTGGCAGTAAAATAGAGTTTAAGTCTCCTATAAGGAGACCTAACAAAAGTTGAAGTTCATAAATTTGAGACGAACTAGTCCAGAAAGAGACCCGAAAGGATGAGTTCGGTTCCTTATAAACAAAGATGGCATACCAAGTAGATTGAGCAAAATAGTTATAATAGTGCAGTTCAAATAATATTTGCATGAAGAAAATAGTGAGACCATTGGACTGTTCGTTCCAGAAAAGGATCATGGTTTTTTTTGTGACCATTTGCCGACGGTCGCCAAATCCTTTACAGAAGGAGTGATATCAATGGTGGAGTGGCTAGAAGAGTCATCTAAACCATCTGGAGGTGCAACCACTGTCAAGTCACAGTGATGGATTGTCATGTTTGTGTTGTTCTGTACTCCCCGGGACGCGGAGGATAGGGTCTAGAGAGCCTGATTTGATTTCTCCTGAATTGACAAAGTCGTATGTTTTTTCTTTCTTCTATAACCAAAATCAGGGACAAGGCTTATGCAAGTAGGGTCAGTTCTCGGATCAGAAGGTACATGGGCTAGTTTGTGTTTGTCCAGTCTAATAGCATCATCCCTTTTACTACTGTCTCTCGGTCTAGTAATAACCATATGTTGATGCCTCTTGGCAGAGGATAGGAGCACAGTCTGGGGTTTCATACTTAGCATGGCCAATGGAGCCGTACAGACAACTGGATCTAATTCTATCAGCATAGCGGGCTTCCGTGTGTCCTGTGTGACTATCTGAGCTGACTCTATATTTGTTGAAAGTCTCATTACTGCAGAAGAAGCTTGGTGATCTATGTTATGAGGTGGAGTACTACTCTAATTTATACTATCCTCATTGGTGTCAGGTGAGCTGATTAGAGGGTTGCTTGTTGATCTGGATTGAGGTGCATGTATTGAAATACGTGGTCCAGGTTAGGGTTCATGGTATCAAGTAGGGAAGTATAGAATTCTCAAGGGAAAGCATTGATGGATGTAGGATTCAAGATAAGTGGGTGTATGGGAGGTGTATGTGCAGGGAATGTCACCAGTGGATTGCTTTGGGGAAGTGGGAATGCTGGTTGATTTGCAGAAAATAAGAAATCGGGGATAGAAGTATTGGGGTGGTACTGAATAAAGCACAAGTGTGGTTGTAGCATATGAAAATAATGATTGGGCTGCATTAAAAGGTGCACATTGTTGAAACCCAACGACAGTAGTGTCTTCGTCATAACCCGTTTGGAGACAACATTAAGAGTTGTTGAAAAGGTCGCCATTGTCTCATTTAATATCCCATTCTCTATATTCAATGGAGTTTTCTGCATATCAATAAAAGTCCCATTTAAGATGCTCAATGGCAGTTTAGACAACATCAACTTTGCAGTTAATAGCATTGTTGATCCAACCGAGTGAGGAATTGAAGACTCACTTCGAAATAGACAAGACTTTGTTGATGTTAACAGCTTTGCCGAGCCAATCAGGTGAGGACGTGCATACTCATTCAGAACCTGTGGAGAAGAGAGAATTGTGGAGTTGAGGTAAATTAGGCCAACTAAGTGAGAGGTTGCCTTACTGAAAACCAGGGAAGAAGGATATGATGGGGAGTTCAAATCGCGTCGAAGAGTGGAATAAGTTGGGTAATGAGTTTATCGAGAAAATCCATGCCGACCGAAGCTAGGTTGTGCTCCAAATCTAGTCTCCTTATGGTTACAAATGCGAGAAGCTATGCTGAAGGGGAGGGAGATACCTACTCCTTCATGGTTGGCGGCGAGATCTTGGAGAGAAATGGTGGCTTTGGTGAACAGGGGGCAAGCATAGCTAAATGTATGTCCAATCATCCCGCAACAAAAACAGAAGTTCGGATCCAACCATCCCGCAACATTGAACAGGGGAAAAGTTTGGATGTGTCCAACCACACCTTGAACCGAATGAAGGGCAATGAGACATCCTCCAGTGATGCAAGATCAACTTCCATTAACATACCAATGCAGGTGGCCAACTGTTGCACATCTATCAGAGAGTTTCTTTTTGTTGGGAATTCATGAAAGCGAATCTAATGGGGAACAACATAGAAATTGATCGTATGGTAATGCTCTACCCAAGGTTTGATTGACACGAGCCAACCAAAAAGCACCCAAAGGCCAGAATTGATAGCTTTTGTCATATCATCTTGGTGAGTAAATTGGAAGAGGTAGTATGTGTTTGTTGTATCTTGTCGTCGATCGAGGTGTTCCACATGAAAAGGGTGAGATGGTTCCCATTGGTCGGCCATCCGGTGAGCAAAAACTTGTTTGCGAAGTTTTTGAAAGTGAAAGTATTTTGCCACTGCCCTGAGCTACCTGTTATCACTGTCAACTCACGTCCTCGTTTCAAAGGTAGGAGCTGGAAGGGTGATGTCATTTGCTAGTTGTTGTTCCAGGTTATGAATCGGATGTTCATGGTGGGTGTTTGAATCTTGGTTGGGGAGATGGGGAATTGGGTGAATTGCTTGTGCATTTGTAATAGTAGGTGTATCATGAAATAATTGCATGGGATTAAAATGAATGGGTGTTCGGACATGAGTGTTGGGATGCATGGGATGGTTGGGTAATAAGATCGGTGTAGGGGAGTGGTTTCGGCTAGATGTGTCCATGAGCATAGCTCTATAGAAATGGTGGGCTTGGAAAGGGTAAGTGAAAGTTCCTGAATGTGAAGGGGATGTGGTGATTGTATGGTTGATGGTGCAAATGGGTGAATGTGGGAGTGATTACTCATCCTAATGATATGGGGCGATTTGATGTTCACTGATGGGATTCTGACGACTATTAAAGGGAAAAAATGATGGAGGGAAAGGTGGTGGACGGCTAATTAATGTGGTGAAATGATAAAGGGGGATATGATAGAGACACACTTCGCCCGAGACCTGCATAAGACACAAAGAAAAACATAGTAAGCAAGCAAAAGGGCAACAATGATCTCTTTGTAGTCCAAAAAGAGAGATAATAGAATAGGGATGTTGCATCAAGAAGATTGTGAGAGAGGAAGAGGTAATGGATAGAACAAGGAAGGAGATGAGGATTTGAGAATAAGAGTTTGAGTTTACTGAAAATTGAAAGTCAAAGAACTCTCTAAATCTAGCTATTTTTATTTTTCATTCTTACTAAGCTACGAGTGTCGAAAGTTGAAAGCACCAAAAAATTTCTACAACTTTAATATTATTTGAAGGGATACTATGTGTAAGAAAATTTTAAAAATATTTAGCTATTACCCTCAATTTTGAACATTATCAACTTAGCTAGCTACTTAAGTACATATTTTTTATTTTTACTATTACTCTTCAAAAGTATACAATATACAGATTGGCCTTGATGGAAGTAAAATATTCTCTCTTCAACCCTCAATAAGTTGTAACAACTTAGTTGAATTTGATTTCGTAATTTTGTTACAACTCAAGTGCAAAAAATGTTAGTCATTCCATCTTGATATCATTTCAATTATTTTTTTTTTTTTTCAAGGGCACATAAGTTTTTTTTAACACTAAATCATTGTAAGTTGTATGATTTCTCAATTTTGTTTCTAACATAATGGATTGAGTTTTCCTACAACTTCGAATTATTATTTGTCTTTAATTAAATCAATTGAGTAATACATTATAACTTATTTAGAATATGTTTATTTTCATTTATAATATAAATTAATAAATAATTTTTTAATAATATTTTATCAATTAAGATTTATCACATTGTTCCCCTGATGAAATCCTGGCTCCGCCATTGCATGCCTCCTTCCTCCTTCCTTTTCGCAGCCACCGACCACCCCCTCTCTATTCTCTTTCTCTCATTGAATTTCCCCATCACCTCCACCTCCCTCCCCTTCCTTATTAATGCAAAATTTTAAATTGACGCATAAGTGCACGGCGTCTATTGATGTATCACTTTGCAAATGGGAAGAACAAACATAACATATAAGAGGTTTTCCCTTTGCCATTGTTTTTCCACTTGCAGAGTGCTATTGTAAAAGTGGCATAGGGCCTGCCAGTTAGGATCTCATAAATTTCTATATGTTTTCATTCAATCAAACCTATGGACCTAAAGAAGGGTTTTCCGATATGAGTTTTCTGGTTGTCTGAGTTTCAATTTCAAGCAAAGTCGAACTGAACTATCTTTCTTGCTCCTTATCAACTTTTAGTCCACTTGTAATCGGGTCATCACTCATCACTATTTTTCTCTATCTATCTATCTATCCAACCATCTCTCTTCATCAATTTATCCTGTTAATCCTGTATCGAATCGTCTTTCCTATTCCGTTTTTCCTCTTTGTCATTCCCTTCATCTTCCTCTTTCCTATGTGATTCTCCTGCCTGGTTTTCTGTTTGCTTTGTGTTTGTGTTGCAAGTCTCCGGCATGATGCGGTATCCATCTTCCTAGCTAGTTTCATCACATCAAACCTTATTTTCCTACAAGAGCAAGGCTAGATGGCGAGGAAATGAGCGAGGAAACCAGCGAGGGGAACCATTCCCTCCCCTCGGGATGCGTGCGTTGAATTTTTTGCGCGCATCCCGAGGGGAGGGAATGGTTCCCCTCCCTCCACCTCACTCCCCTCGCTGGTTTCCTCGCTCATTTCCTCGACATTTAGAATTCCCCTTTCCTACAACTATGAAACCCCATTCCTCCTATTCAACTTCAAAGATACACCAAGTAATCTAGAAGTGATTATGATTAGTTATTTTAGCCCATCCTTCAATCCATTCCAATACCACCTTCTTTTAAATCCTACACTCTCACCCCCACCAAAAAATCTAGATGGCTAGGCCCTTAGAGCCAGGACAGCGACAAGGGGGGTATCTGTCCATGTGATTGTGTTCGATTGGACCATTATGAGCTTTTCGAGGCTGATGGATAGTATTGGGCCTGGCCTGGCAAGAGCTTGTGCCTGGCTCTCTAGAAAAATTCCACCCCCACGTACATCACATATCCAAACTATCCTCATGGATGTTTCAAGACAATCCCTAGCACCGGTCCCTGTTATTTTTCACTCTGGATCAAATCCATCTCATCGACAACCAGTTCGACTGAGTTGCCCCTTCACTCGTATAATACTAGTCTCAATCAAGAGAAGAACTCCTGGGGATAAAAGCACTCATTCGTTTCATCAATACTGGCTGAAACAATACCCAACACTTGAGCACCACTCAGATCGTCTCAAGGTTTATGATGGCCGGATTTGTTCGCCGGCGACGCAGGCATGGTGTTACTATAGTTAGATCTTAAGACCAGTTTCTTATCCTCCTTTAGCTACAAACAGTAGTCTGCTTGCCTTGCCGGTCGGAAGAGATAGTTTTAAGTGGTAAGGGCAGATACGTGGGACGATGTCTTTGCAGATGTGGGTGACGTTGTAGGTGTCGATGAGGGAGTAGTGGTTGTTCCTTGCCAATCATGCCAGTGACAAAGGAAGAGGAACAGACAACGATGCATGCAGTTCACTCTTTTATTTCCCCATCTGGGAGGGGAGTAGTATACAAAAGCAACAAAAATACAGAGTTGGCAACACACCCCGAAAATCGATCATTGGAGATGCGGGGAAGCCTGGCCGAATATTTAATTAGTTGATCATCGCGGCCGGAATAATCCCCGTCCGACCCTTCCTTCTCTCGTGATTGTTCATACTGATGTGAGTGCATTTAACGGAGTTGTTAATGGGACATTTAAGGCCATAACAAACACGAATCAATTGGGGTTGGCTGAGTTCATTGGGACATTTAATGGAGTAAATGTTAATGGGACATTTAATTCAACTATAACTCAATTGTTGCTGGCTGAGTTAATGACTGTTATGACGACAATGTTATTGGTTGTTATGAAATCACTTAGAGCGAGGGAGGGAGGGCCCAACACCGCCCACCCTCCTCTAGATGGGCGTGATGCGCATATCGAGGAGGGTGGGCGGTGTTGGGCCCTCCCTCGCTCCCTAGAATCAGGGAATCAATTGAGTAAGTCTAGGGAGCGAGGGAGAGCCCAACACCGCCCACCCTCTTGAAGATGGGCGGTGATGCGCATTTCGAGGAGGGTGGGCGGTGTTGGGCCCTTCCTCTCTCTCTAGAATCAGGGAATCAGTTATAGCATCCATTCTGAATGAAGTGTTTATGGACTTTATGAAGAAAATGTGGACGGCTGTCACGAAGCCAACTGAATCGATGACAACTCATCACAAGGAAGTCAACTCCATTAGACTTTTGGAAGCATTTGATTCGGGTTTTCAAACAGGAGGTCATTACTGAGGTTAGTATCGAGGCAATCATGCAGGGGAGGGATACTATCACTACCACTGACTGCACCATTCTGACAAAAGGAAACCATGAAGATTACTATACTAGAAAGAAGGTATTTCTCTTACAATTCTCTCTTCGTGTAAATATTATTTTAACTGCATCATTGAAGATTACTTTATTTCTACGAGTTGGTCCATTTTGTTTGTTTATGGTGAACCAAACTTTGCCCTTAGAGGTTCGTTTTGGGCTTCTATGTCGGATGTATATAAACACCAAACTGTCCCTGGTATTGTTATGGGTGATCTCAATGTTATCTCAAATTCAGGTGAAAAAATGGGAGGAAGATCTCATCCATCTTTAGTCTTGTCCCTTCTCCGCTCATTTATCAACACTCACCACATGATTGATCTCCCCTTAAATGGTTCTCAATTTACCTGGAACAAAAAAAGAATGGGATCAAAGCCAAACTTGACCGAATCTTAGCTATTACCTCTATGGAGGATCGACTATCTGAATTGTTTGTCAAAGAAGAATTGTTCAGGAGAAATAAATCAGGGAAAACATGGCTCTCGAAAGGCGACGGGAATACTAAATTCTTTCATCTTGCCTCATTGCTCCGCCTAAAAAGAAATCTTATTTTTCACCTTAAGAATATAGATAATTCTTGGCACTCTTGCTCAGTTGGCAACATCCTTAACAATTACTTCCAGAACATCTTCTCTTCTTCCAGTCCTGAACCCGATTCGGACATCATCTCTCTTTTCAATCTGGTTATCTCGGTTGAAGATAACGAAACCCTTACTGTTGTTCCTTCTGATACATAAATCCAAACAATAGTTTTTGCTATGGGTAGTCATAAGGCTCCTGTACCAGATGGTTTCCATTAGGTGTGGGCATCCCATCCCGCGATCCCGAATCCGTCCCGTCCCAATTTTTTTGGGTCCTTTCGGGATTGATCAAACTCATCCCGATCCCGTCCCGTCTTGATCTAGAGTGGGATGGAATCGGGATGAAGATTTTCAATCCCGCATATCCCGTCCCATCTCGAATTTATTTATTTAATAATTATTATTTTTTAATCAAAATACTCTTATAAATTAAAGTTTAGGATGTGTTGAAATTAAATCAATCTAAGATGAAATTCTATATGAAATCTAAATGAATTGAATCATTAATTCTAAATGAAATTTAATATTTATTTGCCTTCCAAAAAAAGTGTAATATTTATTTATTTAATATCTATTATTAATTATGATGTAAGTTATATGTATATAAATTTGATGTTATTGGTGTGTGAGTAATGTGAGATAAAACTCTTTTTGTTATTTTTTATTGGAGGATTATTTAGTACGTGCTCATCTCGTCCCATCTTGATCCCGTTTGAGATGGGACGAGGTCGGGATGAGGTCTATTCCATCCCGTCCCGTCCCGATCACAAATGAACGGGATGGGTCCATCTCGTCCCATCCCGTCCCGTGCCCACCCCTAGTTTCCATGCCTTCTTTTTCAAGTACTACTGGGATATTGTGAAATATGATGTCCTCGAAGTAGTAAAGAATTTTTTCATCACTCATCAACTGGATCCCAAGCTCAATGAGACATTTGTTGCACTTATACCCAAAGTCAACAATCCTGTCACTCCAGATAAATTTCATCCTATTGGGCTTTGCAATGTGATTTACAAAGTCATCTAAAAAATCCTGACCAATCGCCTCAAATCTCTTCTTGAATAGATAATCTCTCCTAACCAAGGGGTTTTTCTACGTGGTCGCTCCATTGCAGATGATGTTAGTCTTGCCCATGAGACTTTATTTCATATGAAGCACCACCGAAGAAAAAAATAAGTCTAGATGACGATAAAAATGACATGGCTAAAGCCTATGATAGAGTGGAATGAACATTTCTATTCCAAATCCTAACTCAATTAGGCTTCTCGGAGGACTGAATTCAATTGATCAATCAATGTATCTCCACTCCCACTCTTTAGGTTTTACTGAACGGGTATCATCTTTCTTCGATCAAGTCTTCGAGAGGTCTCAGACAAGGAGATCCTTTATCGCCATATCTTTTCATTCTTGTCTCGGAAGCCATTTTCCCGCTTCTTGCCAAGGCCGAGTCCGAGGATCTCATCAAAGGTATTAAAATCAAATGTCACTTCACATCCATAAGCCACCTACTATATGCGGACGATCTTATAATTTTTTGTCGAGCTTCATTAGCTAAGGCCCATGCTATTAAAGATATTTTTAATCAATATTGTCTTGCTTTTGGCCAAGGGGTTAATTTTGATAAATCTGTTGTTTTCAATGGGGCAAATGTCCATCCTAGACACGCTAGGATGATTAACAGGATATTGGGCTCAAAATTTTACAACCCGAAGGACAAATATCTCGGAACCTCACTTCTCTCTAAGAAAAAATTTAGTGATTTCCAGTTCCCGCTTGACAAAGTAAACACGAAACTTTCAAGCTGAAAATCCAAAGTTATTTTCCAAGCAGGTAGAACTACTATGATTAAGGTTGTCCTAAATTCTATCTTTATTTATATTTTGCAAACGTTTCTATTACCGTGCACTATCACCACAAAGCTTGACAATCTGGTTAGGAATTTCTGGTGGAACGGTAAGGTGGATACCCACGCTAAGCATATGTGTACCTGAGATCATATTTCGAAACCCAAAGTCCTTGGAGGTCTCAATATTCCTCCTAGCAAGAACAAGAACCTCGCTTTGATGGCGAAAATATGCGGCTTGCACTTTCAAACCCTAACAATCCTCGAGTGCTTCAACTCATAGCTCTTTATTTCAATAATAAGAGCCTATTCCAGTTATCCAAAACCCATTCTCTAGCTTCGTTTAGCTGGAGGGGCTCTGCCCTGTCAAAAATGAAATGTCATGACCTATGGAAAATTAGATATGGCACTACTGCAAATCTTTGGTATGATTGTTGGGTTAAACCATGATTCATTTTTGCATAATGTTTTCCTGATACAACAATTCCCGATTGGCCCCATTATATTTGCGAACTCTGGATTTCTCAACCAGGCCAGCAACCCATCTGGAATACTAAAATTCTAACTGTTTTTTTTTTTTTTTTTTTTGAGCTAGTGGTTTTAGATATCCAAATTGTATTGATTGTTCCTCGAATTGCCCAGACCAATTGACCCGGACCTTTGATAAAAAGGGCACATTTTTTTTTATCAAAAGTGTAACGAAAGCCTTCTTTTTCTGACCTTTCAAAAGGTTCTACTTCTTTCCCTCCTTCCTCTTTCCTGGATAAAAAGATTCTCCGAGAAATGTGGAGAATCAAGGCTCCTCCCATCGGCCATGTTCCTTCTATGGAAGATTGGTCATGACATCGTTCCCACCATGACCAATCTAGTCAAACTTTACACCCCCGTTGAGGATACCTGCATTTTTTGCAATAACCATACAGAGAAAGTGGTTCATGTTTTCTTCAGATACCCGGTTATCAATCTTCTTTGGAGGGTTTATCTTATTCCCATAGATTGGTTCAATGACAACTTTGAGAATCCTACCATCATTACTCTCATCACCTATGTGGGATACTGCTAAGGCCCACCCGACTTCTAGAGAAGTCATGATGTCTCAGTTTACGGTTGTTCTCAAGACTATTTGGCAATTCCGAAATGATTGCATTTTCAGGAAATCCAAATTTGAAACTAATCTTTTCCTCCCTGCTTATCATCGCATCTGGAATGCCTGGCACAAGCAATGGTTTGGCATTCCTAGTAGTTGGACAAACCACACCTCTACCCAATCTCCACTTTCTCTCTCTCTCTCTCTCCACTCGATAATAGAACGAGACATTAATGATTCCAGACATGACCCCTCAATGACTAGAACCTCCCCCATCCCTATTCAGAACTCTATCATGGAAACTATTCCTAGCCTCCAGTAACTGATCTAGGCCCAACTTTTCTCAATCAGAAACCACAGCCTTAATACCAGTGTTCTAAAAATCGGCCTAAGCGGTAGAAAAACGCCCAGATTAATGGTTGGGCGGGTCTAAGCAGGGTCTGGGAGAGTTTTTTTTTTTTTTAATAAGGCTGATTGTGTTCTTATTTTATTTTTCTTTCCTCTTTTTTAGAAATAAACAATTTAATTATTTTTTATTCAGTATATGTCTAAATATAGCAAAGGATGATTACTTAATGAAATTCTCAAATGATCTGCCAGTACCAATTTTAGTAATGTAGATTTTATCAAACATGACTGAGGTTATTCATGCAATTTGAAGAAAAATAAAAGAGTAAGTTTGGATATTTGTCCACAAATTCACTTTGTATAAAGTACCCATCATGACCAACTTCAGTCATTTGAGTTTTAATAAATTTTGTTCATGATTGTTAATTTTTCATGTTTTTAAATTTTGCATATGTATCTTGGCATTAAATTGGATGTAATTGATAAGGTATTATGTTTAACTTTTGTAAATTATTAAAGTTATAATACAAAACCTAAGACCGCCTAGGTGCCGCCTAGGCCCCTGGGTGCTAAGCACCTGCTCGCCGCCCGCTCACCACCTAGCGTTTTTTAGAACACTACTTAATACTAGATCTATCCTTGCTAATCTCATTCCTGAGATACTATCATAGTCACCTACGATGCCAATTTTTTTGCCTCTTCACAGCAAGGAGCATTAGAAGTTTTTGCAACGACTTTACAAGGTCAGGTGCTTGCTCGAGTGGTGGATCCTATTGCCAAAAAAATTCTTGATAGTACAATGACAGAATGTCATGCGGCAGAGGCAGCTTTGATTCTTATTCATGCTCAACAATGGCAGGCGTGTCTTCTTCTTGGCGATTCAGGGATACTACACTCTATCTTACAGGAACCACATATGGACAGGAGGATTGAGATGAACTGGGCATGGAGGCTATTATTAGTAATATTCGAAGATTGTTAGCTTTAAACAAATTATGGTTTTGTAATTTTATTAATCGAGAACTCAATTATGAGGCTCACCATCTGGGTATTGCTGCAGGCCATCAACATTGTATTCAACAATATTAATATATCTATGCTATATGCTTTCATCCAAAAAAAACAGTGGCACAGGAAATGGTTGTCCATATGATATGTGGGAGTCTAACCCACAACTAAAACCCATACATTGCCCAACAACAAGGATTGTGTCTTCATGAAATTCCGTAAATTTCGTCAATTTTTTTTTGTTTTTTTTGAAATTACGAAAAGAAAATGGTTAAAGAAAAAATTATTTTTTAATTATCATTTATTCAATTTATTTATTGATTCTTGAAACCACAATTCTGAAACTACCCTGATTTTCTAATTATAGCTATTTAGGTTTCATTTAATGTGTTAGTAGAATTATTTATTTGCATCTTATTTTTTTCACATATAACATATTTCATATACCCTTAAATTTCATAATATAAATTTCATGACCTCTCGAAATTTTTACATTTTTTCTTTACATCGAAATATTTCTTAAAATCAGGAGACCGAAAATTAACTCGAAAAATAAATCACAATCCTTGCCCAATATTACTTTTGATGCAGCAGATATCACCTTTTGAGTCCCAAATCCCTTTCTAGTCGCATCTTAATATCTTATCTGTACTCAGTTTTAAGGCTTGCATCATTTCATCAAGAACTTGGCACATATTTATCTTAGCATTCAGTAATACAAATGTGTTATGAATAGCAAAATTCTCATACAAAATTGGACATGGCTTAGTAAAACGTACGATTTGTGCCTATAATGGACAAAACCGTTCACATATGGACCTCCATCATACGAACATAATATAGATCAACACTAGACAAACTTCCAACTATTGCTTCACTGTCTTTAAACAAAACAAATCTATCTTTCCTTTCCAACAAAGGCACAAATGCAAAACCCTCTTTATCATTTCCCAACTTAACTTTCTGACAAATTCAGCCAAAATACCTGTTGGATGGCAAACACTAGTCTTCCCAGCAGAGGCTCAAATGAATTAACCCTCTGTACATCCTTTCATCATACTCAACCGATAAAATCTTCTCAAGAAGTATCATAATCAAGGCTGGCTGTTAGGTAGCCTACTTAGAACAGAATGCTCGGGCTTATGATCGCACTCGAAATCAAGATGAACAAATGCTCGCTCTACTTCTGGGAGCTCCTCAATTTTTATTTGCAATGATTCACCAATAGCATGAGCTTCCTTCAATGGCAAATCTTCTGGCAATTCAATGTCAACCTGTATGCATAACAAAACAGAGTCAGCTGGATTCTTTCTAGAAATCACATACATATGGAAACAAGTTGTTTCTGGAAAGCTCAATATAACAAACCTCAACAAAGTAAAGAACACCAAAAGTGTATGCTCGAACAGTGTCAACACGCTTGATTTGAGGATGATGCCTTATGACAAGATATGTCAGCTTCTGCAAGACTTCAGGAGGTGCTGATTGTCCCACTAGTGAAACTACACATCCATGTAAAAAAAAACAGGGCACATAATCTAGAACCTTGTTTTACAATTGAAGATAACTTTTTTTCCTAGCTAGTATGATGTAACACAAAACTAAAAGATCTATGAACACGTATCTAATCACTTCTTTATTCTAGCTTAAGTTTTGTAAATTTTTCACTTTTTTTTTTATATGAAGTGTTGAATATCCTGTAAAGCATGATCTGAAAATGAGCATATCCAAGGAAAATTGTAGTCGACAAGTAAGATATATGAATAGCAGTGCTTTATCAGCAGACACTACACAATTGAATATGAGAAGATGATCGCAGCGAGTCTATTAAACTACTCTCACCTAGGACTTTGCTTTTTTCCCCTTAATCGAGTTAGATATCTAAATTTCTGGAAAAATGTGCTTTACTTAGCAACATTTAAACATCTAATTAGATTAAGAGGCAAAAAACACAACCTCTATTTCATCTTCAGGAATGTGTTTTTTTTTTTTTTTGTGTGTGTGTTTTTTGTCTTTATTTTTTGTGTGTGTATGTGTGAGGAAGGGGTCAGGCACCATTGAACCAAGGTTAACAACACTCTACTCCATACTTAACCAAGGGTGAAGACCCTTTTGCTACCCTATCATTTTGTTGAAAAAGGAAGGGGGGACAAATTTTTTAGAATACGGAATACCTATAGACCAGCAGCTAGATCATCCAACATGTTATCGACCTACACTTGAAAAATTGATACCTGACCTCCTTCCTCTTTCAAAGTCATTGTTGGACCAACTCAACAACTTCTTTAAAAACAAAATCATATAGAATCGCTTCGTTTAAATACAGCCCATGGCTTATAATTTTAAAATCAAGCTGTCTTGAATGGCTACACTGTTATGCTTCCTCGTAGACTTGTCAAATACATCAAAGAGCAAACTCTCAAATTATAAAGCACCAAACATGACCTTTGGAAGGTAGTTTTGCAGCAATGATTGAAGTGAGGTTGGAGATGGTAGAAATATGTTTTTCAATGAAGATGAGGTCATCTGATATTAACTATCTTGGAAAGAATGACACTCAAATATTCAGTCTTTTACATACAGGAAGCAAGAAACATAAAATTTTCTTCTTTTTGAAGATAGATATTCATCCACAAAGTTCTATGAAAGGTGTAAAAGAATTTTTCAGTCAAACCATTCAATCCTACTTTTTATTCAGTAACATAGGAGATTTAACTAAATTAATTGAGGATATTGTAAGCAATTTCTGATCAAGGGACAATAACAAAATCATGTATAACGAAAAACTTACAATACCATTTGTTGGATACCAAAATTTTATTTCAAAAAGATAAATTTAATTATAAGAACAAGAACAACAACAACAATCCGCACTACTATAAAGTCCCTAGAAATTATAAAGATTCAATGCCATTCCATTTAATCCCCAAACTCCACGTGTTTAAGTTAGTTGATCCACGCCATCGGCCCTCTACAATCTACACTAAACTGAAATGACGCGGCTGCTCTCGAGCATTGCGACTTCTCTCACAAGAGTAACGACGTACAAGATATTACTTAATAATGTGTCTGCCATTGCTTCCCCTCAAATATCCCAGTGCTTCCTGTCTAACCAAAATGATTGAGCGGCGACAAACGAACAGGTCCTCATATTTTCAAGCTATATATTTCCTTTATTAGGAGGTTCAACAGATGGTATTCAGATTAATTAAAGGGTTTCAAGGGTTTGTTTTGAATCAATCAATTTTGGATTATGTATTGAGTGTTGAATAGATTCTGCTATCTCACTCTACCCTTGCCCCGAACTCCCTCTGTTTTTTATTTGCAATGGAAGTTATGGCAATAGTAAAGATTCTAATAGCAATGGAAGAACTAGAACAACAAAATAGAAAATAGACCCCAATTTGAGTTTAATATCAAACACTCTCCAAACTGTGAATACCTACTATTTCACGTTGAGAATTGAAGGATGTCTATTCATTTGATTGGTCTTTCTTACATTCCAGATGTGCAATAACTTTTTTTATAATTTACAATCTTTGAGTGAGGATTTAGGCTTTTTGCGTGGAGAATTTTAGAGTTCAGTTTTTTTTTAATGTATTTATTAATTTAATAGGTATTGGAAAATTAAAGACAAAAAAACTGATTTTTCATTACCCAGGAAACCCCTTAGTTTTCATTGTAAATTAAGGACACTACATACACATGAATAAATGAAAATTATATCATTCGAGCTCCGTTGAGATGAAATTTTAAGGAAAATTAAAGACCAGCTTCAGCTCGTTTCGACATGATGCCTCGAGGACCCGCCTTGGGTGCGACGTAAGCCAGCCGGTAGCCCATTGTCCAAGACCACCCAAAAGGAGGTCCTTAAACACTTACAAAGAATTTATTTATCAAGATATTCAATTGTGGGGACCTAAACATGTATCTCGAGGAACGGTGTCAAACTTTAGCGCGTTCTAGTGTTAATCCATAATTTTCCTGAAAATTACGGCTCAAACGAATTAAAAATTAACTTTTTAAACTTGATAAGGTCCTTAATTTACAATGAAAATTAAGGAGGTCCTCCTCAGTTAGTGAAAACATTTTTTGTCCTAATGCCCTTTTTTTACATTATTAAGATGACATTCCTTGTAGTTCTATACGATTTAGTAAAATCATTACTATGTTTTTTTAGTGGTTTTCAAAAGAAATGCAAATAAGGTAGAAATGACATTTGTGAGCTCTTTTTAGCATCCTAAATGGCTAAGAAGCAACACTTTCAATAGAAGAAAGTGACTTCACCTCTCAGGATGAAACCAAACCATACATTGCATCCCTCCCACCAAATGACATGCCCAAATTAAACAGCTAGTTTCTTCAATGTTGGGCCTTAGACAGATCGCACAATTGTGTCCCAATCTCATGAAAAATTATCTAATGGAT
This sequence comes from Berberis vulgaris, assembly GCA_963556465.1. Taxonomy (NCBI): domain Eukaryota; kingdom Viridiplantae; phylum Streptophyta; class Magnoliopsida; order Ranunculales; family Berberidaceae; genus Berberis; species Berberis vulgaris. The sequence goes on along the minus strand of OY747124.1, from coordinate 97,903,445 downwards.
TCAGGCACAAGTTTATTCTTCTAAATAATTCCATAATGAAATGATGGATAGGTACAAGATTTTCCAAACTTTTATTATTTTAATGAATGTGATCAATTTTGTGATCAAAATTATTTTGTTTTATGTTGGATTGTAACAACTATATTGATGAGTTTCAGTGTAGGGTGCTCCCTCTCTCCGTGAATCTTTACACCCTAGAGATGGGTGTGATCTACAGAGGACAAATCCACACACTTCTCTGCTGCCGTATAAGAATACTTGATATTAGCTAATAAGAGCAACAACAGATCAAAAACAGATTATTAGGATGCGTCTTCTTCTGCAAATAATACCTAGAGTGTATTGATACCAAATGGAGTATCTATACATTTTTTGGCTTGTGTTGTAAATAGAAGGAATCTGGCACAGTGAATTAGAAACAATCAGCTTTTTCGAAAGGTTTGAATCTGTTTAAAACGTATTCCTGTATGTGCAAAAGTGTACAAGTTTTGGTTAGGCCAATGAAACTTATGTTTGTCTTTTCATCTTTTATTTGACTTTATAGTAGTTTATATGGAGTAGAAGATCGGAGATTGTACAATTAGGTTTGTTTGTAGATGCTGTAAAATAACCATGGATGGGCGAAAAATGATTACTAAATGAGGTGCTACCCACCCTGAACTTACCCACTTAAGCAGTGGTATGTGTTGCTAATATATATTGTCTGATTAAGAAATTTTGTTAAAACTTTCCTCCCATGCCACCTAACAATGGTGAAAGAGTTATGGAATTGTATTTCATTGCATTTATCCCATCCCTTTTGATTGATATGATTTTTAGAATGTAAAACAGTTTTAGTGTGCGAGTAGTTTTCATTGAACTTCTATTGTACAACAATGTACATATTAACGCGATATATGAATGAGCATTTATGAGCTTGATACTCAGTCTGCAATCCATTTTTAGTCTAGGTTGAAGCAAGAACAAAGGATTATCAGGCAGATAAATTTGCGAGAGACGTGAACAAAAAGGTGTGATTGTGTAACAAAAGTAGGAGTTGGCACTAATACCCTGTAGTGATGGATAAAGATTGTAGTGAAACGCATCTGAATTTGGAGCAAGGGCTAATGGTATTGTTTAGAGAGCAGCCCCCCCCCCCCCCCCCCCCCCCCCCCCCCCCCCCTCCCCTCTTTAGATTTAAAGCATAAGTGAGTTATTCAATTCTCATGTCCGTACTATTTTCCAAGCCAAGCTCCTCTAAGAAGCATCCATCTCTAAGCCACTTGGAACTTGGAAGAGATTTATAAGAGACATTGGTTGTTGGAACTGAAGCTGAAGCTTCCCCACATGGAATGCTACACTGCCCTAGTATGCTCTAGAGTAAGGACAGGCAAAGAACAAGTGCTCAATAGTTTCTTCATCTGATTCACAAAAACTGCACCTATTTAACAGAATCAGGCCTCTTCTCTGAATATGATCCCCTGGCAAGATTGCTCCCTGCCCCACTTCCCAAGTGAAGAAATTAACTCTAGGAGGCACCTTGTTCACATTTAACTTTGAAACATCAAATATGCTCATTAACTAGGATCTACCCGAGTTTTAAATTTAGAAACAAAACTTAGGTCTCTAGTCCTAGGGATGATAACATAGAAGCACAATTTATATAAGACTTTTTTGCTTTGAATTGATTCCAGCACAATCCTTTACTTAATTGTCTATATTTACTGTCAAGGATGAAAATCAGCAAAGCATATTGGTGGGAAGACTAAGTTTTACCAAACGAGGGATTGTGGAAGAATTTAGGTTTCGAGGCTGATTAATAGTGAAAAACAGTCGGATAGAGCTCAGGTGCCCTATGCAACAATTAGTACGGCTTAAGGCGCCTTTTCCTTGGACCTCGGCCAGTCAACTTTTGAATAATTCATTCATGATTGTGAGGCTAAAAAATGATGATAATAATAATAATAATAATAATAATAATAATAATAATAATAATAATAATAATAATAATAATAATAATAATAATAATAATAATATTTAAAAAGGTACCTGCATTTTCTAGAACCATTCCAGACCAATTCGTAATTGTATAAATAGCAAGGATAATGGCTCCAACAGGGTCAATCCACCAGTAGAATTTGTCACCAAGAACAGCAGCAACTAATCCTACTATGTTTGTCACGACATCAAAATAATGGTCCTGGATAGTGGACAAAATCATTTAAAAGGACTACATATATTTGAAACATTGTGAAACGAGGAAAGGAGTCACAAACTACTGAGGTAGAATCAAAACCTTTGCGTATGCACGGACGATATCGCTTCCTGAACTTTTGCAATATAAATAGAGGACAAATTTTATTCCAGTGGCAGACAACATAATCCCATACAACCACATCAATTGTCCTGAGTTCATCTTTTCAGCTGGTTCAAATTTTATCAATTGTTCTACAGCTTGGATTAGGACTTGAAACCCTGCATTGGAGAAGGAGATAAATTTTACATTCAGAGGACATCAATTTCATTGACAAAGTTCAATAATGGTTCTGAAATAAATTATAACATAACACAGAAACATCACACACGGTATAATCACTATAGCACAAAAATAAGCAGGTGTAGAAGATATATATAAAATATATAGGAGTTGTTTGCCTCCAAGAGGCCAGGTATAAACATCAACAATTTGTAAGAGAACAAGGACGTCCTACTACAATAATGCATACGGAACTCTCGATTCCTTTTTTATTCACATTAAAAAAACAATAATAATAAATAAATAAATAACGAAATGTAACTATCATGATTATGGGGGAAATTAGACTACTAGCATGTTTCTTATTAATGGACATGAAGTTGGAATTTTCCTCCCTGACATTTCAAGGCCATTACTAGCATAAGATAATCCATGGTATTCATGCGTCATGTTTTCACAAGCCCTTAAGACTAGCTCATGCATAAATTTGTTAGAATTTCAATTTGGAGAATTTTCACTTGTGGTATTGGATACTATCATCGAATGACCTACAAAAATTGTAAGAATAAACATATTTCTTTATATCACTTGAAGCTAGCTCTTTAGAGTTAAGAATAAACATAAAAATTATAAGAATAAACTTACTCCCTGATTTCACACAACTTGTACAGATATTTCTTACTGAAACTTCAAAAATTGCATATGTCAGATTTGTTATTATGAGTGATGGCGCAAAGATTCTAATAATCTTCACTAGAATATTAGAGGGTGAGCAAAAGAGCTTAAAATATGTATTTCTATGCCCTAAGATGTGGCTGAAGCTTCAGCTACATCTCATTTGAGGGTGGCAAAGACCTTTTTATAATCCACCATGTAAATAATAGTTATTTATTTATTTTTTAGTTATCTTCACACCAACCAAATCAAGAGCGGGATATGAACAACAAACCAAGGGTAGCCATGACAGCAGCAAAGATGATGATGCCAACTGGTTGCACCCGCAACTTTCCAATTGGATATTTGTAGATGTTTATGTTTTTCATTGACAAATGCGTGAACCAAAGAATCCCACCAGCCATGAGATCTAGTAAAGAATCTAGTGTTGAAGCTGCAATTGCTAAGGATCCACTCTTCACAGTAGCATAGATCTGCAATTGGTAAAGTATGTCAATTGAATGGGGAATCTAGCTAATAAAGCAAATAATAGTTGAAACAATTAGTTAAAATTCCGAAAATTAAATCAGATTCAAGAATCTTATCGACATTGTACTTTCAGTCGCCAAATTTATAAGACATTGAGTATACGTTACCTTAAATGCAAGCAAAAATACATTTGCATAATTAGATATCCTCATTGCTCGTTCCTGTTGGGATTGTTCCAAGCGATCTTCGTCCTCATTAATCGGATTAGGTGTTTCCAAAGAGTCAACTTCTTCGAAGGATTTTAATGTAGCAAATTGTTTTTCATAATATTCCTTTTCCCCTGAAAGAAGCATGTATTTCATAGTAAAACATTCAAGCTCTCCAAAAAATGATTCTCAAATATATTTAAATTGGATCCTATTTAAAACCCTGATAGTATATACAACATTTACTCTAGTCGAACAATAGCACCATCACTTCCATTTTAGCGAGGTCATAAAATGGTCAGGATATGGCTGTTTATTATGTCAAATTTTACAGTAATTCTGACCAAAAATCCAATCCAATCCAATTATATCCTAACAAAGATCTGAGATCAGACCGGTTTAATGGCCTTATTTAGCAAACTAAAATTTATATCCCGTTGATGTTTATGCAATAGAAGATTAAGTATTTTTTTCATAAAGAGTAGAGGGTGTAAATGTGCATTGCACATGTAATTCACAATCAATACATCCAAACATGTATAAAACAATTTTTTATAGGTCATATCATCTTTATCAAATATGAGGTACTAAACCTCTCAAAATCTGTTTTCCTCTTATTATCAGTTAGCATGATAACAAAAAGAACAATAGTCCAAAGGCAATAATCTCTTACCTCCATGAGTGGAAACTGACAAGGGTAGATATGATATGTGTTTCTTTTCATTTTTCAATATGACAAAAGGAATGTCTAAAGGACGAACATGAATGACATGAATATGATCTAGAATTAGATTTTGAATGATAAACATAGCTGAACAAAACAGAAATCAAATTCACAGCCATTGTACAAATTTAGATTAAATAAATAAATAATAATAATAATAATAATAATAATAATAATAATAGAAACAAAATAAATATTATTCTATAATTATTGTTTTTGTGTCCTATTTTTTAAAATATCTTCTATCATCTTGTCTTGCCGTGTCATGTCATACACTACCCACACTTTCTAACGTCTGCACGTAGAAGTACACCTCAGAATCTAAAAAACACTATTCAAAATTTAAACTGAACGAGAATGGCTCACATTATAATTGACACTCGAACTACTAACACTAAAACCAGTTGAGTAATGCTAAGGGAACTGCCGCCATCAACTAACTTCAGTTTAAAAGGCTAGTCGACAAGAACAAACCTGTTAGCAATATTCAGAACAACTAGGACACACCATGTAAGATACATCACAATCATCATGAATACACTCATCATCACCACATTCTATTCTATACTTTCAAATGAATCATGTACCGTATTTTCCCACATCCTATTACCATAAACCACTGCATATTGAATTCCCCGCAAAGAAATCATGAATACACTCATCACCACCACATTCTATTCTATACTTTGAAATGAATCATGTACCATATTTTCCCACATCCTATTACCATAAACCACTACATATTAAATTCCCCACAAAGAAACCATTCTCACTTCGACCCATATTTTTTTAATCAAACTTTTCTCCAATCCATTCTCCCACCATGAGATTCAAATATAAACAACAGTAATCAACAAAGACATATAACAGAGTAGCAGAAATTGTTTCAAACAATTGATTGGCAACCAACCAAAAGACGGCAAAACAAAGAGTGGGGTTGGATAAAAAAACCTCACCATCAATCAACCCATCGGTTTTGGAGAGATCAAACTCCGAGGGGCTCTCTGGGTCGATCCCAGATTTGACTTTGCTGGGCAGGTTGGACAGAAAATCCACTCTAAATGCAGTGACAGAGTTGTGTCGACGCTTGACCCATTTTTGCTCCTCCGTCGTCTCCAATAATGGCTTCTTCGCCTCCTCCATTGCAACCCCAAACCACCAATCTCTCTTTCTCTCTCTCTCTGAAAACCAAATAAAAGTCGAGAAGTTTTTTCACAAAGTTCTTGGAATTTGTTTTGTTTTGTTCCTCGAAAAGGAAGTACAGATTTTTTTTTCTCTTGGCCTGGGTTTCAGAACTACACTTTATTGATGACGGGAGAATCGAGAAGGAAGGAACGAATTCATGACACCAAGTCATTTTGAAGAAAAGCTCTTTGGTGGCTGTTATTTCCACTCCATGCTTTGATTTAGACGCCCATTATAGCATATTTATCAAAACTGAATGAACTTTGACCCTTTGTTCACCATATTCATATTGAGTTTGTTTTAAATTCAAACTTAATAATTAGAAGGTTAAGTAAATAAATAATTAAAATCAAAAAATATATATATAACAAATCCTTTCCCTTATATAATCCACCAATTTAATGCTTAATTATTGTTATTGACATCGAGAGAAAATCTCTAAAAACTAATTGTTCCCACCAATTTGGTGCAATTACTAGTTTGCTTTTCAGGTTGGACGTTAATCAAATCGAAAATGCTAGAAAATCATGTTTTGTAACCAGCGTGACATGGCGTGATCTTAAAAGGATGATGAAATTCCCAAAGTGTTTATATATATCTCAAGATTGTAAAAAACTTTCTCTAATGATGCCACATCAACCTGGTTCCCTAGCCTTACTCAGGGAAGCAATTATGGACGTTCTTTCAAATAATTTCATAATGAGCTATTATTTAATGAATGTGATAAACAATTGTTGTTGTTGCTAGAAGAACATCAAAATCAAAACATATATATAAAAATAACCCTTTAAAAGTGAGCAGCTTGAAAGTTTTGCAAAATCCATAATGGCATAGTGGACTACCTTTCAAAATGTTTTGCAAAATTCATGGAAGGGGGCACTATCATGTTTGAAACACCAGATTCACAATCTCGTCCCAAAAAAAAATTCATTTGTGGATAACCCTACTCATCATGTTGTCAAATTGAAGTTCCTCATGCCCAACTTATTGGCACCCATATCAATTTAATCCGTGCTAAGTCCAATGGGAAAATGTTAAAAGATTTCCATTTTTATCCACTTGTTGGAGATGCTGTAAAAAAAAAAACACTACATCCTAATGTAACTCATGCCATTAACCTCTTGTGCAACCCATTCTCTGCTGCTGCTGTTGTTGTTTTTCACTTTTGAATTTTCCCATAAATCTTGGATATTTTTCCCAACCAGTTCAGACTCTGATACACAATACCATAGCTAGAAACAAACAAAGGGAGAGAACCAAAACCAAAGTACAGAACAAAACACAACAGAGTATAATACAAGAGTCCATAAGAATGGATGCACAATTTGTGTCATATGAACTCTTCTTGCATTCTATGAAGTTTCTCATGTCATTTCCATAATATCAGCCCAGCCCAGAACATGCAATGAAATCACATACAAAATAAACAAGAAAATTATTGCCAGAAGAAGAGACAAATTAAGAAAGATAACTCACCCTGAATCAGTCCTTTGGTAGCAGAGAGATTAACCTTCATGGGGGCTTCAGGATCCAATCTACTCTTGACTTTGCTGGGCAAATTTGAAAAGAAATCACCTCTCAAGATGCTCAGAGAGTTCAGTTGACTCACCTGAACCTGATTGACTACTCCTTCCATCAATGGAGTTTTCACATCCATGTCTCCTCCTTCCATCAATGAAGTTTTCTCCTCACTTTTGTATCAAAGAAGAAATAACCACACAACACAAGTCTTCTCTATCCCCTTTTGAGGCCTTTCTTATTTCATGGTATGAGCTTTAATTGGCATAAGGGTAGAAACAGCTTGGGCCAAGCCATTGATTATGACATTATAATGACATGTTTGATACTAGCATATTACCCACGTACCTTTTTTTTTTTTTTTTGGTTAATTATCATGCACTTGCACCCTGTCCACCATCCCCACCATTGCCCTTAATCATTTTCATCAAAAAAATATCAAAATTTAGAATGTAAACTATTTTTTTTTTAAGTGCAAGCCTATTTTACGGTAAAAATATTAATTTTTATAATCAAACTCGGTTAAAATTAGAATCGATTGATTATTCAAGATCTTTGTTTTAATGTTCATTAAGATATCCGTCCGTTTCTTTGAAAAATATTATATTTAAGCATGAAAATATTAAAAATAATTGCATGTTTTAATAATAAAATACATATTTTTAAAATTTGATTGTTTTTATTGATTATTGGTTTTGTTGGAAAGATTTTCAAAATTGCATTTCAACAATACCAAGTTTACCAAAATCCAATAACTACGTAGATAGTTACGGTAGTTTTTATTTTGAGAAAAAAAAAAAACACAATACTTTCTCTTTCCGCCACATGTACATTTTACCAAATTTTTTTCATAATGTTTCATTTATTTTGCCCTTCTACATGTTTTATTTTTACAAACATGTCATCATAGGAAATGAATCTCAACCCTCAACAAATTTCCCAAGTTCCAATCCTAACCGTCTTTTATCTTCAATATTTAGTTTGTCCCAGTAAGCAATGAATAGTAAAACACCACTCTCAATTGTAATATAGATTTCTATTCATTTCAATTAATGCACCTGCTATCCTACAACAGTATATATATATATTAAATCCTGAGTCTGATGGACTGGTAATTGTTTCGTTAATTAGTATGGGTGGGTTGATGGTCAATGAAAACTTTAGTATGTATTGTATCGCGTGTAGGGCACATTAGAACTTACTTTTCTAGAGAATCAGGCAAGCCATGCCTGGCTCAATATTGTCCATAATCCTCGAGATGCGCATATCTAAAATGATGGACGGTATTAGGCAGGCCTGACTCTCAAGAATTTTCACATTACAATTGTTGATACATGTGTCTGAGCAACTCTTTTAATTAGTTTTGATCTTATATTTAATATATTCCATGCCTTTTATTTTGTGATATTTAACAGTATTTACAGATATATCATCTTCTCCAACTATAATGTATGTATGTGTATCACAAAAACCTATAAAACCATGTGTGTTAAAGAGGTGAGTGAATAAGTCTCCGACATCTCTTGCTTTGAAGCCAAGACTTGTGACTCTTGATATTCAGTGAAGGTTTTGTGTCCATCAATTGTAGTCCAATTGATCGGACATCCATTTTTTTTTGTGAGAGATCACGAGTTCGAGACTCACCAGTTAAGATTTTGTAAATTTTCACCCGATTATTAGGAACACGTGTGTTCCATTTTTAATAAGCCTTCAAATAGTTAGCCCTATGGGGTCAGTCATGTAGCCTTTGGACATAGATTAATGAATAAAAATGATCTAATTTTTTTTTTTAATTTAAGGATTAATTAATTCAGAGAAGATAACATTAATATATATTTTAGCAATTTTGTTCTCATGCATGCCAAGTCTTTCTTTCTTGGAACTTGTGCATGCACTCACACTCACACACACACACCCCTTTTGATCAATAAAGGTCTTGTAAAAAAAATCATATTTTTTTATGAGAGGTCTTCGGGATTAATAAAAGAAGGAGAATTCTAAATGTCTGAGGAAATGAGCGAGGAAACCAGCGAGGGGAGTGAGGTAGAGGGAGGGGAACCATTCACCTCCCGAGTAGCCTTACTCATAAAAGAAACATAGGGATTATTCACTCAAAATTTCTTTTTCTTTTTCTTTCTTTCTTTAGACACCCAAATATTCAAGTCAATTTTGAATTTGTTTGAAATATATTATCTAAAAAATGAAAAGTTGCATGCTAGAGGTAGAGCTACTTGCACTCCCATCAAAATTATAAAAACTCTATTACAGAGTTGTCGTAGATTTTCAGATGTTAGAACTCAGTTACAGTTTAATGATGGAGCAATGAAACTCAAAGGTTTATAACACAAAAGGTTGGATATATAATAGATTACCCTTGTAGTACATTGCAACTCAACCTTAGGCGTCATCCATTACCCAACTCCACACCAACTCCAATTAGGATTTCATCTGCGTTGGGGTTCTCACTTTCTTGGACTTTATTTATTTTTAATTAGAAAGCACGATCAATTATGAAGTTGACATCCATTACCCAACTCCACAGTCCACACCAACTCCAATTAGGATTTCATCTGCGTTGTGGTTCCCACTTTCTTGGATATATTTTTTTTAAATTATAAAGCACAATCAATTATGAAGTTGACATCCATTACCCAATTTAATTCAAATGTATATTTTATATTTCTTAATACTGTGAATATAGGGAGATATCTTGAAAATAAACTTTACTAGTGTGGTTGATCATGCTAGCCCATGGTTTTGGTTTCCACATCAATGAAATCTAAATTTTGAAATCAGTATCCTAACTGGTTGCAAGTATGCCAAAAGTTAGAAATACAACATTGTTTGCCCTAATTATGTGTCCTTTTGTTTTGACAACTAAGAGAATCTGAGTATAATCAATGTACAAGCAACTAATTACATGAAAATGACCTTATCTCACTATATAAAATCAAATGAGAAAAGATTAAACATATATATATATGATGCTCCGGTCAAAGTGTTTTGGTAACTTGTTAATTGGGTACTTAATACATAATTCTATCAACTAAAGTAAGATACCTTTTCCTAATGTTTATACGAGACATTCTAAAAAAATGTTTATATGATTGCTTATTATTCTATTGTAGTATAAAATTTAAATTTAATAAGTTATTATGTTATAATTAATGAATCTAAGTTTCTTAATTTGCAACATCGAACTCTGGGATATTTGTCCCATGACTTCAAACACCCGCAGTATTCATGCGTGTAATGAGTCCATTGGACGGCAGAAACCTTCGCTCATAACCTCACGAAAACTAGTGCTAAAACAAGAAGAATGCGAAACTCTGTATTAATTTGAAAAGTTAAATATGGCGCTATTTCTCTCAAAAGCATTAAACACGCCAATCAGAATTTTTTTATTTGTCCTTTTTAAAGGACAAAAAAATGAGATTATTTTTAAGTTTATTAATTTGCACTGCATGGGCAGTGTAATGACTTACCACTGCATCTTCATTTCATTTGCTTTCAGTCATGACACACAAAATCAAACATAAAATGTATCATCTCAAAGGCTTTTGCAAAAATGTTACTATTGATGATACATGAAACCATGGCCATACACGTGGCTCAAGTCATTATAAATGTTGGAGAGCCGTTATAAAGGCTGAAGTTGTCGTAAATATTGATGGACCATTTTGAAGGAGATGGAGGAAATGACTCTCATCTCAATGAATGAAGAGACCGTTACAATCAATTTTTCCCTTCATTACGCCAATCAAGCTTAAGTCACGCACACAACTGAATGCAGTCATCAATTCATTCATTATATAAGGTAAAAAAAATGTATTAACAGGGGACTCCAAAGGACTCAATTAGCTCTCAACTCGAATCTCAACTCGATTTGAGGAGAGGTCAATTCGACTATCCTATCTACACTATGCAACTTTAACTGAGTTTTGTCCAGATTTACTTCATTCTTCTAACAGAGTTACTGACTTAAGCATTGGAATGTCTTCGGCCACCAAAAAGGTGGTCCTTGGCAATCTAACAACGGTTTTGTAAGTCAAACTCACAAAAGGACAATTTTTTGACGCATCAATTTGGCGTCGTCCGTGAGGAACGACAAGTTTCCTTTAAAAAACCTTATGCTGATCACAACTTAACAACAAGGCGAGAGAATGTTACAATCATCTAGAGTCGTTTCCAATATCAATGGTAACAAAAAATTTAATATTCTATTTTGGTTAAAATGATTAGAATTGTGTCATGTGAGATAGATAGGTAATTCGGGCACATTTGGATATAAAGATATGGAACTAAATATTCCATCAAATGAGCACCAACAGAGTTGGTAAAGGCGTTGCTTAAAAGACCTTAGATCTTGGTTTCAATAAAAAAAAACTCAGAGCTCACGAAGTCCGACTACAATAACTCGTCACAAAGGAGTAGCTGATGATACATGAAATCGTCAACCGATCATGGCCGTTACAAATGCTTAAGTTGTCATAAATATTGATGGACCGTTATAAAGAAGATGGAGGGAATTACTCTCATCTCAATGAAGAAGGAGACCGATTGGACCATCTTATCTACATTATGCAACTTTAACTAAGTTTTGTTCAGATTTACTTCCTACTTCCAACAGAGTTACTGACTTAAGCATCGAAGAGCCTTCGGCCACCAAAAAATTGTTCATTGGCATCAACTATAATCCTACCTCATATCACTTTATGATGTATTTGTCTGGGAAGTGTTTATGAAAATTTAGTCCCACTGAGTTTTGGATGAATATAAAATTGTTTGTCGCGCTTTGCACTGCATTGTCACTGTAATGAATTGTGCCACTCAACTTATTCCTGTATCCTTCACTTCTTCAATCAGAATAGACAAGAAGTTCACACTAGGCTTGAGCAAAATGATTCATGGTATTGACCCAAAACATTTGATGATAGAGCTCTTCTCTGGATAGCTATTATAGTCAGTAAAACCTGTCCTAACAGTAAATTAAAACTCATCAATAACTCGTCTCTTTCACTCAAAATTTCATTATAACATCTCAGTTGAGTCTCTACTGCAACAATTAATGTTCATGCGCGAGGATCAGGTTGTGCCGGTTTTGCATTAAGCAGTGGTTGGATGGCCTTCACCACGATCGTCATATTTGGTCGAAAATCTGCTTCGTATTGAACACATAGTGCTGCCACTGCTGCCAACTGATCCTCCCAATATGACCAAAAAAAAGGTCAGCTTTGTAAACACAACCATCTAAAGCAAACGTATATTGGTTTAACTATAAAGCTACAATGCAACAATAGTCTTTTTTACTTGTGTAATAATGGATACATTTAACAATAAACATCACTTTGCATTGTTAAACTTGCATGTATATATGCAATAGTACTTTCAATGTTTTTGACATCAACTAAAAACATAAACTAAAGGGTGTGAATATTGCCTCTCGATCTAGTTAGAGGTCTGAGTTTCCTGAAAACTGTTCCATATTTTGCAAATTCCAGACCTTTAATTAGGTTCAGAGACCAAAAAAAAACAAAAAATTGATAGTTATTGACATGTCAAGAAGAATGATTTCTGTATATAACACGTATGTATGAGCCCAGGTTTGGACATTCGCCAGTCTAGAACTAACCAATTTATGAATATACAACGTACTTCAGTTCATAATATACCTTTGCTACAGCCTTTGGTGGATAATCATTGTTTAGCTTGGGATCTACACATTGTTTTACTTTGTCTTCACTTAGTCTTGGTGTAGCCTGCATTGTTGTTGAATGACATTAGAGGTACAGAGTGAAACAAGACAAATTAAACATAAATTCGCATATATACGTACCCATGTAACGAGACTCTGTTGTCCTTTAGGCATGGTGTGATCTACTGGCTTTCTCCCTGTCAAGAGTTCTAATAGAATAACACCGAAACTATACACATCGCTTTTCTGAGTCAATTGGCCAGTCATGGCATACCTGAATCATCCATAACAATGATATCAGTTGGAAATACACATGACAATAGCATGAAGTGCATTGTGCTCGTTTAATCTAGTTAGGAAGGTGACAGTAATTTCACTTTTGATTGGAGAAACTCCATTCGTTCACCCGACACTCCAACATATAGCCTCTAGATTTTGTCCAGGATAGAAACCGAAACATGAAAATCAGTAAAATGGAGCAAAAGGATAATCATACAAGGCACCACATTCAGATTGAACAGGCCTTGTTTAAATATTTTTGGGAGTTTGATTGTCAGTTATGAACATTTTCCAATCACTTCTTTAGCAAACCAAATACAACCTAAATACCAAAAAGAGCCCGAAAACTAATTTGTACAGATGAATCTTAGTATACCTGCAGACACAAGGAATGCGTCTTATAGTTCTGCTAAGAATATCTTTCATCCTGAGGGCGTTATTTTTTTTTATATATAAATAACATATAGGAATTAGGAAGTAGGCAAAGTAAGAAGTTTCGAAGTTTAAAGGTATTATGACTGATTCAAGACCAAGCCCTTCTTTTTTCCCCTGAAATTATCATTCTCATTCAAGTCTGAAAATGGTAGAGTGAAAGATCAGTTGGTGTAAACTTACTCAGGAGCATGATATCCGAAGGTTCCCAAAACTCGAGTTGAATGTAAGCGAGCTGCCGAGTCTGGTGACTGATTGGTCAAATTGAAGTCAGAGATTTTTGCCAAGTATTCGTCAAATAGGAACACATTGCTTGATCTAACATCCCGATGGACTATTGGAGGTTGGACTTTTTCATGAAGATACTCAAGACCTCTTGCTGCACCATAAGCAATTTTTACCCGTTGGCTCCAGCTTAGAACTGGGCCTGGTTCAGCACCTTGCACCCCCTTCCTTCCTGCGCCAAATAATTTACAATTAATTCAGCTTTCAGCCCAAGAAAACTCAAACGGATCCTAGGAATTGACACTCAGAGTCGATAATAAAGGCAATGACATTGGAGTTACCATGTAAAGTGTCATGTAAAGAACCCAAAGGAGCAAATTGATAAGCCAAGATGCGGTTATTATTCTCCAGACAATAACCAACCAACTCAACGAAATGATCACTCTTAAGTCTTGAAACCATTGACAACTGCAACATCATAGAACAAAAATGCATTTAAGTTAGTCTCAAACATTGCTCCAATAATGAAATCTTTTTGTCGCGGACGCTGACCTGAGCAGCAAAATCTGAATCTGGCTCTTGTGCAGAATCTAGCCTCTTGATTGCAACAACTTGGCCACCACTTAAGGTTCCACAGTATACCTGACCGTAGGAACCTTCTCCAACCAAAGACTTTTGTCCAAAATTGCTAGTCATCTTCTTCAGTTCATCCATAGTTAAGGCTGGTATTTCAATTGGTAGAACCTTTGGGGTTGCCGTATTCCTCGCTCCTCCCCCCCTTGGCTCCTCTCTCATACTCCCTAAAACACGGGCAATAACATACCATAATCACCAAGGAAATGAAGTTCATACATTGTACAGAACTGATACATGATCATTGTATCAATTGAATGGATACATGAAACTTAACAACATGAGTGGAGAATGCATCATAGAATAGAGAAACTCAATGAATTTAAATATTCAAGTTTTAATGGTTTTTAGAAAAGTGTCATAGAAGCTACCATTACAACCATACTTGAACTAATAAATTTATGAATATAAAAGAATCCCACGCAGACCACGATGTCCACAGAGAAATTTTTAAAAATTGGATTAAGTAATATCATCCAACAACAATGGAACTTCAACCCAAATGTTTGCATTTGGTTAACAAAGCATGATCCAACTTCAACCCAAATGTTTAAGATTTGGATTTAGAAATATTTTCAAAATGTTACATGAATACCAACAGGACACAACCTTCCTCCCTCACCAGGACATCATAAAGCAATCCATGAATAACAACAATCCAATCAAAATGTAATTACCATATGTGTTTTTTGGTGGTGCGGTATAAGTACTGTTGGGGGGTGGACCGTAGTTTTCCTCTTCTTCACCTCCACAGCACATCATCTTGCAGGTGACCAGAGTAAGAAATCAACAAAAAAAATTGATTCAATTTTCCATTTAAAGCGATCCAAAACCTTGATATTGATTTAATCCGAAGCAAGTACCCCAATCTGAAATGGTTCAACCTACATCAACCACCACATTCCCAATATTTCATTGTATCAAATTAACATATAATTCAGCTCGAACAAATAGATCAATATAAAATGTCTAAGCCATTAATGCAACACCCAATATCTGTTTATAATCATTGGTATCGATTTTACGGTCTTTGTGGAGAACATAAACAATGGATTGCAGAAAATGGAGAAATAAAGAGCAATACCTGACAGATTGGGACTGGGATCGGATCAGCGAGAAGGAAGATGCAAAGGAATGAATTGGTAAGATGAGAAAAAAAATGGGGCAAGTTTTGCTGGGATTGGGAGAGAGAGAGGAGAGATAGAGGGGAGAGGTTGTTGTTGGTATTTTTTGTTTTTGTTAAGGCGCCGGTAGCTTCTATTCGCGGGAAATTCGTATTGAGTTATATATGAACCGTTAACTTACGCGCCGACAGGTCAGCATTTTGCTTCAGCATCTCACACGTGCTTCCCGCGTGTGATAACTTATAACTCATTTACCGTTATCTCCCTTATCGTCTATCTATTTACTTATAGGTAGTAAATAAAAAATTAATAAAACTTTGCCATTTAAATTAGAGAAAAAATAATACCTAATTACATGATTATTTTGGACGTCTACTTAAAGTTGGTCGACACGATATGCCTAATTAAGTGGAAAAAAAAAGTTATGAGATAGTACATATGCACATGCAACATGCTACTTAGAGTGTGTTTGGTTGCATGAGAATTTATGAGGGGATCACATAAATCTAAGCTAATTTGAGGTTCAATCACCAATCCACCATTAGATTTTGTGATCAATGCAAAAATGGAAATAACATGAACATGAGAATCACATGCTTTGGGGATAAGGAGTGTGATTTCATATTCATAAGACTTTCATTTTTAACATTGATCACAAAATCTAATGGTGGACTCGTGAGCGAACTTCAAATTAACTTAGATTTAAGTTGCCCCCTTATGGATTCCCATAGCATAGGATTCTATGATCAACTATAGTTTAACCTTAAGTTGTCCCCTTACTTTATAGTTTAAAAACATCTCTAACGGTAGAATATTTAACCATGAGAGGTTCAACTATAGGTTTGTTGAAATGGTAAATTAATAATTGATGATAAATCAAACCTTCCTATGATCAACATTGTGTCAAGATAATCTCGTCAAACAGAACAAAGCAAGCTTGATCGCACGCCCAATCCAACAAGGCCCAGACAACACTAAGCCCACTATTGGCAGGATCTAGAAGGTCGGATCCAAATTGCAACGTGCTACTAAGCCCACACGTCACGCGATCAAGCCCAATACTCATAAGCCCTGATAAGGCAAAAGTAAGCTCTGATAAAGCAAATATCTGGGGATCGACTCAAGATAGGCAGGCCAGCAATACATTGGTTCTGATTAGGAAACAAACACTTGAGTATAAGTCAGGTAGGGAAACTTTTCTGCATGGACAACACTTTAAAAGGAAAAACCTCTCCTGCAGATCTAGGAACACAAGTCGTGTGGGGTATCTTTTCCACATGGACAACTCCTAACAAGGAAATGATTTCCAGTAAGATCTCTTTCCCTAACTACGACACCAAAAGCCTAGCCGAACTAGGACTCTTGCACTATAAAAGGAAGATAAGGTCAATGAAAAAAGGTATGCTACAGAAACTCAATTTACAGTTTTAAGCCTTATCTAACTTAAGCATCAGAGTGTTATCGGTCGTCACACGGTGGTATTTGGCTCACAACTTTAGTAATGGAAGGAATAATAAGTCAGAATTCATTGGTTGATTGTATCATTAACAATTTCTTTATTTTTGTGAGGAGCTTACCATGAATCCACTGATTTCTGCCGCTTCCGTTATTGCTGCTGGATTGGCGGATAAATGGAAATTTGATTGATAAGACCTTTTCAATTGTGGCCAATATCTTATTACGAATAATTCTGACAACTTCTAGGGAAAAAAAAAAGCATTTACCTATTACAGAGATGGTGTGAAAAAGAGGCATTTACCTTTTACTATACTATAAGTCACTTAGATAGGAATCCCCTTAGTGCTGAGAGAGGACTTCTTTTTTAAAATCAAATCGACTTTGATTCTTGAATAATCCACATCACTTCTGGTTCTATTGTAACAAACGATTCCCTTTTTATGTAGAAATCATATTTGTTTACTTGAACAAAATTTCTTTCTAAAAGAAATGGAATGGTTAATTCCACGAAATATGTTTTTTTTAACGAGGTACAACTAGCAATTCCTATTTATCTATTACGGAATCGACAAATTTAGGTCAATGCAATGAAGGAGAGCAGGAAATCGATTATATCAGTTTGACACCGTCCATGGGAACGACAAAGTTTCTCAGAAAAAACAGTAGTACCAGCTTTCCCAGAAAGCCAAAAAGATGGTGACCACAAGGTCTCGCAACAATGAAGACATTGCTGCATCGTCAAATAGGGGTGGGCATGGGACGGGATGGGACGAGATATACCCATCCCTATCCCATCCCGTTCATAAGGGATCGGGACGGGACGGGACGGGATCAGCGGCATCCAAAAAATTTGAAGCAACATCCAAAAAATTTGAAGCAACATTTGCCAAAAAATTTGAAGCAATATATAGTATACCTATAAATATACAAGAACACAGTACAGAAGCTCGCATAGAACACAACAACTTCAAAATCAACTCTAATCTGTTCACACCAACTTATATACAAGAACAGAGTAAAGAAAATGTCTGTGCCAGAAACTGTGTACATGTGTAATTCAAATTATATTTACATAAAAACAAAAAAGTATATATTGAATTTGCTTGACTCAAAATCAACTCTGATCTCTTCATATGAAGCAGTAAACTATGCAGGTCATGGTAGTCCGATTGCAAGTGCAGTAGCAGGTCCTGCTAAGGCCTATAGGCAGCTGATAAGAAAGGGATGCTCATTATGTTTTCCTGTTGTTAAATCTATGTGTGATTATGTGAATTACTCTCAAGTAATATGTACAGATTCTCAACTTTTCTGCAGATCCTCTATTTCCGATGCAAACATTTTCTACAGATCTTCTAAAGACTGACTACAATATGTAGATATAGTCTGTCAGGAGAAAACCCCGGTCCTATAAATGGAAGCATCTAAAGCTAAAACCTATCAAACTTTTTCTGCAATGTGGAAACTGCGAAAAACTGCAGAGCTTCCCCGCCCCTCCCTCCTCCTCTAATCTTGCCAGATTTGAAGTACATATTAATATTAATAAATATAAATTAGTTCGGGACGGGACGGGATTGAAAATCTCCATCCCATCCCATCCCATTCTAGATCGGGACGGGACGGGATCGGGATGAAATTATTCAATCCCATTAAGACCCAGAAAAATCGGGACGGGACGGGACGGGACGGGATCTGGACGGGAACGGGATCGCGGGATGGGATGCCCACCCCTATCGTCAAACGCTAGAACTAGCAGAGTGCGACCAGCTCCAGTGCCACCACCATTGCAGGAGGAATCCTTTCAGACCCCCATGCCAGTGGTGGCTACGGCGGACCCAAGGGTGGATTACTGTCAATCCAGATGCAACAAATTGCATGAGCGATGGAGATACTCAATCAGCATAATCATCCACCCGTAGGAGGATACCGTGAACAATGAAGAGCCTAGTCTCCAGAAGGTTCCAGAGAACACGTTTAGGAGAGTTGTGCTGCCCCTACAGCTTCCCAGTGGACCAGAGTCGAAGAAACAACTAACAGATACCCAACGTCTAGAGCCGATAGACACGTCTCGCAAAACCCCATCCGGCAAAGGGCCACAAATCAGACATACCGTTCAACCTCACAATCCCTCCGTTCATGGATCATATCATGGATGAACCGCTACCAAATAAGTACACCCCGCCAAAGATGGATTTTTAAAATAGGACGGGAGACCCGTCCAATCACTTGCGCCACTTTCAGCATGTAATGGCACTCATGGAATGGTCTGATGCGATAATGTGCTAAGACTCCCTACCAGCCTGAAGAAGTCAACTCTGACTTGATTCCACAGCCTCTCTCTAAGGTCCATCGACTCATTCCGGACATTGGCAACGGCGTTCCTCGTGCGCTTTGTGGGCAACTAACGAATCGGGAATGCCCGCACTATCTGCTGACCCTAAAGCAAAAGCAGAATGAGACGTTGAGAGAATACGTTATGCGTTTCAACTAGGGGTGGGCATTTCAGACTGAAAACCCGGACCGAACCGACAACCAGACCGATCATATCGATTTTTATTTATTATTAAATTTTTGATTTTAAACCCGGTCCAGCCCGATGTTTCTGGTCCGGGCCTCGGTTACCCTTTCTGAAACCCGTCGAGTAATTGGCCCGGCCCAGGTTTGAATAAATAGAACCTGAAAAAAATTAAATGCAGACTTTGTACTAATACACTTACTCTTTCAAGTCGTACTTTGACTGCATTTAACTCTCTCAAGTCAACCCCCTGTCCTGTCACTCTCTGTGTACCTGGCGATATCAATTCAAGTACCTAGAGTTATCACCAAAGCTAAAGTAAAAAAGCCACATTTTTCTCTCATCCTCTGCAGATCTCTCTTATCCTCTTTTCTTCTCTGTGTGTAGAAGTGAAGGATATGTGCAGAAGTGAACAATTTCTCTCTCTCTCTCTCTGGAAAGAATGAAAGAATCGAAAGGATCTGTGTAGAAGTGAATGATCTCTCTCTCTCAACCCCCCTTTATTTTTACCTATAGGTCATATCTAAATATCAAAATGAGAAGCAATAAACACATGAACAAATTTCAACAAGACTCGGGCCAGTACCCCCATCACTGCAACTCTCAAGTTCTAATCACACGATCTAACCTATGCTGCAACTGATGGCTTAGAAGCAGCCGACAGCCTGGACCTTTTCTTTGCTAAGCTCTCACTCCTACGTTCTCGCTGCTCCTTCAATCTGGTGGCCACGAGTTTCTGGTAGTCGGTTGCCTCAGACTTGGCCTTTGCAATTCTCTTTTTCTTCTCTGCAATTCTTGCACGCTTCCTCTGAAGAGTCAATGTGTTGTTAGTTGTTCTCCTTCTTTGGGTATTTGGGTCTCTCTTTGTTAGTTGTTAGTGCGTTTTGGACCGAGACCGCCCCGAAATTCGGTTAACAGGTCAACTTGGTCCGGTCTCAGGCCTCATAATTGCGAACTTAAAATTATCGGGTCAGTTTTTTGTTTTTAATTTTCGGGTCTGTTACCCAGACCTGCCCAGCCCTAATTTCAACGATGAGTTAACTCTAATCGAAGTGATGACACTGTTTGCACCTCGGGTCCAAAGAGGGGCAAGTTCAATGACTTCCTTATTCTGGACCCCCAACCAATATGGCAGACCCGTTGAAGGATGCCCAGAGATAAATCACTCTAGAGGAAATGTTGACCGCCAATAAGGTGGAATTCGAGAAAAAACCCTTTATCCCCAGGGACAAGAAAGCAGGGGAGGAGAAGGAGGACGACAACGGGAACAATATGAAGCGCAACAACAATAAGACCGACTACGGCTGCACAAGGCAGGACAAGGCCTCCAATTATGTTGGGTCCAAATTTATTACCCCTTTCAACTCCAGTCTGTCTGACATCCTTGATTTCATAAAGAATTGGAAAGAGCTGAAGTGCCCCCCCAAGCAGCGAGAAGACCCCGTTCGGCGCGGCAACAACAAATATTGCGCCTTCCATAAGGAAGGGGGACACGACACTGAGGATTGCAGAAACCTCAGAAGAGAAGTCGAGTACTGGATTAGGAAAGGCAAGCTCAAGGAGTTCCTGAGCTCGAGCATGAGGTAGGACCGGTCAAAGGAAATGGAAGATGCTTTCAAGGAGATTGAAAAAGAAGTTTCTGGTATCATTTATGTCCTTCATGGGGTCGGTCCTAAGGGAGAACAATTCAACAGGTCCCGCAAGACAACGCTGATCGAGATGCGGACACCACCCCAGTGCGAGGATCGACAAGTGCGACATGCACGAGTTCAGAGCCCGATCCCACCATTGACATTTACGGAGATGGATCTCTTGGTTGTACATTCTCCTCACAATGACGCTCTGGTCATCTTCGTCTTCGTTGCGAAGTGGAGGTGAAAAGGGCTTTGGTGGATACAGGAAGCTCACTCAATGTCATGTTTCTCAGCGCATTCTGCAATATGCAACTCCAGGAGAAATACTTAACCCCCGCCACTCACCTCATGGTCGGATTCGGTTGAGAAAATGCTTCTCCATCGGGAATATCAATCTAATGGTGGTGGCAGGAGAACCACAATTGCGAAAGTACCTTGTCCAAGAATTTATGGTGGTTAACGCTTCGTCCACTTACAACATTATTCTGGGAAGGCCTTGGCTTTATCATATAGAGACAATAGTTTCCACTCTTCACCAATGCATAAAATATACAACCAATCAAGTCCAGTGAACTATCCGAGGAGATCAAACTGCAACAAGATACTGCCATTATGCAGCTCTGAAACAACTAAATTGCTATCAATTACAACGTTAGCTCACGAAACAAACATATCAGGCATCGGGCCTAGAAAAAGGGGGAGAATCAATCTGCGTGTACAGAGAGAAAGCCTCGACAACCAAAGTGTTGCTATGCAGAGAGTCATAATTTATAGCTGGAGACTCAATCCAGACCAACATAAAGTTAAGTAACAACACTTCAGCAAATGGGTGCCTACTCCAAGAGCTGATAATCATCAAGGAACTGTCCGCTAGCACGAAGTCCACTATTCAGTAACTTCGCTAGCTTTGGCAAAACAAGACATTTCGCTAGAGAGATTATGTAATCTGAGCCAGGACTATACGCGCTTCCTTCAGGGCTGAGTTAGCTTAGTCCCCGCTCGGAGTCAAATAATTTTGTTGCTTTGATTTCGTTTTTGTTTTCTGTTTTTCCTTTTCAGTTTAGAAGAATCGTTTGCACAAGACATATTCAAGAAATAAAACAAATTTTATTGATTACAATAGAGGTTATTACAAAATTTGTCGACTAACTAGTACAAAAGTTTACACACTACAAGTATCTAAGTTCGACGCAAATATGCATCTACTTCACTCTGCCAATCTGTCTCTAGGGAAGGTGGTGAAAGTAAAATACTTGAAGAAGGATGCAAGCACGCGCTCGATTCTTTGCCCCACCAATCTGCCTTTTGAATGTGATGAAAACAAAAGAGGGCAGATGAAAGTATCCCTAAATAGTGGGATCATTAGCATCTCATAGTGCTGCCATCCCTAAAATTGCGGACCAAATCACCAGGCTTTTCACTCCGTCAACCCGCCTTACGAAGATGATTCAGAAGGAAAACAAAAAGGGGCCAGTTGGGGTGCCTCTCAAATGTGTAATGTCTGGGTGATGCAAAGATACCACCCCAGGACCAAAAGTCACGTCCAAAAACTAGCTGCAGGGATCATCTCCCACCAGCAGTGACGGATATGAGCTCAAAAGCAACATAAGATGAAAGATAGACTTGTCCCTGAGGAAGAGTATGTACTTCTTATTTGAAATGTAAGAAGTTATTACTATATCTCATGGAATCAACTGGATGCTCGCCTAGATTAGATGGCATCACATAATAGCAGGTCTTATTAAGACTCGTCGCTACAAATGTCAGAACATTCGAAGACCCCAGTAACGAGGATCTTCCTTCAGCCTTTGGAAAACCCAAAGTGTAGTATCTGGTAAGATATATTCAATCAACATACTCTACAATGCTCTGGTAAGATGCATTAAATCAACATACTCTACAACGCTCATTGCAATGCTTGAGATAGAGACGACTAGCCTATATATAGTGAGGTGGTTTACGAAGCAGCGTCAGCCAACATTTATGTCAGCATGCCATATAGGAAATAGGGAAACGACTGCTCTAATTGTAATTGCATGAGTCCACATTCATCGAATAATGGCCCTGCACGTAGCCCCATTAACTAGGGGGAGTAACCGATACTGAACCGTCTCGCCATCTGCACCGTACACATGGCACACTGATCTAAAAATATTTTTTTTCCATTTGGGCATCGAAAACTAATGGGCTGAAGCTTATGCCCTGTCAAATCTGGCCTAGCACATGCAAAGACACAAAACGACGAAGGCCTTGAGTGCCCATGGAATAAAGAGTGCGTCTACAAAATACTGTCAATAAATCCAAGCATCCCCCTACTATTGTTCCCCTATTGTTCATTAAAGCTGGTCAATCTATTATTAGTTTGATCAATCGATTCGGCTCCAAAATCAAACCGTTAGGCGAATTAAGTAAATCAGGACACCCAAGTCAGACTTGCATACCTGAAATCTTATTCTGAACAAAGCTTAGTAAGACCTGACTGATTACAATAGCTTCTGGTTCGTTCTAACACCTGACAATGATGACTTGCCAGAGACCATTGTCCAACTATAGATAATGATCGCCGAACTTAACAAAAGTTTAGTCGGTTTCAACTTATGACAATAGCTTCTGGTCCGCTCTAATGCCCAGTCTGTTAAATGGGTGCCAACAGTTTAGAGAGTGACAACTTAGTCAGCGCTCTTATGCCTGATCGAGACAGTTTATCAGGGATCATTGTCCAAACATGGACAATAGTGACCAAACTCGACCAAAGCTTAGTCGGTGATGACCGATGACAATAGCTTATTGTCCATTTGAAGCCTATTCCGCCAATAACGGATTTCAATGGCTTAGAAAGTGAAAGTCTAGTCAGCGTTCTCGACGCTTGATTAATATGGCGTGCTAGGGATCACCGCTCTTACGCAAACAATGATCGCCGATCTTGACCAGAGCTTAGTCAGTGGCCACTAATGATGATAGCTTCTAGTCTGCTCTAGGCCTAGTTCGTTGCACGAGGATTCCGACGACTTAGAAAGTGAGAGCTTAGTCAGTGCTATGACTCCTGACCACGATGGCTTGCCAGGGATCGTTGGCCAATTACAGACAATGATCGCCGAACCCTGCCAAAGTTTAGTCAGACCGACTGACGATGATAACTTCTGGCTCACTCCAATTACTAGTCCACCAAAAGTGGACACGATGGGTTGGAACGTGAGAGTCTAGTCAGTGCCTTCCGTTCAATCACAAACGATGGTCGTCGAACCCGACCCCGGTTTAGTCAGTTATAACTGGCAATAACAACTTCTGGTCCAACTAAGCATATTCCGCTAATAGCAAGTGAAAATGAGTCGAAAGTCTGGTCAGAGCTCTGGAAGCTCAAGTCGGAGGACTCACGATGACTATTGTCCGATATCTACGACTGTGCACGTGCTAAGATGACAATTTGACTAGTTTGCTTACAATAGCAATAACAATTGCTG
Organism: Berberis vulgaris; assembly: GCA_963556465.1. Classification (NCBI taxonomy): domain Eukaryota; kingdom Viridiplantae; phylum Streptophyta; class Magnoliopsida; order Ranunculales; family Berberidaceae; genus Berberis; species Berberis vulgaris. Next base: position 97,878,761 of record OY747124.1, on the reverse strand, counting down.
GTTCGATATACAGCCAAGCCACCAGGCAAATAATGAATTACACTCCCCGATTTCTAAAAATATTTTGACAAGAATTGTACGAACTATCATAGCATAAGCAATCAGAACTCTCACCAGCAGATCAATCACGCGACTTTTTGACCTAGCAGAGCCTATCGTCTGACAATTAATGTTGTGATAAGACAAAACAAATAAAAGCTAGCAGGGAAAGTAAAAAAAATGCACAAGTACAAAATGCTATTCATTTGCAAGCCTAAAAGTGCAAGGTTCACTCCTCACTAGGAGGAGAATCAGATACAACATGGCTGCATTTAACATAAGAAAAAATAGGAGACGCATCTGTACGTGCTGCCTCTCAATCAACCTCATTAAGGTCACATTATTCTTCGAACGGATCGGAGGTCACTCCAAATTTTGCATATGCCACCTCTTCATAATCGAAGAGATCCCAATCGGGATGTTCCTCCCTCATAAACTGAAATAGATCTAGCCTTCTATGCACAACTCTGCTGAACTCAAACGTGCCCTGGGCCTTAAGAAGCTTCTCCTTGTGCACCCTTGATTCAGCAAGTTCCCGTTCTAGCTACTCCAGCTTGCCCGACAGCATGTTAGTCTTGGATTGCTCGACGCTCAGCTTATCATTAACAACACTTAGCTCATTCTGTGTCAGAAGGAGTCGCTTTTCCACGATCCACATGCTCTTGGCATTAAAATCAACATCAGCCTCCAACTGCTGACATTGGACAACCCATTCCGACTTCTTTTTGGCCTTCTTGGCGTTTTCTTGGGCAAATTGTAAGTCACGACGGACAAGGTTTAGTTCATTCTCGAATCGATTCCTCGTGGACATTGCCCCCGCCAGGTCGGACTCAAGTGTAAAATCTTTCCAATTTGCTCCATTTTTGTACTCTAAGCAACAATTTGGACTTTACTAAAATATAGTGATTTTATCTTCATCGTTGGATGAGATTTCACAAAATAGGATTTAATTGCAAAGGGAAAATAAAGAATGCAAAATTTGAGAGAAAGACTAATTACTTGGTGTTAGCGTTTGATTATTTATACACTAAAACTACGATAAACCCTAATTAAGAGATAAACAAAATGTCATAAATTTCATTCAATCAATCACCTACATATAATGTTCAACTCTATGCCTTATTTATAAGTTTCCTAGTTTTTTTTTTTTGCAAACAATCTAATCTAACTCTAATCCTACTTTGACTAATGCCTTAACTAATATGAGCTTTATTTATCTAGCCCAATTACAAATCACTACATATTAATTACCCACTCACATCAACATTATTCCCTGTTTTGAAATTACCTAGTTGAGTGTGCGAAAGGAAAAACATGAGATTTATTCGATTATTCTTAGACTCAGGTCTTATGAGTAAATCACTCGTGGAGCACAAAATATCGCAAATGAAAATGCATAAATTGATTGGGCTAAAATTTCAAACATAATGGGCTTAGGGCCATCTAATGGAGCATGGAAGTGCACTAATTAGGCTTCCGAGCCTTTTGAGATGCAATTTTATTGTTATTATTATTTTTTTTATAAGAGCTTTTTGAGATGCAATTAGGTTCAGGGTTTTGAGGCTAAGGTTATTCAGACATTTAGGCCATGTGTGCATTCCACTTTAGTAAACCTATTATATTGTCCTCTTCCAACGGCTAGAAACGGCGGGAAAACTTTCCCGCCCAATAACCAGAACTACATAAATGAAACTTTTACACTTTAGACCATCAATTTCATTTGGGGAAAATGGCCGAAACGCAACCGAAACCGATACAATCAACTCCGAAACCGAAACGTTCATCCAATCTAAACCCAAAACCCTCACCTTCTTCAGTCCTTTCCTTCCCTCCCACTCCTGAAACCCCATCCGTTCGTCGATCTAGGCGACGAAATGCTTCGGCTCTCAGCCCCCAACCCGCTTGCAAATCATTAGATCTTTCGGATCGAATCGGTGTTTCTGTAGAAACCCCTAAATCTGCGAAAAGGGATCGAATCTTGACCCGCCGCGCAACGAAACCGGAGGCTTCGATTGCTAGTAGTGAGAGCAAAAGGAAGAGGAAAAAGGAAAGGGAAGATGACCAGAAGAGTAGGGTTGAGACTAGGGCTAGTGTCACAAGAAACACTAGATTGGGGAAGAAATTGAGGAAGAGCGAAGAGCCAAAGAGAAGGGTTTATTACAAGAAAGTAGTGTATGATGGGGGAGAATTTGAGGTGGGGGATGATGTGTATGTGAAGAGGAGAGAGGATGCGAGCTCGGATGATGAGGATCCCGAGATGGAAGCGTGCCGGATCTGCTTCAAGGAGGGGAAAGCGGTGATGATTGAATGTGATGATTGTCTGGGTGGGTTTCATCTTAAATGTTTGAAACCCCCTTTGAAGGAGGTTCCCGAAGGGGATTGGATTTGTGGATTTTGTGAAGGTAGGAGGATGGGGAAGAAGGCGGAGCTTCTGGTGCCTCCCAATGGGAAGAAGCTGAGTAGGACTGCCAGGGAGAAGCTTCTTTCGAGCGATTTATGGGCAGTAAGGATTGAAAGGTATACATATTTGTTGTTAGAGATAGTGCAATATTTAGGTATAGTGTAGTAGTAGCGATAGGTCAGCTTATAAGGAATATTTGTGGAAATTTTGCAGTATGTGGAAAGAACCGGATGGTACGTATTGGTTTAGGGGTCGTTGGTATATAATTCCCGAAGAGACTGCAGCAGGGAGGCAGCCGCATAATTTGCGTAGGGAGCTTTATCAGACAAATAATTTCAATGATATTGAGGTATTTCATGTTATTGTTTTATTTTTATTTTTTAACCAATGTTATTGTATCATGTTCATATGTTTTGCATTGCTATAATCTTTAGGCTTTGGATTCCTAGTTATGGTCTTGAAACCCAATGCTGCCTCCATAGTTGAATCCTGGTGTGTGCCTTAATAGGCTTATGTGCACCCCCTTGAAAATTTAGTGATTTGGCCAAATGAAGGCCACAATGAGCAATCTATCCACAAACAATTACCCTTCAAAGAGAACACTCTTCGACGATTGGTCGACCCAATTTCTAAATTCAGATGCACTAGGGTGTTCACCACATTCAATAGCAAACATGTCCCTAATTATGTGATTAAACTCACAAGTGAAGAAGAGGTGGCAAATCAACTATTTGAGAGTCTCACAAAGAATACATCTTTTCAAATAAGCAATAGCTTGTTGAGTTTTCAATGAATATAGCCATTCAAATGCATCTATGAGTTAGACAAAGTTCATAAGCCCATGGTAAAGTTTCAATTTGTTCCTGTAAATATTCCTTCTCGCTTCTCGCATAGACTGTGTTCCTCAAACTCATAGACTAATTGTGTCTACCATTTTTATTCTTTATTTCCTTAGGTTACTACTATCTGCACAACCCACTTGCAAGACGACTATTAAGATTCTTATGTTGTACATTTGGCTCGATTTGATTGTGCAATTAATCTCACATGGGTTAAGGAGTCGCATCGTGTGAAGTTAATAAGAATTGGATGTGTCTCTCACTAGCAACTTTGGGGGCGTTAGAGCACAATTAGTAAAAGCCCCACACTCGGGAGCCACGAGTGTTTAAGTTGGGGACAATATCGTTGTTTGAGACATTCCGTTGGCCGACAATCTCGTGTGCACGTTGTATGGTGGTTCCCGAGGGGGGGGGGAGGGGACGCTCTCTTCACCCCGACCAACAAGTGGTATCAGAGCCGATGGTTAGGCCTTGGCTTGGCGACTTGAAAGTGCATGATAGCACGTTGACTAGAGCTTATCCCGGATAGGCTCACATCTTGACAAGGTGGAAATTGTTGGAGATGTGGCTCGATTTGAGCATGCAATCAGTCCCACATGGGTTAAGGAGCTGCATCATGTGAAGTTAATAATAATTGGTTGTGTCTCTCACTAGCAACGAGGCCTTTTGGAACGGTGAGCCCAATTAGTAAAAAAACCCATACTCGGGAGCATCGGTGTTTAAGTTGGGATAATATTGTTGTTTGAGACATGTCTGTTGGCCAACAATCTCGTGTGCATGCTGTGAGGTGGTTCCGGGGGCTCGCCCTTTTTACCTGGACCCAACAAGTGGTACCAAAGCTGATGGTTTGGCCTTGGGCTTGGTGAGTTGGAAGTACAAGATAGCACGTTGAGGTGGAGCTTATCCCGGGTAGGCTCAAGTCTCGCCAAGGTGGAGATTGTTGGAGATGTGGCTCGACTTGAGCGTGCAATTAGTCCACATGGGTTAAGGAACCGCATTGTGGTTCGACCTTGGGCTTGACGAGTTGGAAGTACAAGATAGCACGTTGAGGTTTGGCTTATCCCTGGTAGGCTCAAATCTCGCGAAGGTGGAGATTGTTGGAGATGTGGCTCGATTTGAGCGTGCAATTAGTCCACATAGGTTAAGGAGTCGCATCGTGTGAAGTTAAATAATAATTGCACGTGTCTCTCACTAGCGACAAAGCCTTTGGGGGCGGTAGAGCCCAAATAGTAAAAACCTCACACTCAGGAGCCGCAGATGTTTAAGTTGCGGACAATATTATTGCTTGAGACATGTCCGTTGGCCGACAATATCGTGTGTATGCTGTGAGATGGTTCTAAGGGGCTTCACTCTCTTCACCCCTGGACCCAACATCTTAAAAACCTACGATAAACTGTAAAACTCTTCATGCATGTTCGTTACCAATGGAAAACTTCAGTTGTGGCTGAGGTTGTAATAGCAAGGCCGGTGATTAGTACAAGGCATATAAGGGGTGATTTGGCTTTTGCTGCTATATTTGCCTTTTGATGTGTCCAGAGTCCAAACCTCTCTCTTCTCTTGAGTCTTAAGGAACCGACTTGTGATAATGTGGTTCATTAGAAATCCTGGCAATGGGATTATGATGATGTGGATCATAAGAAGTTCTGCTAATGGATCTGTGCTGATTATCCATAGACATGACTATACAAACAGATAGATCACAATGTTGAGAACCTTCTCTTTAAGGGGATTAAGCAGTTATCAGGAACACAAGTTTAAGCATGTGCACCAAGAAACCATCTTGGCAAAACTCATTTAGTGAGTTTAACCCTGTTGAATTATCTCACAGCTCGTTTGAAGAGTTTAAGGAAACCTCCTTTTCTCATGATGATGTAGTGACTCAAGAAGGAACAATTGAGTGGTGTAAGTTTGATGCACCTTTATTTTAATGATAAGGTTTGGGGATCCTCAAAACCCTCGCTTTGTCACAATGTGGAATTTCTTTTACTAGAACCACAAAAAGTTCCAACATTTGACAGCAACAATACCTTGCCTTGTATATTCATAAAACAGCATGAAACTGGGATACTTCAAATTCGAGGATTCATCATCAATGTGTAGCAGTAATCTGATATTTGTTTAGTTGTGGTTTGTGGATACGCTTCTTGATAAGGGGGCCCATCGAAAACTGATGCAGGACAATTAGAATAAATTTTCCAGCGGTTTTCATCGTGACAAAAGAGGGGAGGATCGGGAGAACGATTTGGCTTGAACTGAAATTGTCTTTAGAGCTCCTTTCTCATCATTTGACCCCTTAAGGCAAAGGGTCAAGAAACACCATGCCACTATTATATTTCTTTGAACAACTTGATGAGGGAGCTGGAAAATGGGATTATTTTTACAAGTTTATGTATTTTGTCACAACTGCTGGAAACATTGACATGGATGAAATGGGAATGGTTTGGATTTGCATATGCTACTGGGTTCAGGTTCTAATTTCATAGATGGAGACTTTAGGAAAACAGTTTCATTACCCATGTATGATGAGATTTTGCATGGAAGCTCCTTTTTACTTATTCATTATTATATATTTCTCTTTCACTATTCTTATAGTTTTTCCTTGAATGAGAAAGCTCCAAAGCTACAAACTGTCCTTTTTTTTTTTTTTCTTTTCTTTCTATTGCTTACAATCAAAGACTGCAATATGAACAACCTAGCCTTTTACAATTTACTTGAACCAACTGCATTTATGATTGTTTTAGCAGCAACTCCTGTGTTTTTATTTAGAAGTAATAGCAACAGTAACTTAAGCACCTTTTTTTTTTTTTTTTAGTATTTCCTTACAGTCTAGATTCATAGTATGTAATTTACTACCAGAAAAAAGATCCATATCTTTGGATATACCCCATATTTAATACTTGTAATACATCTGTTTGTAGATGGAAACTGTTATCAGGCATTGCTATGTTATGAACCCCATAGAATTTTCTAGAGCCAGCAATGAGGGAGATGATGTCTTTTTTTGCGAATACGAGTATGATGTCCGCTGGAACAGTTTCAAACGTCTTGCAGATATTGATAGTGGAGAAGAGGTGAGTGTTTTAGACATCAGAAGTGGTAATGCTGTCAGTGATGGACTTAGAGAGGGAGATGGTGATCCAGAATTTATTTGAAATTTAACTTAAAAGTTATACTCTTAAATATGACAGGATGAGGGGGAAGCTGGAAGTGATGAAGATTGGGATTCTTGTAAGGATTCAGGTTCTGATATGGAAGAAGAGGATTTCGATTTTGAAGAAAAAAGCCGGAAAGATCTACTGATTGGGCAACTTCCCTCTCATGAATTGGCTGCGGTTTGTTCACATACTGCCTTCATAAATATTTTGTCCCTTTCGCTTGTTCCACACTAAAAAGTTAATGCTTACTTAGATAATTGCATGCAGAATTCACGAAAGGGGCAAATCTATGGCCTTCAAAGGATTGGGGCAAAGAAAATTCCAGAACATGTGAGATGCCGTAAGCAAACTGAGCTCGAAAAAGCAAAAGCGACATTGTTGTTAGCAACTTTACCTAAATCTTTGCCTTGTAGGGATAAGTATGTGTCAGATTTTGTACTTCTATTATTAACTCTATGAATTGAGATCTAACAGTGGCATCTGCATATATTGACACTTTGACAGAGAAATGGAGGAGATAACTACATTTGTCAAAGGTGCTGTCTGTGATGATCAATGTCTCGGGCGCTGTCTGTACATTCATGGTGTTCCTGGAACCGGCAAGGTTGGGCTCAACAATTTTGTTATGTCCTTTCCATCAGATAATAATTCAAGCTGCTTCAAATGGCTCGTAGTTTCTCGTCTTGCCTGTTGAGATTATTATAAACATTTATAAATTATTGTTCTATCTGCTTCAAACTGCAGACCATGACAGTGCTTGCTGCACTGAGGAATCTCAAGTCTGAAGTTGATGCTGGAAGTATAAAGCCATACTGTTTTGTTGAGATTAATGGTCTGAAGTTGGGCTCACCAGAGAATATATACAGGGTAAAGAAAGTTGCATGGAACAGTTCCAGCTTGACTTCGTTTTTTTGCCTTCTTTTCCTTGTGAGTTGTTTAATGAGGGGTTCTGGCAGGTTATTTATGAAGCACTAACTGGACACAGGGTCGGTTGGAAAAAGGCTCTCCACTTGCTGAATGAGAGATTTTCAGAAGATAATAAAGTTGGCAAGGAGGACAATAAACCCTGTGTTCTACTCATTGATGAGCTTGATCTTCTTGTAACAAGGAACCAATCGGTAACCATTGTTATACACAAATTTAGCATTATATCTTTCTGGATGTCTGATTTTGAGAGAGTTCTAAAGTCCTGACAGCTGCAATCCTTCCTACCGCAGGTTCTATACAACATTCTTGACTGGCCTACTAAGCCACACTCCAAATTAGTTGTAATAGGTAGATCAGGCTTCTTTAAAACTTAAAAATATGGCGGTTACTGAATTATCAAAATATGTGATTTTCTCACTGTAAATCAATTTGCAGGCATAGCAAATACCATGGATCTTCCAGAAAAGCTGCTTCCCCGTATCTCAAGTCGCATGGGGATTCAAAGGCTTTGTTTTGGTCCTTACAATTTCCAACAGTTGAAAGAAATCATATCAAGTCGCCTAAAAGGCATCGATGCATTTGATGCACAAGCTGTAGAGTTTGCTTCCAGAAAGGTAAGTTCTTTCTCTGTTTGTCATTTCATATATTGTTGAATTTATTGGTTTCCCATTCTTTGAAGTGGACACGTGATTGTGACATCTTTCTAGAAATTTTCATCTTTTTGACATTCATTAAATTTCATTGCAGGTGGCAGCTATTTCAGGAGATGCGCGTCGTGCCTTGGAAATATGTAGGCGTGCAGCTGAGCTTGCAGATTACCAACTAAAGAATTCGATAAATGCCCCAGGTTCTGAATGCACAGGTATGTAATGTTTCTTGTATATAACATATGAAATAGAACAAGTCCTGTACTTACTGCTAAGGGTTGTAAGTTGTAACTTCTACCCTATGTTGTTTCATTTCATGCCAATGTTTGAGTTATATTAGGCATTCGTAACTCAATGATGGTCATTCCCAATGTAGTCCAAATCTGATATAAGCGGATTAATTAGGGTTATTTAAGTCGTATTATTTGTAACCGGGCTAGTATAGTAAAGCCCATATTAGTTTGGGTTAGGGTTAGGGTTAGTTTGCTTGCCAAAGAAGTTACGGCTGTTATAAATACGGCAAAGCATTACACATTGTTTTTGGTTATTGAATGAATTAATTATTTTTTCTTATTTATCTTTGAATTAGGGTTTTTCATAGATTTAGCTTAGTTCTAGCTTTAGTGTAACTCAGAGTACATCAAAATCTTACGATTCACGAATTGAATCTTATGATAACCAAATCTTATTGCAGCCGATTTAAATTGGATGAAAAAATCTGAAACAAACAAATCATACGATTTGATTTACAAATCATATTCTAAATCGTGATTCAAGATTTGCAGTCCCAACCGACTTTTCAAAACCTGATTTTATTATGTTTGTTTGAGTTTTTATTAATCTTTGCATGTCTCTAACATTAAACAAAGACTATTTGACTAAAACATTTTGTCGTATACCCTTATACCAAGATATAGTCAAAGAGTTTTATGTCACAAAACAAGTAAGGGGGTTTTCTTTTCACCGTCTAGTCTTTTTTATATTGCTTAGATCATCTCCCCAAATGAACACTCTAAACATCATGAAGAAAGTTCTTGGACTTAGTTATTTTGGCTTTTTTGTGGCAAATTTAGAATGATTGACGTCATTTGAAAATAAAATTTGAGGTTATTATAATTGATAACAAATATTTTGAAATAATTTATCTTATTATTTGCATGAAAATACATAAATACATGTATATGTTGTTTTGATATTTTCTACATTACACTGAAAGATCTTAAAAAATCTTACAATTTACGATATCATTTATGATACGATTCAAAATACTCTCTTTCCAATTTGCGTACTAATTTACGACTCGACTACCTCGGTATTTCCTTTTTCAACCTAATCAAGGTGAGTCTTTTGACAAGACCACTGCATCACTGCAAAACATTTTGTTTCTTGGCTGATCTATTGCTTGCTTGGTTCACACTCTGACTTTCCCCTATTTGTAAGTAAGTAGCTTTTGCTTCACCCCACCACCCCATTTGAGGGGGGCTTAGATCCCCACACATTTTTTACTTTAGGCAATTGATTCAATTGAGTGAAGTGAGTGTTTTAGTCCATAATTTTCTTTTTAATAAAAACTACTAAATTTCATCATTCAGCCCTTATTGTATATCAAATCATAGCTACTTGGTGATAGTTGTTCTGTATACGGGCTTGATTCAGCAAACAAATACTATTTATTGATGAAACAGTCAGCTGTCAAAATGTTGGATTGATCGAAAGACTATCAAACTTTGAGATACATGATATGTTCTGATGCGTGAGAAGTACATGGCTATTATAGCGCAACCAATATATATTTTTCATGACATGGTTTTGCGCCCTTTTTCTGGCTATATTGTTATTGAAGTTGTTTAAAAAGGACTAGGAATTGTTTTTGGCAAATAGGGATACAACTTTAAATTTTGAAGTGTGAACACAGTGATTTTGGAGAAGGGATTAGAATCTAGGGATTTGAGAGGTTTCCTTCAAACTACTGGTTGTGCAAAAAAAAAAAAAAATCAGTGTTTCTTGTATCTCAATGATTGAGAGTGTTCATTCTTGTATTCAGGTTTCCTAAGAGAACAATGGGGCTTTGCATTGTGGGTTGAACTGTTGAGGGTTCTATGTGCTGAGTGTTTTAGGGGTGCCATTTGTGATGCCTCTAGGCTTTAATCACGTGACAAAGTTCATCGATTTCCATTCTACATTGTTTTTCTCTTCTTAGGAGGTGTTTTACATAATTATTGGAATTGTAGTGTGTTGAGGTGTGCTTTATGTTATATCTCTGGGAGTATGGGTTATCGTAATTCAGCTAGCAATTTGGACATTCCATGAAGTGCTTTATACACGACAATTTTTAAAAAAATTTCCAATTCCATCTACTCATAGCATCAGAGAAGGAATCTTGCATCATATCTTAGCAATACTGCCTCTATCAATCAAGTTTTGCTCTTCATCTCACCCGTCTACAGTCTTTTACTTCCTCTAGTCAGTGATACGGTTAGTAAGCCCAAGCAACATACTTTCTGTGCCCTTTGGGTGAAATGTTTCATTTACTATACTTTCGATCGCGGTGAATCTTAGTTCAGGAGAAACCTCCGCAACACTATTCGACTTCCCAATAGATTTTTAGTTCTTGGAATAATATTTAAGTGCATTCAATGTTGAATTGTATTTCTTTCGTTTCCAGGGAAACCCCTTATTGGCATGACTGAGGTGGGAGCAGCAATACAAGAAATGTTTCAGGCACCACATATCCAAGTAAGTTAATTAGTTGTATAAATAACAACTATATAATTTTGATTTTGAAGTTAGTTAGAAGAGTTTGTTATAACAAAGACGAATATTCATTCATGCATACCTGGGCTCCCTAACTGTTGGGTTCTTACCCTAACAAGATGATTATGCCTTTCCAGTCTCTTAAAATAAACTTTCAGAGCTACATGGATGCAATCTAAGCAATGTGTTAGGTCCATATCCAGGACAAAATATACTTGTAGGCCCCTTCTGTACTGTTGTTTCCCTTTCTATATCCTTAAAAAAAGATTGTGGTATTTGATGCAGTCAATTTTCGCTCCCTGCTTTGATCCTGTTCATGTTTCTGCTGACCTGCACAAGTAATGCACGTGAGCCACAGATCACCGTAGGGTGGCCGATGACACTCCGATACTAAAGTCAGACAAGGATCTGAGAAAGGTGTAATGCTGTAACAGAGAATTTGTAGCATACATTAGCTTACCAACCTCATGTCTTATTTATAGTGCAAAGAGTCCTGGCAGGTCATCGTATGCATAGTTTAGGGAGGAGATCTTCATGGAGATCCCTCTCTAATTAAGAGCCGTGCTGTAGGAGGGAAGTTCCCTGTTAGCTCTATACTCCTAGATACGCGGGAGATAGTTCTCAATCCAAAAACAGTCAGTAAAAGGGAGTTTCCCTGTGTGGAAGATACTCTAGGATTTGCTTTCTATTTGGAAGCAGAGAGCAACTACAGATCCTCGAGATACTTGCGTGAAAAGGGCTTATGGGTATCGTGGATAGCTGTGAGACGTGTGGGCCTAGCATGCTGTGAGAGTTTGGGTCCGCTTGGCGGACTGAAGTTGAGCGGGCTTAGATCCGCTTGGGCTGGATCTGTGTTGGGTCGATGCTTGGCCCGTAGTTCCTTGAGATCATAATGACACATGTTCGGCTAAGGAGTGTGACCGTTTTTATATATCATCAGCTACTCCCCTCGAGTTAGTGGGCTGTCACATCGGTTCGATAAGTCATCTCTTGAAGGGATGCGACACTCATGATGATTGAGTCTGAATCGTTGCTTGAGCCACACGCTGCATTAATTGGGAGTGCGTGTGTTCGGCGAAAAAGAGGCGAGAACCTATCTTCTATATAGGTCATCCGTAGTGTTGAAATGACCCTTCTGCTTTACTTGCTTTTGAAGATATTGTTCTGAAAGGTTCGTTCGTCTTCTTCATGGCTCGAAAAACCTTCTTGATGATGCTGTTCTGGCTAAGGGCCTAGAGTTTTTTGAAGATAGGTTGCTGTCTGAGCCTGGTCTCGCTGAAATCTGTACAAAGTTTGGAGTTCCTGAATACTTGCTATTGTATCTTCTGAAAGGCGACCAAACGCCAATGTCGCCTCTGGCTGTTTTCATTTGTTTACATCGGGGGATGCTTCAAAATGGAGTGCGTTTCCTGGTTCTGGACGTGATTTGGGAGTTTTTGGATTTCTTGGAGATTCCTCTGGCTCAGTTGGGACTCAACGGATACATGGTCATTCTCATGATTCTGCTCAGTGTTAAGGAGGCCAGCGTTAGTGTGACTTCGCGGGTGATTCAGTTGCTGACCGCTCATCGACTGCAGAACAATGCTGTTTGCAATATGAAGTCGCCAAATTGCTTCGTTAACTTGCCGGATGATTTCAAGTTCTGGCCGAAGTACAGTTTTCTGGCCCTGCTGATTTGAAATATTTTCGGTGCAAGGGTCGTTCGCTTGAGCGATAGTTCAGGCCGCTTCGTAAGTTCAACTCCTTTCCTGTGACTTTGATGTGCTTGATAGCGGTCTGAATGATCATTGCCTATGTTTTTTTGCAGGAAGGTTTCCCATTGATCATCTTACCTTAGAGGAGCAAACCACCATGGAGACATTCCGCGTCATGGCAAAAACTGAGGTGATTGATAGCATAAGAGTTTCCAATTTCGTTCGTAGTGGGCTGTGGGACAATTGGCACGTTGCCCCCACTCTGTATCGAGAGTCGCGCATTAAGCTAGAAGATGGGACCGAAGAAGGCTGCTAGGGCCAAAACTCCCTTCCTGTTTGATACGGAGGATCCATTTGAGACGCTTGCTTTCTTTGTGAGGAAGAAACCTCGCATTAGGACTGGGCCGTCTATCTGGTGAGAGAGGAGCGCGAGTCCGCTAGGCCCGTTGAGGCGAAAACTAATGTTCCTGGCTTGGAGAAATATTATTTGCTGTTGGCCAGAGTTGCTGATGGGTCGAACCTTAGTGACGCGCAAATTGAGGCTCTAAATGATTGTCTAGTGCGGGTTGCAATGGCAGCTTCCGCTGGCGCTGATTCGCGTGGGGTCCCTCTAGTAAAGGGCTCTGCTGAAGATTTGCCTGAGGTGGTGGAATCTGATCATCCCATCGTTGACTCGCCTGAAAGTGGCCGTGTCTCCTGTAGTCCGCATTGCTCACCGTCTCGTTCTAGGCCACAACTAGAACTATTGGAAGGTCCTTTGGATATTTCGTCCCTCCTCTACCTCTGGATCCCGTCGAGTCGTCTCGCAATAAAGGGTCAGCCGTTCTTGACAAGGGAAAAGTCACGGAAAAGAGTCTGAGGACGGTGGCAACCGTGAAGGGCGGCGCTAGAATAGTTCCTGATAAGGGGAAGCTTCATCTTGATGCACGAATAAGTCTGTTCGCACCAGACTTGTTGAAGATGAGCTCGATGTCTGGCACCAAGAGGTGGATGTTGAGTATGCTTCGAAGAAGTATATAAGCAGTTTTTACAGTTGGTTGATGGACCACGCTCCAAAACCTGAGGAGGATACGCTTGCAGAGCGTGTGGACAAGAGTTTGAAGTATCTATGCTTGGTATGTCTCATATGAGCCATGCGGCCGTTGCTGGGACGGAAGTAGAGGCGGCTCGCTCGCGAGTATATACTTTAGAGCGTGTCTTCTCGCATTGCAGGCCGAAGAGATGCGATTGGATCAATCAACCGTGACCGTTGAGGCTCAAAGGGCTCGTCTGGAAGACCTTAAGCGAAGTCTGACCGAGGCGGTGTCCGAGAGGGACGAACTTAAGCAGGAGTTGAACCGGCTCCGCCTAGAAGTCGAGGTTGCGCAGGAAGCTGCGGCCAAGGCGCATTTTGAGCTGCAGTCTTTTGCTAAAGAGTGCTTTGAAGGAAGTTGACTAGGCTGCTGAGAAGCAACAATTGGAATTTGATGTGGAGTTCTATGCTTGAGAGGCGAAGAATGCCGAAGACCAACTCGAACTAGGATGAAATGAACTCAGTGTTGTGAAGAGCAGTCTGACCACAGAGCAGTCTCAAGTCGATGCGCTAACTAACAAGTTGGAGTTACTGGAGTGTGACCTTATTGATGCAAAAGTACGAGAGGAAGAGCGAACAAGGCAAATGTGAGTTCTACTGGGTTGTTCATGGCCGACTGTACAAATGCAACTTCTGCCTCTGATCCTCCTAGGCTTAGCTCTTTTGTTTCTGTACATTCTCTTGATTAGGAGCAAACTTTGAGTATTTGTACACTTTTTGTGTTGACCATTAATGAAAACAGTTTTCTTCGTTTCATACTTGGCGTCTCTACTGCATGTTTTTCGTTTTGCCTTGTCGTCTTACTTTGGCATAGACTAGTTGAATCAATAGAACGCTGTTTGGTCTGTCTGCGGCAGAGAGCTTGTCCGCTTTGTATTGTGAATAACTCGGGGTCATTGTTGCGCAGTTATGTCAATAGTGAGCATGTTACGAACAATTTAACTGGGGTTGAGTCACTCGAGTTGTGTCCTGTCCCATAGGTAAGTTGTTTGAGCTTTTTCTTGTTTATATAACTGGTCGACTGTATCTGTTGCCGCGAGCAAGCTGTGGTGGCCGAAAATACCTGTTAGAGCGTTCGCACCGAGTTGGGTGCCATAAGCTTGGGTTGGCGTCCTAATTAGCTTTTATCTGGGCACCGGTTGTACTATCCTTGTATCAGCACGAGTGGCATTTTTCTAATATTAGGATGTCAATCCATTTGAGCGTGAAGACGCTGACTCAGCTAAGCTCATATTTACGTCTATAGTCCTGAGAGAGGGCGGAGGTTGTGTGGAGAGCTGTTTGAGATTTCCACATTTCGAATCGTTTATGACTGAGTAGAGCGGTCAATAGATTCGGGGAGTAAATGTTTGCAACAAGGCTGAAGAATAGTGGTCTCGTGGCAAGCCGTCGGAATCAGTTCGGGACAAATTAGGCTTCCTCCTTTCGAATTATTTATGACCGAGTAAAGCGGTCGACAAACTCTGGAAGTAAAGGTTTGGCAATCAGGCTGAAGAGTAGTGGTCCCGTGGCAAGCCGTCAGAATCAGTTCAGGACTGACTAAGCTTCCACCTTTCGAATTATTTCTGATCGAGCAAAGCGGTCGACAAACTCGGGGAATAAAGGTTTGGCAACCAGGCTGAAGAGCAGTGGTCCTGTGGCAAACCGTCAGAATCAGTTCTGGACAGACTAGCCTCCCACCTTTCGAACCGACAACACCCTCCCCGCATGGTGGGGGCTACGTGTTTGAGAGAGATTTGGTGACCACGCTGAAAAGCAGTGGTCCCGTGGCAAGCCATCGGAATCAGTTCGATACTAACTAGGCTCCCACCATCCAAATTATCTACACCTGAGTGCACCAAGCTACAAATTTGGGAGGGTTCAACGGCCACGCTGAAAAGCAGTGATCCCATGGCAAACCGTTGGAATCAGGTCGTGGCTGATTAGGTTCCCACCTTCCAGACTATCTACACCCTCACAGTGGGGGCTACAAGTCCAGGTTTTGATCAAAAGCTTTCGTTGTTGGTCGTTATCAGCTAGGCTTACCTGATTAGGTTCGGCGAACACTGACCACGAATGGGGTAAATCACTGGCAAGTCGTCGTCACAAGGCGTGGTAGCGCTGATTAGACTCTCATTGCCTAAATCGTCGATGCTTGCACTAAGCAGATTAGGTGTCGGGATGAACCAGAAGCTATCGTCATCAGTGTTGGCTGACTAAGCTTGCCTGGTTTGACCAGAGGTTTCGCCTGCTGAGGGGGGTGCGAACCTAGTGGTTCATGGTGTGGACGAAGTTACCTAAACTCAGCGAGTGGTAAAGTTCGTACATCAAAGTTGACTAGGACCCTCGAGTGCTCGTGCTAAGCATGCGATAAGGTGTTGGTTGAATAACAGGCTGAGTCCATGAGCCTGTAGAATAAGCACCGTCTTTTGCTGAGTTTATTTCCTGTAATGTTCTTGTTTGGAGAAGATGCTTTGGGTTTTCCAAAGGCTGAGAGAAATGTTTTGGGTTTTCCAAAGGCTGAAGTTGGATCTCCGTCACTGGAGTTTCCGAAAGTTCTGACATTCATACTGACCAGACATGATGATAGTTGCCGTTATGCATGGTCACCTATTGTGAGTGGGCACGTAGTTAATCCGCTGAGGTCTTGTAATCTCTTCTCATATCACGAAGAAGTAGTGCGGGTACTTTCCCAAGGGAAGGGTT
Source organism: Berberis vulgaris (assembly GCA_963556465.1). Classification (NCBI taxonomy): domain Eukaryota; kingdom Viridiplantae; phylum Streptophyta; class Magnoliopsida; order Ranunculales; family Berberidaceae; genus Berberis; species Berberis vulgaris. The sequence continues at coordinate 97,862,548 of OY747124.1, read as the reverse complement.
TGTCTTTTATGTGCAGGTGCCTTATCGTTGTTCCTGGATGTTTGATCTCAGATAGCATCTACGTCCCACTTCGTGGTGGCTGCCTCTACCACTTCTTGATTAACACCGTCGCCTCCCTTGCGCTGGAAGTCGGCATCCGGGTTGAAGATGGAGCAAGCATGGCCTGTTGAAGTGGGCCTTTGATTTCCAAATATTCCATTCCCCCTTGCGTGGGAAAGTGTGCGCATTCCAAGTTTACCTAATACTTGTCCCAAGTTTGCGAAGTGTGGGAATTGGGTCTGAGTTTTCGCAGGTACTCCTGGTTGTCGATTTTGTACCCCTGTAGACCATATTTGAAGGCGGCGTTTCGTGGAGCATCCTTTCGCTTGCAGATAGCTCGCCCTGGATTGTCTGCGTCGCTTACGGGATCATACATTCTGAGCAAGTCCTCACTCCATGCTGATCAGATGCCTGCAGTATGTAGTTTTTTGTATCTGCCTCAGGGCATTCGTAGTATGTAGCCTTTTGTATCCGCTTTAAGGTGTTTGTTGTTACATCTTTCCAATAATCAATAGAGTTTGTTTATGAAATTCTTGTTTTATTTCTTTAATGACTGCGAATCGGGGGGAAGCGTTCTCGCTTGCCACTGCCCTTACGACTCGCTGAATAGGAGAGCTGATTATTCCCATACTGCTCGAAAATGTTGTCTCTTCCATCTTTTGGCCTTGCACTGGGTCAGGTTGCTCTGCATAATGTAGCCGAATCTGGGAGCACTCTATCTGTTTCAGTGCGGCGTAGTGGCAGGCTCGTGCCGTAGGTTGGTCTTCACGTATTGTTCCTTCTGCGTTGTTAGCAGTATACTTAACACACTGGTGAAGGGTGTAGACTACGGCTTCCATTTGCTGTAGCCACGGTCTTCCTAGGATGAGGTTGTAGGATGATGGTGCGTCTACCACCATGAAGTCCAAAAACATGACCTTCTTCAGCCGCGATTATCCAACTATCGTGGCTAACCTTATCTTTCCGATGGGAAAGCATTTCTCCCCGCTGAATCCGATCAACGGGTGCTCTGGCACTAGGTTCTCATCCTTAAGGTCCATGTCGCGGAAAACATTGTAGAACATAACGTTGAGCAAGCTTCCTGTGTCAACGAGAGCTCTCTTCACTTCTCATTTTGCAATGGATACGAAAATGACCAAGGCGTCATTGTGCGGCGCTCAGACTACATCGAGGTCCTTGTCCGTGAAAGTAAAAGTGGGAATGGGGTTCTGAATTTTCGAATAGCAAACGCATCTGTCTTAATCCTCGAGTCGTGTTTGCATATCCAGCAGAGTTCGCTTGTGGGACCTGTGCAACTGGTCTTCATTCGGTCCGACTAATGAAGGACGTATATTATTCTAGGAGTCTCCTTCTCTATCTCTTTGACTGACTCCCCTGTCCCTGGTCTGTTTTGACTGTTTCTCAGGCTTCAAGAAGTTTTTCAATTTGCCCTTGCGGATCCAATGCTCTATTTCATACAATCATACCTCAGACTTTTGCAGTCGTTGGTGTTGTGAGCGCCCTCCTTGTGGTACGCACAGTACTTGCCATTGTCCCTTTTGAGAGAGTCTCCGCGTGTCTTCGGGGGCCACTTTAATTCCTCCCGATTTTTCATGGAGTTGAGCACATCCGACAGACTAGCATTTAGGGGTGTCATGGCTCTGGATCCAACGTGGTTGGATGATTTCTCTGGCCTGACACGATCAGGATCCAGTCTGTTGTAAGTGCGTTTCCTCTTGCTCCCTCCTCATCCCCGTGTCGTTTTCCCTCATTCTTGTCCCTAGAAGCCGAGGGCTTCTTGTTGCCTTCGGTCTCCCTTTTGGCAGTCCTTGACTCTTCCAGGGTGATGTGTCTCTGGACGCTCTTGAGGAGCTTTGCCATGTTCAGAGGGGGCTCCAAGGTGAGGTCCTCGAAGAGCTTTCCCTCTTTGAGGCCCGCAGTGAATGTAGTCACAATTGTATCGTCGTTGCACTCGTCGATGACGATCAACTCGTTGTTGAAGCGTGTGACATACTCTTGGAGCGTCTTGTCGGACCTCTGCCTTAGAGAGAGTATGTAGTGCGGGCTTCCCCTGAAACACTGGCTCCTAATGAAACGTGTCAAGAATTCCCTTGCCAATGTTTTGAAGGAGTCGATTGACTTCGGTGGTAGGCTGTGGAACCACGTCAATGCATGGCCTTTAAGACTGGTGGGAAAGGTTATGCACATGACGGATTCAGATCCTTCCTTGAGCGCCATTACGTGTTGGTAATGGCATTGTTGATCGAAAGGATCGGTGGTCCCGTCATATGAATCGAGCTTCGGGGGAGCGAACTTTCTCGAAAGTGCTTCACTCATGATCCGGTCAACAAAGGGTGGGACAGAGAGGCGATATAGTACGTCCGGGTCGTGCGCTCCTCTACGGAGAGGGTTCCCGGGATCGACCCTCTCTGTCCTGACAGCTGGATCGGTGTTAGCTGCGCAGCCTCCCTTAATCCAATGGGATTTAGCGTGGGCCTGGCTCTCCTGCGCTTGCTCCCTATCGTCCATTGGAGGTGGAGGTTCGTGTTGTTCCTGGTCTCCATCAGCAGCGGGTGGATTCTGTCGTGTGAGTGTCTCCACCGCCTTGATGACCCGCTGTATTTGAAACGCCAGCACCTCGATTTTGGGGTCTGTTGTTACTGCTGTTGGTGTAGGGAGGGCATGAGTAGGCTGCACGTGCATGGCAGGAACTGGTATAGGGACAGCCGGAGCGTTGGACGTGTCCCCTGGTTCGTTGTTGCGTGACCTGATGGTCACCATTTATCTGGGATTTGGTAGGAGAGGACACTTAGTGTAAAGTTAAGAACTATGTCGTCCCCACAGACGGCGCCAAACTGATGCAGTCGATTTTCGCTCCCTGCTGACTTGCACAAGTAACGCACGTGAACCACAGACCACCGTGGAGTGGCCGATGACACTCCGATGCTAAAGTTAGACAGGGATCTGAGGAAGGTGTAATGCTCTAACAGGGAATTTGTAGCATACATTAGCTTACCAACCTCATGTCTTATTTATAGTGCAAAGAGTCATGGTTCAATCAGGCCATCGTATGCGTAATTTAGGAAGGAGATCTTCGTGGAGATCCCTCTCTAATTAAGAGTCGTGCTGTAAAAGGGAAGTTCCTTGTTAGCTCTGCACTCCTAGATACGCGGGAGATAGTTCCCAATCCAAGAGCAATTCGTAGAAAAGGGTTTCCCTGTGTTGAAGATACTCTGGGGTTTGCTTTCTATTTGGTAGCAGAGAGCAATTGTAGTTACCCGTTCGACGCAGATCCTCGAGATACTTGCCTGAAGAGGGCTTATGGGTATCGTGGATAACTGTGAGACGTGTGGGCCTAGCATGCTGTGAGAGTCCGGGTCCGCTTGGCGGACTGAAGTTGAGCAGGCTTATGCTTGGGCCCGTAGTTCCTTGAGATCATCATGACACGTGTTCAGCTCAGGAGTGTGACTGTTTTTATGTATCATGAGCATTCATCCAACAAAACCCATAGGAAGAATTATTCAGAAATATTGCTCTGTTCTCACTCAATTAGGCCAATGAAGACGTCATAAGGCGACTCCAATCAGGTACTTGCATTCTAGATTGTATGACTGTCTATTGTAATTTTGGATGAGATTTCTAAATCCTATATTTATGGTGCACAAACTCCATGAGAAATTCAGACTAAGAGTCGTTTGATTACCCAGAGTCAAAACGCAGCTAGTGCGAGTTTTTGTTGGGAAGACCAAGTGGAAATAATAGTTTGCAGTATTGCAGATCAACTGAAACAGGACAACTGAAATTTGTTAGAAAGCATAAATTAGTTAAATCCTATTCCTTCAAGGGTATTCATTCTAGACAATATCCAATGTGGTGAGTGAATTTAAATTGAAAGTTGCATAAAGCAACTACACCATCAAATGATTTCAGCATTATAGATACAGTTGAAATGCATTCTTCTTCCGTGAACTGATTGTCTCTTGAAATTGGTTAGAGCTATCACATACCAGTGGATATTTGCAAACCCTTCTGATCTTCCCCTCTTTCTTACAGGTCTCTAACTAAAGCATCGTATTTCGTTATTTGTTTAGAAATCCAGTAAACATTGCTATCTGTTTTGATGAATATAATTGCTCAGTTCTTGGAAGGTCAATAATAACTGGACATTATTCTTTGCAAACATTTATATTTGTTTCTTATTGCAGGTTATGAAAAGTTGCTCAAAACTTAGTAAAATCTTTTTAGCGGCTATGGTTCATGAACTCTATAAGACCGGAATGGGAGAAACCAACTTTGAACAGGTTTGTCAAACATTTAATATTTGCATCTTAATCTGCAGACCTTGAAAAGAACATGTTCTGAGGCTTGGAGTCTGAAATTCAAGTTGGTTTTTATGTATATAATATTTCTCTCATTTCAGAAATATTAAGAATTATCACCATAAGCTAGATACTATTATCTATAAAGACCCGAATTTAAAACTGAAAAATTATAATATTCTGTTATAAGTTGAGAACTCATCATGCATCTAGTTCCCATCACAATCAATTCAACTGATGCTAACTGGAGCAAGTGCAGACCTTTTCTTGTGCGTTGTGGTTCAATTACTTGGATCTGACCTTAGTATTTTGGAGACATTTGTAATTGCTGGAATCTATTTATTGATTGCTTCTTGTTCTTTTTATTTTTTCTTATTTTTTTAATTACATTGTTTTTCATTATTATTTTTAATGCAGTTATCATCTACTGTTTCACGTTTCTGTGCAAGCAATGGTGAGCAATTTCCTGGATGGGATACACTCTTGAAAGTTGGGTAAGCCATATCACAATTGATGCTCGTTTGTACTTTTTGTATGGAGATGGAGTTTAATGTGATACAAAAATGCTGTTAAACCCTCCAGTTTATACGTGTTTTTGCAGCTGCAAGCTTGGTGAATGCAGAATAATCTTATGTGAACCAGGAGCTAGGCACAGGTTGCAAAAGTTACAGCTCAATTTTCCCAGGTTGGTTTTGAATTGCAAAGAAACACTACAGGGTAACCCTCACCAAATGAAGAACCATGAGTTTGATTTGTTGTGGTGTTTGGTCATATTGATAGAATATTAGATTATTTCGATCAAACTCGTCAAGTTTCTAGTCTTTTGTAGTCTCTTTAATCTGCCAGTTGTTATTTTAGTACCATGATCATAGTCTTTACCAGCAGTTTCTTGATCACTTTCATATTTTCACATGGCAGTGACGATGTGGCATTCGCACTCAAAGGAAGCCCTGAGCTACCATGGTTGGAGAAGTATTTATGATCGAAGACATTCAATTCAATTCAAAATTCTCAGATAAAATTTCATTGCTTTCATTCATATCTTATCTATTCAAAGTCCATGACAAGTTTCCTGGACAAATAATATTGTTTTATTACATTAGTTTTATCACTCCATAAATTCTGATTCCTATTTAAACTTGACAGAGATCTTAATTTTAGACTACAAGAAGTCTTGAGGATTTTATTAGTCCCTTCCTTTTTTTTTTTTTTTTTGTTGTTGTGCAGTCTTCCTAGTTGCCTACATTCTGTAATGCATATAAAAGACAGGATCAAACTAGCCCATTTTCATGGACGACCTGAGATTCGAAGTTGCAACTAATCTCCTATTTAGATTCTTGCAGACTAGGAGTTGTTTAGTAGTAAGATTGAGTTTGCATAGGTTCAAAGTTCAAACATAATAGGGAGTTAAAAGGTTGAAAAACATAATAGGAGTTGTTTATTATCTTTCTTGTGGTTTTATACTTTTTAATACTAGAATGAGTGATTGAAGAGAAATTGTGCTGACAAAAAGAAAAAACAGAAAAAGGGTAGATGATAGAGATCTTAAAGTTGATGTACTCCATTTACCATTTTCTCCCCCCTTGTTACTTTTGGCCAAAGTTTTTTGAAAATTCTCTCTTCAACCAACACACCCCTTTTTTTTCTTTTTTTTTTTCCTGACTATCACATCGGTGAACAGATTGACCTCTGGAACGATGCATGGGTTAAACCTGATTTATTGTTGGCCGAGTGCGAACTCGACCCTCAAACACCAAATCTTCCTTCCTCCTTCTCGGACCTTTGGTCGGTCTCTCCTTCAAATTCAATTCACTGGAATATCGATCTTATATGATCCAACTTTTCGTCTCTTGTGATTAAGGATATCACTGATATTTGTATCCGACATATTGTTCGCCCTAATAAAAGTATTTTCTCAGTAAAAAATGCTACCCAAGTTTTCTCCAGGATGCAAAATGATGATTCTTCCTTGAACTCTCGGCTCGTCATCTTGGAACCCAAAATTCTTCCCCAACTCTGACGCATTTAGGCCCCACCTAGTGTCATTTTATCCTTTGGAAAGTCGGTCAAGATCCGCTTCCTACAATGTCCAACTTAGTTCGGGTGCATGTTCCCATTGATAACCACTGTGTGTTTTGTAACAACCACACAAAAAATGCATTGCATCTGTTCTTTCTCTGCCCTGTGCCAAGTCGACTCTGGTTGCGTCCTTCCTTTTCATTGATTGGCACAATCCCTCTCTGTGCCCGCCTTCAATTTTGAGATTTTTCCAATTCCTTTGGAAGTCCGCTAAGGAGCAACCAGACTCTTCTGGAGAGATTCTCTCTTAGTTTACGACTATCTTTTTGTTCATCTGGGGCCTTCGCAACAATGTGGTGTTAAAAATGTCAAATTCCACACCTCAGCAATATCTGGTCTCACTGGTCTTTGGACTAGTTCTGATTCGACAAGGCACCAATCTCACTTTTCGCTCGGTACCTCTCATTTTTCGGTTCAGCCAGAGGGGATTCCCATCCCAACCATGCCTCATCTTCTCCACTTCAATGCACAGTGGGTTCCCCCACTGCACCTGGAGCTAGTTGTTTGGAGCTCATCCAGACTCAAATCAAGTTTGCTAGCAAACACTTCCTTAACCTCCGTTTCTCACCCTTTCCTAAGTCTCATTTTCTTTCAGAACCTGACACTGTTATTGTTAACTTCGATGCTTGTTTTTTTTACCATACTAAGCAGGGAGCAATAAGTGTCATTGCGAAGAATCTAAATGGAAATACCCTGGCTACTGTTTCTAGTACGTTTCACGGAAAGGTCTTAGACACCATGGTTGAGCTCTATGCAGGTAAGGCGGCCCTTCTGTTGATTAAGGCCCAACGATGGCGGATTGGTTTCATATTTTGTGAGTCTGCCAACTTTTTGGAGGCGTTTTCTTTGGAGGCACTAGCTCAGATTTTGCATTGGATTGGGTTTGGCATCCACTTTTTTGGAGTATTAGGCGTATTTTCCCTTTACTTTCTAATTGACATTGTAAATATATAAGTGGAAACCTCAATACTGAGGCTCATCAGTTGGCAGCTCTAGCTGGCCAAGGGTTGTATGAATATTCCTAATATGTATATGCTTAATACCGTAAAAATAATTCCAAAATTAAGGCAACTTACAGAGAAGATCTCAACAAAACAGTCTGAACATTCTTTCAGTGTCCATCCAAAACCTCTTGAGAGATTATATAGATTTCTTATTTAAATGAAGATATGGTCCACAATTCAACAAATCTTTGCTTTGAGAATTAGTTTTATAAAACATATCGATTAAGATGAGTCACATGCATCAGTAAAGGATGAAATATCGTTAGTACTTTGTGATGAGAATTTGTTAACTAGGGTGTTGATGCGCCCTACCTGCGTGGATATTTAGTGATTTTTTTTATTTTATTACAACAATTTATTAATAAGAAAAAATATTATTAAATTTCTAAACAAAATAATTATATATAATTTAATTGCACATGTATAGTTTATAAATAAATAAGGGGCTTCAAATAATTTATGTTAAGGGTATATGTATAAATAATCAATGTTTGAGAGGAGCTGATTTTGATTGTAAAGTATGAAATGTGGAGGGCAAAATGAGAAATCTATTAAATAGATATAAGGACATTTTATAATTTATAGATAATTAGAGGGTCTCAAATAAATTATATTAGGGGCTTAGGTATAATTATTGAATGTTTACGAGGACTGGTTTTGATTGTAAATAGTTTAATTTTGGGAGGGTAAAACGAAAAAAAATGTAATAGTGTTTTTATTCGTAAGGGCCTATTTTACTATTTATAGATAATTGAAAGGTTTCAAATAAATTATGTTAGGAGCTTAGGTTTAATTAATGAATATTGAGAGGGCTTGGGTTTGATTAAATAATATGAAATTGGGAGGGCAAAATTGTAAAAAAGTATAACATTATTTTATATTAAAAGACAAAAATACCCCTGACACTATTCATTAGTTTGTTGGCTTTATATGTAATTATTAGTAATAACAGAGGGTAAAATAGGAAAAAAATTTTGAGTCAAAGACATACACTTTTTACTATTCATTTGGGGAAGGGAAGTTATATAGTTTACTAAAGATATTTTCTACCTTGTTTCCCTTGCATCTTGAGTATGACTCTTTTAATATTTTCAATTATCAATCTTTGTCAACCATTCCTCTTTGAATGTTTTTATTTTTTATTTATAGTTCATGCTTTAAATCTAATATCAAGTTTATGATGTTTATTAACACAGTTATGGTAAAGTCAGAAGGGTAGGTGGTTGCGAAAAATAATAAGGCAAGTCAATGTTTTTCATTTCCTTTTATAAGTAATGCAAACATTATGAAGTTAAAAGTCAGTAGTTCAATTCTTAATCGTTAACCATGGCGAGTAACAAATCAACCGAGAGGATAATAATGTGTTTTGTTTTAAGGTAAGAAATGTAATTCATAACAGCATGTCAACAATAGAGAAGTTTTTTAAAAATATAAAATAAAAGAACTTGATTATGTTGTTCATCTACGTTTACGTTTGATGAACATTATCATGCCCAAACATGGCATATCTAAAATTGGTTAATTCACATAACCGGCAGAAAATACACAAATTTTTATATTGATTATGTATAAAAAAAAAAACAATGAATCAAGGTATTACAACTTCTAGGAATAAATTGAACATGAGAACTTCAATATAGCTCAAAACAAATTCCATAGAAGAAGGAAATCAAGAAGACTATAATTGTCAAAAATCAATAATTTGATAATGGCAAAAAGAAACTTATATATGATAAAAAAATTCACAACTTCAGCTGTTGGAAGTCTTCTTAGAACAACATGCAATTAGCTCCACACAATATTTATTATATTCTACTACAATACAACCATGTACCCAATTCAGAAGGTCTTTGACTTCATTATCAATAAGCCCGTGTCAGATTTTTGCAAAAAAATAAAAAAATAAAAAAATAAAAAAATAAAAAAAGAAGAAGAAACAATAACATAAGAATGGTGACCGCTGGCAGGAGATAAGTGTGAAAAATGTTGACTTGTAGCGTGTATTTGGTTGTATGGAATCTTAGTTCATGAGGGGACTCCTTCATGTAAGGCTAAATTGAAGTAGCACTCATCATCCACCATTAGATTTTGTGATCAGTTGTGGGTACGAAAGTCTCATAAACATGATAATCACACTCATTACTCCCCCAAAGCATCATGTTCATGAGCACCACTGATCATTAAATGTAATGGTGGATTGGTGGGTGAACCTCGAATGAGCTTAGATGCAAGTGATCCCTTCATGAATTCCCATAGAATATAATTTCATGCAACCAAACACCCTTAACTTCGAATTCTACTTCATCCACTCTCTCCCCTCCCTTCTCTTTTGTTACTATTTTCTTTGATTGTTTCTTGAAAAGCAAAATACAACCTCATGTAAAACATCATATATAGACTATTTTTAATAAATTTTATTGTGTTACACCACAACTAATTTATTTCCTCATCTTTAAGTGAAACACTCCATTGATCGACATATAATACTATACCAGTGACTGGTCATTCTTTTATTATTGGTGAAATTATCTATCAATTGTACTTGTTTTGATCGTAAAATTTGATTTGCATATTAAGTTCTCAAAGAATAAGGAGACTAGTTTCCATCACTTCATGTGAACTTTCATCCTTAAAAAGACAAACATAAAAACAATTGATGACAATAGATGCCATAACATCTTTCAAATCAACGCTTTCACAAGTGCTCTGGTGTATCTCTAATGGATAGAATATAATCTTATGTATTTGTATTTAAGTCTAATAGCTTTAAGTGTTGTGTTTGTTTAGGTCTCTTTGAGTTATCTAGATATGAGTTGTTACTCTGTTTTGATCTCCATTAGGAATAGGAGATTCATAGGCATGAGTTGTTATGTTTGTATCATTTATACGTTGCAGCTCTAATGAGAAATATACAATTGAGCTCAACATAAATCAATCTCTATATGGTATCAGAGCAACATCTATTCTCCAATATTAATCTTTTTTTTTTTTTTTTTTTTTTTTTTTTTTTTCTTTCTTTCTCTTTCCCTCCTTCAACCTTCATGATGTCCATTCCAAACAACACACACACTATCCTCAACACCAATGAATTTCATCTTATCACAATCAATACTGCTGCTCAAGCTCCTCTCAAACTTACTTCCCTCAACTATTCCTCATGGAAGCCCCAATTTGAAACCTTCTTCATCGGTTATGATCTATTTGGGTACATTGATGGCTCTAAATCTTGTCCACCAAAGACTCTAACTACGGACAATGTCACAACACCAAATTTTGCCTACAGTATTTGGGTTCGGCAAGATCAAGTGATCCTCAATGCTATCATCGGCTCTCTATCTCTTACACTTATATCATTTGTTGCCCATGCCAGCACCTCCCGTGAAGCATGGACTATTCTTTCCAATACATATGTCAAACCATCTCGTGGTCGCATCAAATAAGTCAAGAACCTTCTAAAAAATCCCACCAAAGGTACCATGAATGTGACTGATTTTATTCATTTTATCAAAGCTCGTGTAGATGAACTTGCCATCCTAGGAACACCAATGGATGGAGAAGATGTTACAGAGAAGATCCTGGATAGACTAAAAGACGACTACAAAGAGCTTGTTCATGTTGTTCAAGCTCGTGACACCTCAATCACCTTTGATGAGCTCCATGAAAAGCTTATATCCTTTGAAACATCTCTTCAAGTGCACTCAAAATATGAGGCACATCTCACAATCACTACCAATCCTGCAAAGAGGTCAAATATCGGCAACACAAATTGGAGACCACACAATCCCAACAACAACTGGCGTCCAAAGCACTCATCTCCTATGGGTGACACAAGATGGCGCCCGTTTCCAAATAACATTGGCCGATCACCCATGGTCACCAACTCATGTGCTCCACCTTGCAACAACCGCCTCCATCACACCCATATCAGAGATTCTGTCAAATCTGTGGCATTCAAGGTCACACAGCCAAACACTGCCCATCATTTCACTTTGTACCAATCCAACCATTTAACACAAGAGCTCCACCACCAAACACCTCGACAACACCTTGGCAGCCACATGCTCACCATGCAGCAAACACCGCCTCCAACAATCCAACTTGGCTACTGGACAGTGGAGCGTCTCACCATGTCACCACAGACTCGAGCAACCTGTCTCTTCATGCACCTTATATTGGCTCTGATGATGTTATGATGGCACAAATTTCTCAATCTCTCACATCGGTTTTACTCCTCTTCCCACAATTACCACTACCTTTGCTTTAAACAATGTCATTTGTGTACCAAACATGAAAAAAAAATTAATTTCTATATCTCGGTTTTGTACTACTAATAATGCATCTGTTGAATTCTTACCCTATTTTTTTCATGTGAAGGATTTTCGCACGGGGGAAATTCTTATGAAGGGCAGCACTAAGGATGGAATTTATGAGTGGCTGGCTGCAAAATCCGAGTCTTCTCCAATTCTTGCATTCTCTCATGTCAAAACTACATCATCAAACTGGCATCATCGTTTAGGTCACTCAACTTTTCCTATTTTGAAACATGTTCTTTCTAGTTATCATTTGTAATTTTCTTCTCCTATGCCAAAATAATTTTCGTGTAATGCATGTCTTTGCAATAAAAGTCATAAGTTGCATTTTTCTACTTCATCCCTCATATTTACACAACCTCTTAAAATACTCTTATCTGATGTGTGGACTTCTACTGTGTCACAAGATGGGTTCAAGTACTATGTCCTATTCGTTGATCATTTTACAAAATACATATGGTTTTACCCACTTAAACAAAAATCCAATGTTCAAGAAGTTTTCAAATGTTACAAAGCTATTGTGGAAAATTATTTTAAACACAAAATTATCACTCTTTATTTCGATAATGGGGAAGAATATATGGGTCTCAAAGATTATATTTCTCTAAATGGCATGTGTCAGTTAACCACACCACCACATACACTCGAACATAATGGCTACTCTGAAAAAAAACGACATCGTCATATTGTTGAAACTGGCCTTGCATTGCTTTCTCATGCTTCTCTTCCAACTACCTTCTGGTCCCATGCCTTTGCCACTGCTGTCTACTTAATCAACAAGATGCCTACACATGGGCTAAATTTTTCATCTCCTTATGAGTTAATATTTCACAAAAGTCCTAACTATTCTAAACTAAAGGTTTTTGGATGTTTGTGTTATCCATGGCTCCGTCTGTATACATCACACAAACTTGATCCAAAGTCTCAACCATTTGTTTTTCTTGGGTACTCGTTATCTCAAAGTGCATACTTATGTTTTGAACCTTCTACTTCAAAAACCTTTGTCTCACATCATGTTCAATTTGTAGAGTTTGTTTTTCCTTACAACTCACTTCACGACAACATTTCATGTCCCACTTCCACTACCATTGATACTTGGATTCCTTCCGTCCTTACTGTTTCCATTCCTACGTTGTCACAACCGGCATCTAACGCTCTACCTTGTGCATCCACTCAAGAAATGCCTCCGCACGTTGATAATTCACATGTACCATATTCATCATCACGACAGGCAAAATTTAAGCACCAACCAGTATCTAACACTTCCCCTCAACATATTGAAACTCAAACCAACTTGCATCCTCACTAATCTGTTGAAACGTAAAATCACAACATCATTTGACACCACATGACTACCCGGGCAAAAAACATCACTAAACCAGTTCAAATACTCAATCTTCACACCACTAAAGCCTCTTCCCACAATCCTGAACCTACATCCATCTCTCAAGCCCTCAAAAATCATAACTAGCGTCAAGCCATGTCTGAAGAGTATGATGCTCTTGTTCGTAATGGAACATGGGAGCTAGTTCCACCTGATGGTATCACCAATCTCGTTGGTTGTAAATGGATTTATCGTATTAAAAGACTTTCTGATGGTTCTATTGACATGTTTAAAGCTCGCCTTGTGGCGAAAGGCTTTCATCAAAGACCAGGAATGGATTTCCATGAAACCTTAAATCCTGTTATTAAGCCCACTACTGTCAGACTTGTGGTTAGTATTGCAGTGAGCAATAGCTAGTTAGTTCGCCAAGTGGATGTGAACAATGCATTTCTTCAAGGCAGTCTATCTGAAAATGTTTTTATGGCTCAACCTCCTGGTTTTGTGGATTATGATCACCCCACATACGTATGTAAGCTCCACAAAGCCATCTATGGTCTCAAGAAAGCTCCAAGAGCTTGGTATCATGAGTTGCGCCAATTTCTTCTGGACAAAGGATTCAAGAATTCACACTTAGATACGTCTCTTTTTGTTCCAAAAAACAACCACATATATTGTATCCACTAGTATATCTTGATGATATTATCCTGACTGGGCAACAGTGATAAACTTGTATCTCAAGTTGTCGATTGCATTGCTCAACGTTTCTCTCTAAAAAACCCCGACTCACTTTCTTACTTTCTTGGAGTTGAAGTCATTCCACATCGTCATAGAATTTTGCTCTCACAGCGAAGATATATCCAATACTTACTTAAAATGACATCTATGGAAGCTGCCAAACATGTCCTTACTCCCTAACCAACTAGTTCATCAGCAGTTTCCTCAGTTTCTAGCTCTCATCTCTCTGATCCTACTCAATATCGTACCATAGTTGGAAGCTTGCAACCTTTCTATCACTCGTCTAAACATTTATTTTGCTGTGAATAAAACGTCACGATTCATGAACAAACCAACCACCGAGCATTGGATTCTTGTCAAGCGCATTTTGAGATATCTTTGTGGCACTCTGGACAAAAGGACTTCTTATCCACCCTTGTTTTCATATCTCTCTTCATGGGTTCTCAGATGCAGATTGGGCTGGCAACAAAAAATGATTATTCTTCCACTAGTGCCTACCTTGTTTATCTTGGCTGGAACCTAATTTCTTGGAGTTCAAAGAAACAACAAACCATTGCTAATTCCTCCACCGAGGCAGAGTATCGCTATGTAGCAGCTATTGCTACTGAACTTTGTTAGGTCTGCTCCTTACTTATAGAACTTGGTGTTATCTTATAGACTTCTCCAGTTGTCTAATCTTGGTGCCACCCAGTTAATGTCCAATCCTATCTTTCACTCACGCATGATACATGTAGCGGTTGATTATCATTTCATCCGAGATCAAGTACAGTCTAGGCTATTTCGTGTGGCTCATTTCTCAACCACTGACCAACTTGCAGATCTTCTCACCAAACCATTATTCACTTCTCAGTTTTAGTTGTTACAAGACAAGATTGGCCTCTCTACTAGTGGCCTATCTTGAGGGGGCATATAGGAGATGTAACCATATTCTGGTGTATATTTAATGGATAGAAGAGAATTCGATGTATTTGTATTTAAGTCTAATAGGTTTAATTGTTATATTTATTTAGGTCTCTCTAAGTTATCTAGATATGAGTTGTTACTCTGTTTTGAACTCCCTTAGGAATAGGAGATTCATAGGCATGAGTTGTTATGTTTGTACCATTTATACATTACAACTCTAATGAGAAATATATAATTGAATTCAACATAAATCAACAATCTCTATATTGCATATGCCTCAAGCCAAGGCTCAATTACAATGCCACAAAGGCTTACATTTTTTTTTTGGAAAGCGAGCTGGGTTTTAAGGACCCCAAAACCTTTATACAAATGAAACAAAAGCAAAAACAAAAATTAAAAATAGAAGAAGAAACAAACTCTCACAAGAAAGAGAATTCTAGTGAGAATGAACATGGTTACTAGGCCTATAGAAATCTTCAACTAGCATCGGCCAAAGAATAAACTTCTTGTTTTTTATCCGTCTCCTTTGTTAAGGAGGAAATGATTCAACCTTTGTACTTTTTGTTTGCTTTCTTAGCCCTAGAGGATCTTCGAGGGCAGAGACAAAAATCTTTAGTGCAAAATTTTGAAAACAAATCGCTTGCAACCTCTTCACTAAAAAGATTTTGCTCATGTTCCTCGTTACTACTTTGCTCATCTATTGTGGTGTTCTCTTTGTCTTGAGTTGGTGTGTGTTCACTTGCCTCCACATTAGCACTACGCTCATGCATTGGAGGCTTGAGGTTGTATGCTATTAGTACACTTCAACTCAAATTTATTGCGTGCTATTTCAACATTCTTAATATTTTCGATGTGTTCAAAAAAAGGGCCTAGGCTGTCGCGAGAGACGCCCAAATTATAGGCAGGGCGGGGTGAAAAAATCGGATAGACACCTAGGCTTGTTTTGGGCGGGTCGAATTCGGATGTTTTCTTTTTTCTTTTTCCCAGGGTGCAAATAACACTAAACTGCGGTGCTAATAACCCCCGTAGGTCTTCTTCTCATTCGCATCGATTTAGGGTTGCAACTTCACAATTGCAGAGCAAACTTTGAAGAAGTAGTCTCTTCTCTTACATCGGTAAGTTTATTTCATCGTTAGTCGTCACCCCTTTCCTCCGGCCGTCCAGCATCTCCCCTTTCCTCCATTCCGATATCTGTGACTTTATTCCTTCAATTACAGTAACAGTGATATGATATCATATCTTGTGAGTTGTGTGATATATTGTTTGTTTTCAATAATTTTTTGTTAATGTCTTGTTTAGGTATAATTCCTCGTGTGATGTCATCTTCCTCAAATGATAACGCCAAATGTAAAGCCGCTATAGAAGGAGCACAAAATTATAAGAGACAAATTAAACAACAAAATGATGATGCAAGGGAAGAAGTTCAACTTCAAAAAATTGAAGAAGGAGATGAAGACATTGAAGTTGCAGGGTCAAGAAAAAGACTGCATTTTCTTGGGCCTATGGATAAGCTTGTATACTCCATCAATCTCGATTCTTCAATGGAAGAAAGCAAGAAGTTGCGACAACAAAATATTAATAATGCACTTTGGAAGCAAAGAACACATCAATTGCATCAATGGTTGGCTCGATGAGTGTACGAAGACGATATCCCTTTTCATGCTATCGATAATGATAGTTTTTAAAATTTTGTGGAAGCGATTGGTCAATTTGGGTCGGGTTACCTACCTCCAAGCCAATACATATTAAGGGAGCCATTATTGAAAGAAGAGATTTAGAGAACTAAAATTTCCCTTAAGAAACAAGAAAAAGAGTGGGCAAAGAATGGTTGCTCAAAATATAATGGTGCTTGTAATGGAAGAGATCTTTACTTGTGTTGAGACGTTCTACCTACCCCGATGACATTGATGTGCAAAATCAAGTGACAAATATAGAGTTGTTGAAGTATGAGAAAAAAAAAAGGTCTTTGGAAGAGCTTTGGCTGAGAGGGAATGCGCTAAGAATGATGACAATTATGATCCTGACGTATATGGAAATGGTGGTCAAACTATGGAAATGGTGTGCCAAAATTGCAAAGAATAACTATAAGGATTATCTCATTGACTACAAGTTTTTCCCAGTGTGAGAAAACTTGGAGCATTTTTTAGGGGGTACATATAAAGAAAATGACTAGACTGGATGCAACAAGGTTGAATAATTTAGTCTATGTTCAATTCAATGCCAAAATTATCAACAAGAAGAAAAGGGAGAGGGAGTAGATGTACTACTTGCCAGTGAAGCTAATCAGGTGTAAGGATTGATTGTTGATGGTAGTGATGAAGAAGTTGGACCCTTGAAAATGGTTGGAGAGGTATCTGAGGCGGATAATGTTCTAGAGCCTAGGAGAAGTTCTAAAAATTTTGAAGAAAGATAGCTTCATGAAGAAAATTTTGTATCTAATGAGGACACCGAAGGGGAAGGAGAAAGGGAAGGGGAGGAGGATGTTGAGTTTGGAGTATGATACAGAGAGAGTTGTTGAAATGGAAGGATATGAAAAAGAGTTAAGAGGCCTAGCTTTTCAAGTTTCAACTATCAAATATTTTTTTTTCTCTATGAAATTCTATGTTATGCTATTATGAATTTAAACATAATTTTTTTTTCAAGTTATTTTTCAATGACTATGCTATTATGCTTAATTTTTCATGTTTATACCTTTTGCATTTGTATATTGGCATTGAATTGGAAGTAATTGCAATGTTATTATGCTTAACTTTTACAAGTTATAAATTATAATAAAATAAAATAAAAACAGCCTAAGCCTCTGGGTGATAGTTCCCTGCTCTCCGCCCGCCAAGCGTTTTTTAGAACACCGATTCGTTTACAAGATAATATGTTACTTAAGTACTTAGAATGTCTAAACAGAAACTAAACTCAATTAAGAGTTGAAAGAGCTCAAAAAGTGATGGATGAAAAGGGTTACATTCTACAACTTTGATATTGAAGATACAGATTCGTCTCGAGACAAGCTTTTAAGCACGAGAAGAAAGTTTGTTTCAAAGAACAGCTGAATACATACCTCCTCCACAAGATCACCAGCAATTCCTCTAATAACTTTGCATAATTTGTTCGGAGTAAATGAATTAATGATCCGGAAACTTGTGTCTTTGTAACAAGGAGGAAACTGTAAATAAAAATATTCTTACTATGTAAATGTAAAGATGCATAGCAGCATTCAAAATCATGCGCTGTACCTAGATCTTCTCAAAGCTAGTTATGCATGCATTGAGTTTTAACTTTTACTTATATTGAAATACAAGCAAGATTTTTACTGATTATAATATGCAAATATCCATGGCAAGGTGCAGACCCTGGACCTGTAAACTAATGCGATCATTGATACCACTGCAACAGCTAAAAACTTAGACCTTGCTTACCAAATAGTTCATCTCAATGAATTAGATTCGCTCATTGCTAATTAAACATGGCCTGTACACTACCATTA
Organism: Berberis vulgaris; assembly: GCA_963556465.1. NCBI lineage: Eukaryota > Viridiplantae > Streptophyta > Magnoliopsida > Ranunculales > Berberidaceae > Berberis > Berberis vulgaris. The sequence goes on along the minus strand of OY747124.1, from coordinate 97,844,375 downwards.
GCAATCAATAATAGATAGTGAAACCAAAAGCTTACCACAGTTTGGTTGCTTGCTGTCTAGTTTTTTTTTTATCAAGACGACATTTATCCATACCTTTGGAAATGGCTTGAACTTGGTCGCAAGCTTGCCTTCAGAAACTGTATAGAAGAAGTAAGAAAATGAGGTGATTCAAATTTCTAATGGGAATGAAAATGCGAAGATAAACTGAATATTATAGGATAATCTCCATTCCAAAGAAAGCAACTTTAATTTAAAGTAGACACGCCTCACCTTTATTATGAAGAAATACACGTAAGCACGCATGCACTGAAGTAACATTTTGACGCTGGGCAGAATAGCGATTATTTTGTAGGTTAATAGCAACAGATAATTGATAGAAAAGAACACAAGATAATAGCCCAAAACACAGAGAAATAACTCTAATGTTCAATTAAATTACTCAAATCAAAAGGTCTCTCTAAAATCAGCCCATAAGCCGAGCTTTATAGCTAAAACTCATCAATATTGAAATTTTACCATGACAATACCCCAATAATCATGCTAAAACGAAATACGTAATAAAAGAAATAATCTGCCAAAAATCTGGCCCAAATCGGATTCAGAATCACTTCCTAAACTATAATTGAAATATTACTATAAAGGAAAAAAAACTATTAAAATTAACAAGCAGTCTATTCTTAAAAGAAAATAATACTTAATCCTAAAAGAAAACTAAAAGATTCCTAATTAAATTGAAAGATTACTCAAAGTTATTTAGTAAATAACTTTGAGATCAAATTAGGAACCCTAGAAACCCTCCTGCATCAGTCACCCCGGGTTGGAAAGAACTCGTCCTCGAGTTCACAACAGTGTCATCAAAATCCTCTGGCGGCAGTCCAGGAGGAAGATCCTCTGGTATCAGGTCAGAAAACTTTGCTAGCTGCTGCACCTCTGCTGGTAAATCTGAATTCACGTCTGCAGGGGCTAGAAAATCAGGGTGGATGATGTCACAGCACTGGTGTAGGTGGAATTCATTTCTGCACGGACACGAATCCCAAGAAAAGACTGCTGGTGGACTGTGGTGGCTCAGAGTAATGGATTGAGATGCGAATAGCCAAATCGATTTGAAAAACCGTTTTCTCCCGCCAAATTCTCTGCACCTTCATCTCCAGCGAGATTCACTCTGCGCCACCTGCAAGCAAGAGAGAGATGAATGAAGGGTGAGAAAAAGAGGGAACGAAGAGAGAAACTAGGGAGGAGCTCGTGTTGCTCCTCTCTGTTGCGTCTCTGTCCTGTGACGGGAACGGGAAAGAAAAAGATGGACGATAGAGATGAGGGAACAAGGAGACATGGTTGCAACGAGAGAGAGGGAACAAAGAGATGGTGATGGGGCTCTGTCGCGAGCGTGGAACAGGGTGGTGGCGGCTCTGTCGCGAGGTGGAACAGGGGCAGTGGCCGAGAGAGAAGGAAACAGGAAGGAGGAGGTGGTGGCGACCGTCTCTGTTGCTCGGTGGTGTGGATGCTGGATGGTGGCGAGGTGAAGAGAGATACGAAAACAGGGTGGTGGCGGCTCTGTCGCGAGGTGGAACATGGGCGGTGGCCGAGAAAGAGGGAAACAGGAAGGAGGAGGTGGTGGCTTCTGATGGTGGTGCTCGGCGGTGTGGATGCTGGATGGTGGCGAGGTGAAGGGGAAGGTGAGAGAAACAGGGGGTCGTGGGTTCCACTAGTTGATACTCGTAGCAGAATCCAGGATTAGCGATGTGGAAGATCGCATTCTCCCTATCAGTTTCTTCGTGCACTTCACCGTCTTCAATAACAACTCCAACATCCCCATTCTGCAAACCATCTGCATCAACAATAGCCAATTCTTCATCAGTGTCATACACAGGCTCTCCAAACTCTTCAATTTCATCTACCACGTATTCCTCAAGCTCTTCATTCTCATACACAGGCTCTCCAAGCTCATCATCGTCATACACATGCTCCTATAATCGAGCATGATTGTGATACGGGTTTTCGAAACTGGAATCAGAATCGTGATTTTCCATCTCACGATTACCGAAATTCTACGCCGTTAGACGCCAGGTTAACTCTGCAACTTGTCTCTGTAAATCCTCAATCATCATATTCTTAATGTTACGATCACGGTGAGGGGTTTCCTCGATCGAAACCTGCCCACGACGACCACGACCACAACCACCAGCCATAGAAATTGATGAAATCTCACCCCAAGAAGATGTTGAAGCTCTGATACTTACTGACGCCGGGCAAATTAGCGATTATTCTGCAGGCTAATAACAACAAATAATTGACAAGGAAGAACACAAGATGATAACCCAAAATACAGATAAATAACTCTATTGTTCAATTAAATTACTCAAATCAAAAGGTCTCTCTAAAATCAGTCCACAAGCCGGGCTTTATAGCTAAAATTCATCAATATTAAAATTTTACCAAAAATGGCAACACCCCCACTAATCATGCTAAAGGAAATACGTAATAAAAAAAATAATCCGTCAAAAATTTGGCCCAAATCGGGTTCAAAATCACTTCTTAAACTATAATTGAAATATTATTATAAATGAAAAAAAAAACTATTAAAATTAACAAACAGTCTATTCCTAAAAGAAAATAATGTTTAATCCTAATAAAAGAAAACTAAAAGATTCCTAAATTAGGAACTTTAGTAACCCGCCTACATGACATTTACAGAGAAATTGTAGAACATGAATAAGACCCAAGGAAATGGACACATACCACCCTTCACGATCTCAACCCCAGCAACCTCCAATGCGGAAGCAACTGGCTGTCTAGACGTCTTGCTGACCTTCTTCGTGGAAAAGGGAGAGGAGGGAGAAGGAAAGGAAGTGGAAAGAGTGGAACATCGGACTCTGCTTTCGAAGGAACACTGAAGGTTTGCAGAGAGTGGATCGTGTAAGTGAGACTGCCATACCGATCATGTGGTAGCAGAAAGACCTCTCAAGCTTACTTGGGCTAGCATTTTCTTCTCAATAATCTGATTGGTGAACTTCAACTGTCAGATGGTAGATATTGGGGGAAAAGTTCATCCAACATTATAGTGTTTTCACATCCAAATTAATTTAGACCTGAGACTGCTTGAAAACAGTAAAACGATCCTCTAATTAAGGAACTGAAAGCGAAATGAACTAAACATTCAAGCATGAATTGTCTGCAATATTCATGCTGCCCAGCAGGACTACTAAAAATGTATATACTTTCCACAGCTAGTTTAATCAAACCAAAAGAACTGGAAAAGGTGGTACATGGTTCCAGAAACGGATGTGCGAAACTTGCCTCAGTTGATTTACCAAGTTTCAATTATAATGTATTTATTGGGTTGAGCCATGAGATCCCTTTCTGGAAGAATTTTTTTGTGCCAAGAAATTTTCATGTTTGTTCATATGGTATTTGGAGTAATTTATAGACTATGGAATCTGATTATTAGTTTTAGTCTATACAGCCTCTGTCTACTCCAGAATCTGCAGCCTCTTAAGATGCATATTACTTAGACCTCACAAAATGAGCATACTTGTGATGATCCTTGAAGCATGAACAAAAATATTATTGTATACCTGAAACGCATGATAGAGCAGGACATCAGACTTTCAGAGGGGATTGGGCATGAAATGCATGAGTGTGTATTGGAACCGGAAGATATAAGCTCGTTATTTAGCTGGTGTCCGAACACCTCTTTTATATGATCAGTGCTCATCTCTTGTTCTATTGTTTCTTTTCTGTTTTGGCTTTCGCCCAAGGCTACCTTAAGCCTTCTTTGCACTTTTTTGTTCATGATTTCGATAATATACTTGGATGGTGTTTTCTAATATGATGCCTAAGTGAGTTCCCATTATTCCACTCGTTATAATTGAGCTAGTAAGCAAATTAAAGAATAACACAACAAATAAGAAGAACAAAATCTTTTGCAAACATAAATAAAGTTAATTGAAGCCTCATATGCAGGTTGAAGGGAAATAGAGAGAGATGGTACCTGAACAGTGGGGAGGTCCTGTTGTTTGTTTTATTGGTTCGTTTGGAAGGGAAGGGACAGTGGGGTTTGAACTTTGAAGTAGGCCGTGTGCCCTAAACAGTGCCACTTTAAACCCTGGCCTGGCCTCTAACTATTAAGCACCCCAAAGTAAAGATTAAGGATGTTTCCTCTCTTCATCCGCATTTTTTTTTACAAGTAGCTGATAGGAATTGTTCAGTCGAATGTCGTTAATGCAGATATCATCACAGAAGTTCATTTGCTATTTCTATTCTTGGTCTAATGGAAATCCAATTTAATGATAGACAGATACATACCCTTATTGATTGCTTTTGTGGTATATGCCATTCCATCATATGCTTGTTACTTGAGAGAAACGTGGTAGTCAGCAGATCTATAGGCTTGCCTAAAAGCATAGCTGAAGACCCAGCTCTCAGACCTCCCTTTGTACTCCAACAATCTCCAAGGGACTTGTAGTTTCGTTGTTGCATATTGCAGCAGCAATGGAGGGATAATTAAGTACAGTGCAGCCCTCTGTCAACAGCGTAGGGATGATAATATGCCAATGCTGCTAGTAAAATGTTATACTTCACCAAATTACCCAACAGTGTCGATTTCGACAACATGAGGCTAAATATCACATTTCAATCAGGAACATGCACAATGCATCATTATATACAGAAGTTTTCATGAAGTAATTTACTTCCATCTTGTACAAAAACTTGGATTATCACCGTTGTCAGATCATTTTAACACAAAAGATATAGACAGTTTTACAGAAGATGGCATCAAAACATGATAAATAGCCAATCCCAGAACGAACAAGTGATGTACAAGCAAGAGACCGTGCCATTTTTTTACCCCAATTTGTTTTGTTATCCCATCAAAATTTATTGCCATCTTGTCTGCTTTTAGTTGCAAAAGTCTGATCAAGGCGACCTCAGAGTGTTTTTAGGAGCACTTATCCACGGGCTACCTGCCACAGCAAACCTCCATAATGCATTGACATGCTCAGGTGAAGCATATTCGATACCAACATGTGGACTGATCAATAATATGTTATCCTGTTCAGGGCCATCTAGAACTTCTAAACCACCTGGCCACAACAGCCAGAAGCATGCATATTTAGAACCGCGGAGAAGAGGTTGATTACTGAATGATTTCGGATAGTTCTAAGCAAGCTTACCAGGACTATAAAGGGGATGGTTTGACCATTCTGTAGAAATACCAAGCGCTTGACCAACCTAGCAAGGGAGAAGAGGTGTATAACAAGATTAAGGATGAAACCAAATCAATCCTTACCGATACCAATCCACGTAAAACATGGATGTGTACTATGTGGAGAAGCACTTCTTAACATCTTAGTGATCGCAACTTAGCTAGATCTTATTATTCCGTAACAACCATTCTTTAGGTTTTTTGGTTGAGCAAGTCTCAAATTATGACACTTGAAAGTTGAAACATTTCCTCAAAAAGACCCATTCAGCCAGTGCTTCATTATCTGTTGAGAAAGTTGAGTAATATACAGGATTGCCATGATAACTTAGAAATCTCGATTCAAGCCAAACCTGATGGGGATTTTGCAAGACAACAAAATTTTGAATTGTTAAATCACCTAAAAATATATAGTAAGGCAATGATATGCATATCATTGCCTACAAGACAATAAACAATTCTAACTCTTCATAGTACCAATCAAACGCTATCTAAACACAATCAGAAATCCATGTTTAATATTATATGGTGATAACGAGTCAATTTGCATTTATGTCAGATTCATTAGGCAATAATCCCCAATCTCGTATGATCCATATATCAGAAGCAGCCCCCACCGCCAACACACACACACATCCGCGCCATCCCAATCCTCATACTGATAGATTTGTTCCTTCCACTAAAGATTTATGTCAATATGTTCGAGTTTTAGGGATAGACAGGCATGTTGCTCTGGAATTCTTTAAAAACTTTGACAGGAAAAGTGACACAAACTTTGAGTAACATTTATTATCTGAAACACATATCCTGGGTTTTTATTTATTTATTTATTTTATTTTATACCTAGGCGGATTGCTGATTAATTTTCCACAACTTCCATAATACTACACACACGACTTTACTGAAAAAAGACTTAAAGAGTGGCATGCATATAACTAGAATATCAGCTAGCATATGACAAGCAGCAATATATGGAACAAAAATAACCTATCCATCAAATTCCAACAGAAGTTGAGCAAAAGACATCAACTGATCTTTCCAGGCCCTGTAAGAAGAATTGGCTTCTCTTTTTCTGACCACGACGCCGTTGAATAGTCTCTAAGCCTGTCATTTCATAAAGATAAAATGAAAAGAGGCCCTTTTAAGAGTAATACATCATTTGCCTTTGCCGTGAACTGCAGATATTTAAACCAAGTCACATAACACATTTCTGTACTCCTAAAATGTGTGAAAAAAACATAATGCAGGGATAAATAAAATGGGGCTAGATCATGGAAATAAATAACTGAATTCATAATCCCAGATATATATGAACTGGCTTGGACTAACGTTCATACTTTATATATTAGTACATTATCAATTTTGTATATTCAAATTAATAGTTGATTATGCATGCTTGACATGACCCTGTTGATATGTCTCTAAACAGGTACATTTTTTGCTGCTTTTTGGTAGTGTAATAATCATTCTCACTTAAAATGAGCATAATAATGATTAACTTATCCATGGGCGTAAATTTTTGGCTTGGGTTTGATCGGCCAACCTTAACTTGTTCAATAAATGCCTGATAGAGGGGCTTTTTAGCAACTGGTATTTATCTCCTTTGTCTCAAAGACACCACTATTGAATTATTAATTCCACTTTTTCCAAACCTAATTCTAGTTGAAGTGATAATACCTGCTCTATATTAGTACTGTCTTCAAACAAAAAGACCTACTCTAATCCATGTTTTTATCAGCAAATAGAATGCATTAAAAGGAAAAATTAGGTTGAGGGTTGGAAAGGTTGCCTAACATAGAAGGAAAGGGAAGCCACTGAACCTACACCTTCCTGAACTAAATGCCCCTCAAGGTAAAAGATGAAAACCTCAACAAAAGTCCTCGAAAACACAACTAAATTTCGGACAGTAACATTCCCAACAATCATTTGATCATGGAGGAGACGCCGAAGGATCTACGTCATGCATGAAAGCACTTCTCAGACTGACCTATGAATCAACTATAATAGATTGCAACCACATATATTATCAAACACAAGAAGAGTAGAAAACAATAAAGGCGTAGAAGTGAGAAAAATAATTACTTGTATGTTGTATCCTCCTCAAGTATAAATTATCATGATCCAGAATATAATGAAAACCTTGTAGTTAATTAATATACAATACATTTTCTCTCAACAAAGAGTTTGATATTGCTAACATTAATAGTTTCAAGTAAAAGAACTAACCACACATGCACAGGAGTGCATGCACCCTATTAACACCAACGCAGCACCCACTCCTTCCTTATCCGCAACAATGTTGAGCATTGTATGGAATTGGAGACCATAGCGCACAAATAAACATAAGCATGCCCTCCTGGTCCAAACTACAATTTCATTAAAAAATTCAAAAACCAATCACTACCCATTGTAATACAACCAAATGATTATACACACAATGAAGTAATAATTAGAGCCTACAAGGGCTGTTCGCTCGAACTCTCGCGGGGAAATCCCATGTACTTAGCAGGCACACGCCTTAACCACTCTGCCAAAGCGACGAGTACTACGACAGACAACCGTCCCACATATTACGTACTATTCCTTCTTAATGATTTTCGGCGTTTGTTTAAGGAAGTAGTTTAAAGCATGCTGACTAAGGGAGAAAAATGTGAGCAATCAAACACAATAAGCTCTTTTAGTGTGTAAATATATTCATTATTGTTAGTCTTGACAATTTACTTACTAATCATGATTGCACGCACAATCTGAGATGGTCAGTTCCATCTCCAATGGTGTCTTGACAATTTACTAATTAATAGGGTGTGTAAATATGTTAATTAACTCCACCAAATAGAGAAGACGTGGGAGCAAAAAGAGGTTGGCGCGAATTTAAGTTGTCAAACCTTTTGGGTCTACGATGGTGCGAAAAGATAACTTCCGTGGGTCAAAGAAGTTGCACCCTATCTACAGTAAGTAATTGGGTACAATGAGCTTGGTCTGAGAATATCCACCGGCTGATTGTGCAAGTCGACCCAAGAAGACTGATTTTTCATATAATTGGTTCGTTTTACAACATCAAAATCTAGAATTATAAGATTTTTACTAGATTTGATGAAGTCAAGATTATAGTAATAGTATTTGTTAGGTCTTTATTTTTATTATTATTATTATTATTATTATTTTTTAAATAAATAGATTTGGAAATTTTACCAAATCATGCCCTTTTTCCACTGTTAGTAGAGAAATGGGTTATTTACCTTTTAGCCTCCATTAGTTTAGGTGAAACCCTAAATTAGTGCCATTTGTTCTTGAAATTTCGTCAAACAAAAGCTTTACTAGCTACGGTAACTAGCGACGGTTTTTTAATACCGTCGCTAATTAAAATATTAGTGACGGAAAATTAAAACATTAGCGACGGTAAACAACCGTCGCTAATGTTTTCTGATACTGTTTCACCACATACGTATAAAAAACCGACGCTAAATTATTTGCGACAACATAAAACTGTCGCTAATTTTTGTAATAGCGATGGTATCTTAGTCGTCGCTAAGTTTTACAAATAAAACTCATTAGCTACGGTTTTCTACCATAGCTAATGGTTTTTTTTTTTTTAAATATATATATATAACATTTAGCGACGGCAAAAGAGCCGTCGCTAAGTTTTACAAATAAAATTCATTAGCTACGGTAGAAAATCGTAGCTAATGGTTTTAAAAAAAATATATAAATACATATATTAAAAAAATCAGTTGCCGTCGCTAAGTTTTACAAATAAAACTCATTAGCTACGGTAAAATACCGTAGCTAATGGTTTTTTTTTTTTTTTAAATATATATATATAATATTTAGCGGCGGCAAAAGAGCCGTCGCTAAGTTTTACAAATAAAACTCATTAGCTACGGTAGAATACCGTAGCTAATGGTTTTAAAAAATATATATATAAAAAAAACATTTAGCGACGGCAAAAGAGTCGTCGCTAAGTTTTACAAATAAAACTCATTAGCTACAGTAATTGATTTTAAAAAAAAAAAAAAAAAAAAAAAATATATATATATATATATATATATATATATATATATAAAACAATTAGCGACGGGAAAAAACAGTCGTTAACTCTTGCAAAGAATATTTTATTAGCTACGGCAAAAAATCGTCCCTAATATAATTAAAAAAAATATTTTACACAAAAATAGAACCTCATCGCAACTGTCAATAACACCCAAAAACTTTAGCTCAATCCAACGCACTAAACCAAACCACGTCACCGATCCGCGTGAAACCAACTCAACCAATCCCCTTCAATTACCTCTCTCTCTATATATAAATTTAAATTTTCTCTATATACATTTAAAATTTACAAATGAGAAGTCCGCCGTGGCAGAGAAGACCCCAGCAGCAGAGAAGAAACCCAAAGTCGGGATAAAAACTCTCACTCGACACCCATCTCGGCAGCCTCCCTCTCCCCGCCTTTCCATAGCTGCAAGAGATCTCAGAGATCAAGATCTCAGACATTCTCTTTGATATAAGGAGTCGTCGCTAAGTTTTATGCAGGGCGAAAGATTGTTTGATATTTATAAAACTTGCAGACGCTCTTCATCGGATGGATTTTATGGGAGACAACAGAGGAAAAGCACACGAAGCATTTCAACAATTATCAAGGATCACTAACTCTTTATCATTTTTTTCCCTTTGATTGTTGCAGAAGCAACTCCCAAATTAGTCTTTTAACTAATGAATGTGAGAGGACTTAGCATTGCCCATGTTAAAAGCCACTTGCAGGTATGAGAATGATTTGGAATTTTTTTAGATCATCTCCTGCATCTTACCCATATCCTCTTTGATATTATTACTGCCTTTCAGTCATTTTTTTATTCATATCCTGCATCTTATCCATATCCTTCATCTTACTCATATCATTTTTTTACTCATATCATTTTTTTTTATCATCTCCTGCATCTTACCCATATCCTTCATTTTTTCAGGCCGAAAGATTGTTTCATTTCTTTAAAACTTGAAGACGCTTTGAATTTGGACGGGGAGAAAAATTTATTAAGACTGAAAAGGCATGGACACTCAAAATTTGTCTTTCCAAAATCCTATTTGTTGTTTTTTGTTAAACCTTGATTCAAAATTGGTAAGTTTTAGTTTGTCCTTGATTGTAATTCCATGTAAGTTTTATGCTTATGTAGCCCCTTGAATCATATATATATAACACTACAAAAAAAAAGCTTCAATAGTTACAGTTACTAGCGACGATATTTTGATACCGTCACTAATTAAACGATTTGCGACGGCAAAACACCGTCGCTAATGCTTTTGATAGCTGACGGAACTCATAAACATAAAAAACCATCGCTAATTCTTTTATTAGCTACGGTATCTTAGCCGTCGCTAAGTTTTACAAAGAAAAATTGGTAGCTACGGTTTTTGCCGTCCTTAATAGATTTTTTTTTAAAAACTCAGCTACGGCACATAAGCCGTCGCTAAGTTTTACAAATAAAAATCATTAACTACGGTATAGATTTTTCGTAAAAAAAACATTTAGAGACGGCAATCATTTTCTACCGTAGCTAATGGATTTTTTTTTAAAAATAATATATAAAAAAACATTTAGCGATGGCAGCCGTCGCTAAGCTTTACAAATAAAAATCATGCGGCTAAGTTTTACAAATAAAAATATATAAAAAAACATTAGCTACGGGATAAAGAGCCGTTGCTAAGCTGAGAGGGTCTTTGGCGCGTGAAACCCACGTTTTGGCTCCAACTTTGGGCTCCAAATTTGAGCGTCGCCTCCTCTGCTCATCTCGCTCCTCGGCTCATCCTCAGCCTCCTCTGCTCCTCAGATCTCGCCTCCTCTGCTCTTCCTTCTCACAGAGAGATAGAGAGAGCGGCAATGGTGACTCTAAGGAAGAGAAGTAGAACCCAAGAGACCCCAGCGAACCCGAAGCAAACCCAAGACCATGGAAGCACTCCTGCTGATGAGGTTTCTGGGTATGAGGAGGCAATAGAGAAGAGGATCAGAGAGATCATGGAAACAATGCAGAAGCTTGGGATTCTCGATCTCTCTCGCAAACTCAAGTCTGAACTCATCCCTCTCAAGAGACCTGGTGGTGGGAACTCTTCGTATCAGCGGAAGACTCCCAAGTCATCTCCTTTATGCCCTTCTCTGCCTCCCAGACGATCTTCCAGGTAAAAATACCCTTTTTAGTTTTTTGTTGTTTGAATCAAAGGTGGTTCCTTTTTGTTGTTGGATTAGATGGGTTTGTAAGATGGTTCTCTGGTTAAATGGTGGGGTTTGATTGGTTTTTGTTGGAAAAATGGTGGGGTTTTGCATTTTAGGTTTTAGAAAGCTACAAGAACTGAAATCGCATTTCATGGTTCATTTGTTGTGAAATCAATATGGTATCTTTACAATGGGTTTATTCAGATTTTGGTTAAAGCATTCTAGTGGGGGATTCAGTTGGTTTTGTTAAAAAATCAACTAAGGGTTATGGGGTTTGTGGGTTTTATATAGGTTTCAGAGCATTTACTCAGGTGCAATGCTATTTCTTCATACTCTTTGGTTATCCAAAATGTTTTTTGTTTCCTTTAATTTGGTTTATTTTCACAATGGAGTTTCCTGAGGTTTCTTTTGTTGATATTTGTTGCTAAGCCACTGTTAATTCATCACAAAATCACTGTTTTTCATCTTCTATGTTCGATTTGGTGATAAAAATCAAGTCTTTATTTTCTTCTCCTTCGGTTTTAGCTTGGGTCGAATTGCTTGAGTCTGATAAAAAGCAAACAATTAAAGGGGTATTATGGTTGAACCCAACTGGATCATTGGACTTGAGCAAGCTCACGTACTCCTTGGCTCTGGTGTCACCAGCCTCAAAATGTGTCATCCCATTCTGCTCCGGAAGTCCTTGTTTCGCAACATTCTCCCTCTGGAAGCTGAAGAACACAAACCTTCCCAAGAAAAGAGAGAGCCCTGTGCTCAAGCTGATCACTAGTGATGGGTTCAACTCTGCCTTTACAACGAGTGATGATCCTCGGCTTTTGGCGACGCCTTTGTTTCTCGTTGCTGAGATGTTGGCTTTGATGGTGAGGGTGGCGTCTGTTGGCTAGCCACAACCTTTGTTGGTTGTTCAGGAGTTTTTTTTTTAAACAACTTGATCTTGTTGCACCTTGCAAATGCATCTCATCTTTTAAATGATTTCATTGAACATATAAAGCATTGGCAACATTAGTTCTACTTTCCCTAGACTAACAAAAGTTTATTATGAAAAGATGAATATAAATCAAAATTAGTCTCTTCGATCTTCGTCGCTTATTGACTTGGTTTTCCATAAAATTCTTGTTATGTGTTATAGTTGTTGTGTCATAGTTTATTAAATGTTATTGTAGTTACATACAGTCAATGCTTTCATCTTGCACCCTCTTTCTCATATATGTGAACTGTTTATGGGTGGTCCAGGTGGCTAAGGTTATTGAAGTTGCTCCTATTCGTGTTTATGAAGTTGCAACATTTTATTCAATGTTCAACCGTACGAAGGTATCAGTTAGAAATTTATGTATATGCCATACTTCATACTTGTTGAACTATTCAATTTATTCTTCCATTTGATTTACATTTTAGTGGGATGGTGATTGGTGTATAACTTTTTTTTCCTCTAATGAATAGGTCATGAATCAAAGGGCTCTGCTACTTTTACTTAGCAGTTTTCTCCTACCTTTGTATCTGCTAAGAGTGAATCTTGGAAGACAGGGAAAATGCTAGTTTTTTTCTTTTTTTTTCTTTTCTTCAATATACCTGAGAGTAAATAACTTAAATGAGACTGCCAGTGACACTACTTGTTTAGAATTTAGACGTTACGTACCTGCACTTGAGTGAAGTTTGTCTTTGCTGCATTGGCAGGCTTATCTCTTTTATCCATCGTCACTTCTCTTGTTAGTCAAAAACCACCTCTTCGTTCAAACCAACCATGGACCCTTTCATCCTGTTCGTGAAGATGACTAAGCTTTGCTGCTATTATTTCCTCCCATATTTATAGGCACATAGCAACAATCATAAATGGCAGTGTTGCATCAAAGAATAGATACATGGAATTTCTATATACTCACCAAAAGTTAACTTGTGTGTTTCTTCTACAGGGGTTTTGTGTAAATGCTCCTATGATTGCAGTAGCAGACTAATTACTATATAATTACTATGATTGCAGGGTTCAGAAGGATATACATATAATTACTATGTAAGTTTAAAGTTTTTATTAATTTTTTTTTTCCATTTAGAATAGGCTCTGGTTAAAGTTTTTACCAATCTAATCAAAATAGCTTTAAAGGAACAAAAGCATCATAGGAAGTTTGTTTCTGAAATTTTTTGAAGTCGCACAGTAACTCAGTTTATGTATTGTCCTTTTTTGTTGTTGCAGGTTTGGTTTAGTGGTGAAATAGTGGGTGAAGGGATTGGTAGAACAAGAAAAGAAGCTCAATGTCAGGCTGCCGAGCATGCTCTTAGGAATTTGGCCAGTAAGAATCAAATTTGTCTGTCCATGCTGTTATGTATTTATTGACGTTCTGTATGTGTATAAATTTAACTCATACTTGTATTAATGCTTTTAGTGGTGCATATTTGTTTACCTGTGCCATTCTATCTATTTGCTTCACAAAGCTCTTTTCTGAACAGTCATCACTTGTCAAAATCCAAATTCTACATGAAGCCTAACATGCATCAGTTAACACTAGCATGTCTATACTTGGATGTAGTGTCATAATGCTAACAGATGTAGCAATACTTTTTTTTTTAATGATTTCTATGTAAAAGCAAAGACTAATTTGTTTCAGTCAATTGACACGCGAGGGATAAGTGACATTGCTTGGTTCTTTTCTTGTCTGTTCTTATCTAACTTTGCTTGTTCTTCTCTAATCTAGTAACATGTCTAATGGTTAACCATGTCTGAGCTATACAGGAAAGAGATTCTCATGTAAACATGGTTTCTCAATAATTTTGTTTAGCAAAGAGATTCCCATGTAAATGCGGCTGTTTGATTGCCTTCTATCTTCCTGGAATCAATGAAGGGTTATTCTTTGTTTGAAGTGACTTTCTTCCGCTGGATGTTTTATTTTACTCTATCAAGCTTCATTAAGGATTTTGATCAGTGTTTTTAAATATCTGTCTAATGCGTTGTCTGATTCAACTTCTGCGAATGGGGACCTCAATAAGGCTGTCATTGCAAAGGAGAATGGTTTTCCAAGTGACTCAAATTCATTGGGGCCTCAAAGAATCCCCAAGGAGGATCCTGTCCCACTATCAAGTTCAACCGAGTCATCCAGGAGTCTGGACTCAAGGCTGGACGGAGCTAACAAAGTACAGGGTCCAGTTTCTGCCCTCAAGGAACTAGTAGGATTTCAAGAACTTTTTTACGTCTTCATAATTCTACCTAATCTCCTACCTTTGCTTTTCTCAATATTAATGCCTGTGGCATATTGATAATTGACATTCTAAGAATCCATCTTTCAGTGCATGAAGGAAGAACTGTCCCTGATTTTTCAAGATCAATCTCCACTTCCTACCAACTTAATCCATGATGGAGGAGTTCATGCGCAGGTTAGAACATGCAAGATTCTGAGCTCAAATTGTTTGCATAAGTTAGCCAAATTTTACAATCTGCTATTTGATTTGGTCATCTCGTTGCTAGATATCCTGGCTTAGTGAACTTTATTGGAGGAAATGGTTTATGACTTGCTTTAGACCTGATAAAACTGTTATTATTTATTTCGATCTGGCAAAACAGGGAATTTTATCCATTAAAGAGAAAGGAAAAACACAAATGCAGATTCCCTTGTCTTTCTTACTAGCATGATCTTTGTCGTTATATTTGTTCTTAGTCACGTCGCATCACTTTTGACAGGCAGCTGAAGAGGCTCTTCACAACCTAAACTCTACACTTGAACAGGGTTCTCAGAATGCAGATTCTTCCAGGCAAGTAATATAGCTCTGTTTAACAACACAGTCAACAATAGGGATAAACATTGGATTATCTAATCGGTTCTTTTGAGTCTATGATTTTTATGTTTATGTCCATCAATTGATCTTAGGCTATCATTCCACAGACCATTAAACTAGCAGGGTTAGGTTCTGCCATAATTTTATAATTATTTCTCTCAGCAATCATTTATGTGTTGTTACATGGTTCATCTTGATCCATATATTTTGGCCATCTTTTGTTTTTGAGATTCTTTGTTTGTCAAGAAAATTGTGTAGAACTATGAACTCAGTAATATTCTTCGATCCCGAACTTGGAATGGACTCTAGGTCAACCAATCTTATCTTTTTGCAATGCAATTGGTGAATGGAGTATATCCTTTTTTCAATGCAGCTTTATTCTATGTTTCAAATCACTCATGTTTCTCTCATATTAACACATACATTAGGAACTGGATCCGCAACATTGAACAACACGCTTTGGATAATGTCAACAAGATATTGGTGGGGAACAAGGCTGACATGGATGAAAGCAAAAGGGTGATTTTCGTCTCCGATTCTCCTTTTGGGCAGTTTCTTCTTACTTGCATGATATGTTATGCATTTTGGAATATTATATTGCCCCCATCACATTCAGTGTGTAATTTGAATGAAATCTCCTTTTCCAGGCTGTGCCTACTTCCAAGGGTCAAGCACTTGCTGATGAGTATGGTATCAAGTTCTTTGAGACTGTAAGAATTTCGCTTTGTGGGACGATGTATATTGTGTGCAAGATCACCTGAATTGTTGTATGTATAATTTTTTTTGTATGTCCCATAGACGATCACTATGATTTATGTAGTTATTTAAGTTTAAGTGAGTTATATCTCAATTTGAGGTTGACAGAGTATTTGGGATTGTATTTTTTGTGATGGACAATTTATTGATTATACGAAAATTAATATAATTTTGTTCAGGTTTAAGATGTTTATTCTGAATGACAAAAAAAAGGATATGCCAAATACGAAAATTAATATAATTTTGTTCAGGTTTCAATTTTATTTTTTTAGCGTCGGCAACAACCGTCACAATTTTGTCAAATTGATTTGAAGATTAGCGACGGCTTAGAAGTCGTCGCTAACTTGCCACGGCAAACTGCCGTCGCTAATGGTTATTTAGATTTGGAACTTAGCGACGACACGTAGCCGTCGCTAACTAGTCACAGTAACATGCCGTTGCTAATATTTATTTGGATTTGGAACTTAGCGACGGCACGAAGCTGTCGCTAACTAGCCACGGTAAAATGCCGTCGCTAATGTTCAATTTAGCGACGGTAAAATACCGTCGCTAGTTTTCATTTAGCCACAACACTTTGAATTAGCGACGGTAAAATACCGTCGCTAGTTTTCATTCAGTCAAATTTTGAAATAACTTTAGCGACAACACTTTTCGAATTAGCGACGGTTTTTAGCCGTCGCAAATTAGCCACAGATAGTTTGTCGTTGCTGATTCAAATAGCGACGATTGAAATAGCTACGGTATTGCGACGGATGTTGGGCCGTCGCTGATTCCTTTTAGCTACGGATTTGGGACAACTAGCAACGGTTTTTAGCCGTTGCTGATTCCAATTTTTTTGTAGTGACATTACAATTTTTGAAATGTTTGAAATACTCTCACGTGGTATCAAACGATAAAATTTGGCTTCTAAGCATGACTATTAAGTTGCTTCTCTTCTGGTTATTAGTGTTCTCATATGCAACAGTAGTGCAACAAACCTCTTGAGCAAGGGTGGATATGAAGAGGCGAAGACGTTCTAATATAGTGGTGGTATATTTAAAGGTGGAGGCAATGGTGACTTTGCAGGAGGGGTTGGAGTTGTCTTTGGTGGGGGTGCTGGTGGAGGACTAGGAAGTGGGGGAGGATTCAGTGGTGTCGGTGGAAGATTGGGAGGTGGTGACGGAGGTGGGTTTTGGGGGAGGAATAGGTGGTGGTTCTAGATTCGATGGTGGTGGAGGGTTTGGTGAAGGAGGCGGTGGTGGATCTGGTGGTTTAGAGGTGGAGTTGGGGAAGGGGAAGGAGGCGGGCTACATTATTTATGCACTTCTCCCCTCGCAACCGCCAATCATCCCCAGCCCATCACCATCCACCTGTAAGTGAAAGTCAAATCTCTTGTTTTAATGTCCACATAACAACAATCCACTTCCATCACCTAACTCTTTTTCATCTATTTTTCTCCCAAAATTACAGTGACAATATTTTAATCTCTACACCAACAAAAATCAAATCCATGTTCTTCTTCACTGTTGTACTTGAGAGCAATGAAGAAGAAATAAGGTAGCAACAAGGGAGATGATGCTTGCCCTCTCCTCTCAAGGTACCATTTCATCTCAGTTCAAGAAGATTAGGGATCAAATTAAGGTTTCTTCTCCTCATTTAAAATCCCCCATCATCAAATCTTCATCTATATTTTTCTCCCATTATCGATGACTAGTAGTGGTGTGATGAGTTGGAGTGGCGAAATAATGAGGGATGAGTTTGAAGTTCGATGTTGTTTTTGGCTGGGATTGGGGTAGATGGGTTAGGGTGACATTGCATACAGTGGGAGTTTAACAAATTATGAGAAATTTGTTGCATGGAGAATAAGACTGGAGACGGTAGTGGTGGCGAGGTGTGGCGTCTGTGCAGAGAAGAAAAATGAGAGTTTGGATGTTTACCTTTTGTGCTAATAGTTCAGAGTGGTGAATGTGGATTTGCTGAAAAGAAAAGGGTGGTGGTGGCCTTAACCGACAAATAGGAGGTGTTTGAAGAGGATGATAGTGATGGTTAGTGTACTCTCATTACTATGTTATCTTCTGTTTTGTTCAGCTCTAATGGAGGAAAAACCACACCACACAACCATGTGATTTCACCTTCTCAAATTCCCTTGTCTCTTTCTCATTAAAATAAAGAAATTCATTGATATCTCCATTGAGAAAAATAGGATGCAACATACCTCAACATAATACATATTCATTTTATAGAAAAGAAAAAGAGTGGTGGTAGCCTTCGTCGACTTCAGAATTGACGCTGGATCATTGTAAAGAAATTCACCAAGATTGTTTGGTGTGATCCCAATCAATTTGTTATATTCCTCTTAATTTGTTGCACTTTAAAAGGAGGCAGTGGTGGCTTAGGAAGAGGTACTGGTGGTGCTGGTAGTGGACTGGGCAAAGGTAGAGGAGGAGAATTTGGAAGTGTTGGTTCCGGAGTTGGTGTAAGAGTCAGTGATAGAGTTGATAGTGGTGCAAGACTTGGAGGTGGTGGTAGAGGAGGTGGATCTGAAAGTGGTTCGGAGGTGGAGCTGGTGGAAGAGTTGGAGGTGGTCTGCTTTAAAAAACTTTTCAGTATTAACAAATTTTACAGTTTTGCACCCCTAATATTTTAGCAATTACTATTTGGTATCCATCACGTGGGTAGCATGTGAAGGTATTTCAGATATTTCAAAAATTGTAATGTTTTTTGGTAGTCAAACCCATTAACTTACTAATCAATACACAAAATAAAAGTTAAACATAATTTCAAGAACAAATGGCACCCATCTAAGGTTTTGCCTAAACTAGTGGGAGCTAAAAGGTAAATAACCCAGATAAATTTCGCTTAGCTCCCCCCAAGCAAATTTTTCCCGTGAAAATTCTTTTGAGAAAATTTTGTTAGCCTCGCAACCAAACACAGCCTTAGTTTTTTTCTAAAGGCAAGTTGTTATCCCACACCACCATTTTTAGTGTCCCACGCCACCACCATACCTTTTTCTCCCACACCACAATGTAATAAATAAATAAAAACTTACCACCTCTATATTCTCTATTAATCACCACCACTTCTCTCACTCTTTTCTTCATCAAACACCATCACCCCGCCCCCGCTACCACCGGCAACATCACCACACCACATAGAATAATTCTAGGGAGCCCGCGTTGGTAGCCTGGGAGTCAGTCCGGACCCTCCTGAGCACGTGCCTGGGAGGGTGTTTGGCACGTGAACCTAGGCCCAATTCTGCTTCCTCTTTGGCAAGCTCCAACACTTCGGCTCCAAGAAGAAAAATTCTAGGGCTTCCTCTTCACGCCTCCTCCTCTGCTGGCCAAGCTCCTCTGCTCCGAGCCCAATTCTGAGGAGATGACGTTGATCCACCTTCGTAATAAGCTGCAAACTGTAAGGCTGAATAGGTAGATGAGTTAGAAACTAGTGTTCCTCCTCTTCTATTGAACAAGCCACCAACCTCACCACCACCATAAGTTGTTGATGCTGATGATGATGGGAGATTTAGAAGAGGAGGTGGTGGTGGTGGGAGCCCGCGTTGGCTCCTCCTCACGCCTCGGCAAGCAAAGGCCCAAATCTGCTTCCTCTTTGGAGAGAAGATGGAATTGAATTAATAAGTTTTTCTTTGTGTTTAGATTTTGTTTGGTCGAAAAAACCCATTTTGTCAAACTTGTCATACTGTGAATCTGTTTGGTCAAACAACTCATCAATCAATTTCTACAGCAGTTTACACAATTAGAAAGATTTATCTCTGAAAGTGAAATACACCCAAAAAACAGTTTCTTGTTTTTGCCAAGAAGGAGAACAGTGTGGAAGGTAGAAATAAGAGATTTTTAGTGATTGGGGTTGTTTGGGAACTTGGAAAGTCATGATCTTGCAATGTCACAAGAGGAGATAATAAATACGGTTGAAGGAGTGGGTGTTGGAGTTGATAGAGTGAGTGAAGCAATGGAGGTTTGTGAGGAGGAGAAGGTGAAGAAAGATGTTGTTGTTGAAGCAGAGAAGCCTAGTTCAGCTCCTAGCTCCTTCAGTTGGGTTTAGTGAGCTTTTCAGATTCTCAGATGGGTTGGACTACATTTTGAAGACAATTGGAACTATTGGAGTAATTATTCATGGGTGTTCTTTGCCTTTGTTTATGAGGTTCTTTGCTGCTCTTGTCAACTCTTTTGGTGCAAATGCTAATGATGTTGATAAGATGATGGATGAAGTCTTGAAGGTAGAGTGTTAATGGAGAGCATTTGATTTTATGAAAAAAAAAACAAAGGGAGCCCGGACTGGGTTCATGTGCCAAACACCCTCCCAGGCATGTGCTCAGGAGGTTCCGGACAGTAACCCAGGCTACCAACGCGGGCTCCCTAGAATTACTCCGCCACATAACAGACCAACACCATCTCGCCAGTCCTTTTCCTTGCCCTCTTCGACTTTGATCCTCATCTTTCTCGCCTCACAAGGTCTGCCAGTATCACGCCGTTGACCAGCCAACACCCTCATCTCGACCTCTTCTCCATCGCTCAAACAGACACAGTCACCAATAGCACCGATCAACGTCATCTTCATCACGCTCAACAGGGTCTCGCTAATAGTCTTGACTAAAACCATCAACAACCTCTCTTCTTGCAGTCACAACACCTCCTTGATTCTCAATCGCATCTCTCCACAAAACACAACAACATAACCCCTCAATCAACCAAACAAACTTTTTTCATCTCACTTGAGTTGCCTCTCTCATCCATCAACCAACAGTCACGTGCACACATTCATATAAAAAATATATTTTTTGTTTCAACCCTTTTAGCCGGCCTGGTTTGGCACCTGGCTTGGCTTTTTACATTTTTTGCCCCTTCTTTTTACATCTTTGTGGTTGTGTTTAAAGAGAGAGGGGCAAAAGATGTAAAAAGCCCCCTCCCAGGCGGCAAACCATGGCCGGCTAGAATTTCTGTTTTTGATCATATCGGTGGTGTGGGAAAAAAAGATAGGAGGTGATGGTGTGGGACACTAAAAATGGCGGTGTGGAATATAACTTGCCTTTTTCAAAATAGAAAGTTCCTATGAGACCCGAGTACCGATTGTAAATGTAAAAATGGTTTTTCTTTTTTGATCAAGAGCAATAGGCTAAAAAAAATTTATACACAACATTATGTAGACACGGGGGTGAGTGAATACAATTATCCCCAAATTTTTTTTTTTTTTTTTTACTATATCAAAATTCAATATTAAGCTTATGTGAACTTCATACCAAACTACCAACTAACTACATTATTAGGTTTGTAAAGTGCTTTAGGGTCATATGGTTTACATGGTTCACTGTACTACTGAAGTCCATGACAAAATGGACCTAATTCAATATTTTTTCGATGTCCACTTTATCATAAAAATATCAATCAATCACATGTCGATCAATATAACAAAACACACAAAAAGTGGCGTGTCTTTGTTATGGATAAGTCGTAGAGGAGAGGAGTTGTGCACGAATGAATGAAACATTATGGGTGGAGGGTGGTGAGTGCTCATGTTGAACAAGTAACGCAACCAAAGACCATAGACTAGACCTAAAATCTGGTCAAAATCAGACTAAGGTCTCATACTTTCCTTTCTCTTTCCATCAAAATGGCTAAAAGTTACACCCTATTTTATGGATGCCACATTTCTAGAACTAATTAAGATAGGGACTGACTAGTGATTCAATGTTTCTTTTATTTTGACATTTCAACCTCACTCCTCATAATTGGCTTATTTTATTCTAGTTAGCCTAAGGTTTTTGCTCTTCAAAATTTCAAAGGTTAATGCGTCTCAGTAATTTAAGTTGTTTGGGACTCTAGAAATTTGGGAGATTGACCAATTAAAGGTTCTGTACAAATTGCACAAAAATAACGCCAGGAAGGAGGTTTAAGCAAATATAGCATAGTGGCTATGACCTCATGCCTTGGATAAGCATTCAAGCGTTCCAGCCATGTAACTTCCATGAATCATACCTTATGTCTTGGTCAAAGGGGCGGCCCCTTATTGAATAACCTGCTACAACTCCATAACTCAACTCTATATAAAGCTTTATTGAGCCATCTTCTTCCAATCAAATATACCTTCTTTGCAACTCTGCAAACTTTTAGAGTGATCAATCATATTGTTCAAGTTCAATATGGTGTTTGATGTTTCTTTCGATGATATGTTTGTCAAGGTTGGGATGTTCTTACTTGTCCAAGCTTTGGTCTACTTCATTCTTACAAGTTCTTCCAATATTTTCTCCACAAATATGAGGTCCATGAGCTTCAAAACAGCGCGTTCTGTTAGTATGCGAAGGATTATGGCTGCTATCTCCGACTTACCTGCTGGTAGTGAGCCTTCGCCTTTGCCAAGAGGTCCTCAGAGACCAATAGATGAGATGATGAATGATTATAGAGATTAATTGACTTTTTCTTGTGTGATGGTTTGAAATGTTGCATTGGATGTATGTAAATTAAGCTAATTCTTTCATTTATCTATTCTGGAATATACGATTTGGTATATAATCAGATATCATGGTTGGTTCTTGTTTGTTTTGCTAATAATCATAGTTGATCATATTGAGTTGAATCACAATTATTATGATAGGGGAAAAGTGAATGAGAAAGTTATTGTTAAGAGCCACCCAGCTAATCCATAATCCAAGTCCTCGAAAATTGGGTTTTTGTAGCTAGAGCTAGCGATCAGAATGCTCATAACATTGCTAAATACTCTCTTATCAAATATGCTTTTAGGTGGTGGTTATTAATTTAGTGAAATTGTCTTAATCGATAAATAAACAGTTTATACATCCCAATATACCACCAAAAGATGTAGTCCTTTAGGCGAGCCTCGAGAATTGCCGATACCGGAATGTTACTGCATCTTTACCATAGCTCCATAGCTACAGAACAATGCAGCCCCTTTGGCAAAACTTTCTTACCAATTGATGATTAGGCTTATCAGTAACCAGGTTTTTTTTTTTAGGGTGTACCAGGCCTCTGCAGTGATGTAACTCATGAAACCCTAATAGCAAACTACCGGTCATGGAAAGCACCTGAGAGTAATTAATCTTTTGTTTAAAGTTATCTTTTTGTTTAATTAGTTAAAAACAAAACTACAGAGATATTGATGAAGAGAGAAATTGGGTGTTAGGCACTGTTAGTGCCTTTGGTAAATAGTTGTTTGTCAAAAATTGTAGAAAATGACCACCCTCATGCTAATAAGGGTAAATAGCTGTCGGTTGAAAATTTCACTAACTTCATTTCAATTCAACGTCACGATTAGGTAGCGTTTATCATACAAGAAGAAGAGATTGCAGATTCAACATTTGTTTTTTCTCAAAAATGAGATTGTTTATCGAAGAATCGATGATCAACTCATCGACACACAGATACAAACCAAAATTGTTTTATGAGTTCATCCTGGTCGACACTGACTCAGTGATGGTTACTCATCATCGAGATCCTTCTCATCCTGAGAAAATATCTCACTCCAAATGTCAAATTTTGAAGGTATTATCTGAAGCTGATTGGAAGCAGCATCCTCGCTTCCATAAGAAGTTCTCAGTTAATTATCTCCCAGCTTCTTACAATTATCTGGACTACAAGCAAGCTTGGTCCAGAGCCTTTTTTGTTTTCTCTCAAAATTGTTCCCATTCTTGGTTCTTCATTTTTTGTCACAAATTCTCACAAAGATCTGTTCCTCTTTGGTTCCAACACCAATGGTGGAATCATTTTGGTCCAGAGCCTACCTTCTTCTTTTTTTGTCAAAATTTTCTAAGATCTATTCTTGTTGAACATCTCGTTATACTAGCTCGCACCTAGTAGTGTTATTCCTTCTCAATATTATGAGAAGACTACTCAACAACTGTTTACTACCAATAGTAAATTAGATGTTCACTACAAACTAGTTGGCGCTCATATTTGCCAAGAAAAAATTTGTATACCACAAGATTTTTTGTTAGTTAAGGATATGTCTCAAAAGATGATTTTGGGAACTCCATTCTTAACCACACTTTATCCTTTCGATGTTACAAATGAAGGTATCTCTACCAATATCCTTGGTAATAAGATTATCTTCAAATTCTTATGCAAAACCAAAACTGCTGAAATCAATTCTCTCAAACTTGACAAATGTTTTCTCAATTTTATTTCTCAAAAACAACAACATTTGTTTTTTCTCAAAAATGAGATTGCTTATTGAAGAATCGATGATCAACTCAACGACACACAGATACAAACCAAAATTGTTCATTTCAAACAACAATTGTCTTCAGAACTTTGTTCTGACCTTCCCAATGCTTTTTGGAATCGCCATCGCCATGTGGTTTGTTTACCATACGATCATTCATTCAATGAATCCAAGATTCCAACCAAAGCCCGTCCTATACAAATGAATTCCGAATTAATGGAGTTTTGCAAATCTGAAATTCAGAGTTTGCTTTCCAAACAATTAATTCGTCATTCCAAATCCCCGTGGAGTTGTGCAGCTTTCTATGTCAGAAAAGCAGCTGAACTAGAACGAGGATCTCCTCGTCTTGTTATACCAATTTCTACCCAGGACTAATAACATGAAGATAGAGCAAAGAACATGTTTACAAAGAAGATAGAAAATGAATAACAGGAGAGAAAAGAAGATAGAAAAATAGAAACATACAAACAAAATAATAGACTACTGTAAATAAAACAAGATTTTCAAAAGACATTTCTTTAATCTCTTCAAGAGAACGATGCCGATACTAGGTGCGAGCTAGTATAACGAGATGTTCAACAAGAATAGATCTTATAAAGTTTTGATAAAAGAAGAAGAAGAAAAACAATAATGCATGATTTATATATATTGAAAATAAGAAATTACAGAGGAAAGACTTAGGAGATAGAGATAGAAACTTACAAGTAAAGAAAGAGAGAGCTAATTACATGGGAAAATTTACAGATACTAAACTAAGGGGAAGAGGTTGGCTCTTATAGCCTTACAGAAGGTGAGAAGATAAGCTTCTCGTGACTTGGTGGAGTGGGTGAGATGTGGACGTCTCGTCCTTTGTAATGATGAAGTGGGTGAGAGGTAGACATGTTGTCTTTTATAGTGGTTGAAATAGTTGAAAGATGTTTCAACTTTTGACTCACTACAACAAAAATGAGCATTTATAGCTTTTGAGAATAGCGGTTTTTACACAAATGCTATAAAATGCTATTGAAACACTGTAAACAATTGTAAAAAGCTATCAATCCAATTTCATTTGTGCGCTAAATGAAATGTGATGAAGGCGGGATTGATTTCGCTGGGCGCCAACTATCCCGCGCAAATCGAAAGAAAAAATAAAAGCTAACAAAGAAGAGGGAAGGAAGGAAGAAGAATCCCGCTCGATCTGTCTCCCTCTCCCTCTGCATTCTGCTCTCCCTCTGCATTCAGCTCTCCCTCTCCCTCTCCGTTCTGCTGTCCCTCTCCGATCGCTCTCCCTCTCCGTTCTGTTTCTCCCTCTCCAACGTGTTCTACTCATCGCCGTACGTGCTGTCGCTCTCCGTTTCAGGTCGGTATCTGATTCTCAACACACTCACTCTCTCCTGCTTTGCTTTCACCGCAAACCCTAACGATTTTTAATTTTTATCATTTTTTGTATCAGTTTATGAAGTAATTTGTATCAGTTCATGAAGTAATTGTGCAAGTGTTTGGAAGGCTTTGAAGGATCAGTATTTGTATCAGTTTTGGTTGATTGAAGGATCAATTTTTCAGATAGGTAATTCTCGAATTGAAATTTTTTCCCTTTCCTCTTTGATTTCCTTATTAGAGTATTAATTTGGTTGAGTTGTGTAGTTCTTCATTTTGAGTAAAATTCCTGCATTTTTCTTGAATTTTCTTAGGGTTATATGTTTATTTCTCATTCTGATTGAGAGTATAATTGTTGGGTGCATTTTCATGTGGAGCAAGCTATTTATCAATCCTACCCCACCTCTGCAAGCTATTTTCCTCTGGTTGTGCTCATTTTGATTTGTCAGATGATTTTTTTTTTAATGGAAAATTGATTTAGAGACTATCTTCCTCTGGGAATTTTTATGTTTTCATGTTTCATTGACAATTAAGTGTGGTCTTGTTTTACAGTATAACTTGACAAATGTAGAAAATTTTCAGTTGCTAGTTAATGGATACAAGAAACTAGGTTGACTGCCTACCGGTGATCCTAAAACATATACTGCCTTGTTGTCACTCTTCTCCCAAACCTTCAATTTTACTTTGCCAGTTATCTAATATCCAGGTCTATAAGTTCTTTATCGCTTTAAATTGATCTTTGAAGAAGATTTATTTTTGCTTGTTACATTGTAGCCAATCTTGAGCGGCTGGAGAATTCGATAACAGCAAACAACCATATAAATAACATAAATTCTCGCCCACAAAAAAAAAAAAAAAAAAAAAAGCAAATGACAAATGACAAAATTAAAGGAAACTAAAAATCTTATGATTCAGGATTTTCCCATTTTATAAGGTGTGCAGTCTCCCATGGCAATCCATATATACTCAGGTTTTCTTAATGAGGAGGAGATCTTCATGCCGCTTTTTACATTTTTCACAAAGCATTAGTTCTGTTATGACTTATGAGGTTGCTCACACACTTATAAAGTGCATGGATACGAGTAGATGACTTTGCGTTTTATTATTTACAATAGACCATAGCTTCTCTCAAACGAAGTGAGTCCCAAATGTTTTTGTTGGACCTGTATGGTTTGATCAGTAGGATGATAAGCTTTGAGCTGGTGTTTTTCAGGCGGGCCTTTTGCAAGTGCAGGACTATGGAATTAGTGTAATTAGTGGTTGTAAGCTTAAGAATGTAAAAAGTATCTAGATTAAGCACATTTGGATTCTATCAGTATTTGCTTAATTATTAAATGTTGAAGGTGGTAGAGCAACAGCCAAAAGAACATGTTGTTGATGAGCAAACATCTAAGGAAAGTACGCAAATTGCGATATTATAACCTAAGCAAAGTGAAGAGGTCGTAGTAAAGGGTTCATGATTTTTTTTCGTGGATACTTAGTTATAACATTAATGGAAAATGAAAAACTTTGAAATTTATGTGAGAAAGGTTGATGATAAGCATGGAGTATCCGTGGATCCAATTTGTCCTGCATTAGAATTTTTTTTGAAAATGAAGCTCCTTGTTACATAATTATGAATAGTGTACTATGTATCTGGTGAGCTTTTTCTTTTCATGGCATCTGTTTGGTGAATAAACTTTTGCTGTGCAGGCAGTCTCATACATCAGGACCTTGTACGCCTTCACAAATGAAACATTGGCAAAGTATTCTTATGCTACTTCCCTTCAGGCAACTCTGCGGTATGGTATACTGATAAGTCTTGTTCAAGGTCTTGGACTTGGATTACGTATGGACTTGCAATATGTTCATGTGCTCTCCAACTTTGGGTTGGAAGGTTCTTGGTTTCACATGGAAAAGCCCATGGTGGTGAGATTATAACAGCTCTGTTTGCTGTTATTTTGAGTGGCCTGTAAGTATCTCATTTCTTGTTCTTGAAACTCATATACACATGCATGCACAAAGACGTGTACTTATTCTCCATGCTTATAATCTGGAATTTCAACCTCCATTTGCAGTGGATTGAATCAAGCAGCAACAAACTTCTATTCATTTGAGCAAGGAAGAATTGCTGCTTATAGACTTTTTGAGATGATAAGCCGATCAACCTCATCTGTTAATCAAGATGGAAACACCTTGATTAATGTGCAAGGAAACATTGAATTCCGAAATGTTCACTTTAGCTATCTTTCTCGACCTGAAATTCCTATCTTAAGTGGGTTTTACCTGACTGTACCTGCTAGAAAAACTGTTGCATTGGTTGGAAGGAACGGTTCAGGAAAAAGCAGTATTATTCCTCTCATGGAGAGATTTTACGATCCTACGTTAGGTATCACACACTCTAGCACACTCTGTTTCCTTATCAATTTCATTTTACACAATGTTTTACTCAGAGTTAGGTACATTACCTTTACTCGACATATGTTTTGCAATGACCTTTTAAGTTGTTTATATGTGGAATTTTTTGCATTCTGCAGGATGTTGTATATATGAAATGACTGCTCTAAAACCTGCATTTAAAGCCTTTGTAAGTTCCTGAAACTCTTTCTTAAAATTCAATAAGTTTGATTGATGACCCAACTTTGTTAGAGAGTAGTATGTTTTTTATAGGGTTTTCTTTAACACAGTATAATTATTGTAGTATTGATTCGGTTGAAAAGAGTTGATTGTTTATGATTTTAGATTGTGGGATTTGACTACAGCAGAAATTGGGAAGTTGGTGTCTGTCACTGGGGTTGTTACTAGAACCAGTGAGGTTCGACCCGAACTTCTACATGGAACTTTCAAGTGTTTGGAATGTGGAACAGTTATTAAGAATGTTGAACAACAATTTAAGTATACGGAGGTTAGTAATGCATACCAAGCTTCCCATTTAACATGTTACTATTGGATGATTTGTATGTAATAAGTGCTTTTGTAGCTCAAGTTTCCAAATAAAATCATAAGGTTGCATATTCTCCAAGTTTGGTGCGCTTTTTTCTCACAGCATTGCTCGACAACATCATTAGCAGTTGTTCTATATTATCAATCTTAGGTTAATTCTGCGTTTGATTATTTTTGCTAATTTTTTTGTAACCTTGTTTGTTGTTACAGCCGATAATTTGCATAAATGCCACATGTTCAAATCGGGCTAAATGGGCATTGATACGACAGGAGAGTAAATTTGCCGATTGGCAGAGAGTACGAATGCAAGAGACGTCAAAAGAGATACCACCGGGCTCCCTTCCTCGATCATTGGATGTTATCCTCCGCCACGAGATAGTGGAGCATGCCAGGGCAGGTGACACGTAAGAATCAGACTCTAGTTTCAGTTACAAGTCATAATATTTTCTTAATGTATTTGGGGCATGTTTGCCAAACTGAAAAATCAGGTCGTCAAACACTAAGTAAGCTCACAAGTCCAAAGAGCTAAATGTTTCAAATGCTGACTAAACTAAATGGAAACACCATCCACCCTTGCAAAATATATATTGATTTGGTGTCAAGCATTTGACATGCCACATACTTGAAAGTCCATGTTTTCAGCATCAAGAGCTGAAATACTAGATTATAAACAGAGCCCTAGTGATTAACAATAGTGAACTCAGTCACTGTTATTTTATACTAAAATATGATGTCTTACACTGGAGGTTTTGGTTCCACTATTCAGGGTCATCTTCACAGGCACATTGGTTGTAATACCAGACATACTTGCACTTGCTTCACCTGGAGAGAGAGCAGAATGTAAACGAGAATCTTCCCAGCGTCAAAATACTGGTGGACATGAAGGTGTAAAGGGTCTCAGGGCATTAGGAGTGAGAGATCTCTCCTATCGTCTTGCTTTTATTGCTAATTCTGTTCAGGTATGTGTTTTGATGTCTTCTACATACAGCCTGACTGTATTTGTCAATGGTTTTAACTCAGTACCATTTTTTTGATAAATCAGGTATCTGATGGTAAAAGAGATAATGATATGAGGAATAGAAAGAAGGATGACGAAGAAGATGATAACCAACAATTTACTGTGAGTTCATTGATGACATATTTTTTCTTAGCAGTTGTCCATAATTAGATATTAATGGTTTTCAATGATCTTTACTTTGTTGGTTGAGATTCTTGTGATCTAATATACTTTTTCATCATTCACTAGATATCTGATATGTTGTAAAATAATCACTGGTTCCTTATCAATTGTCTATCATTAGTTTTTTTTGACAAGTTTATTCCTAGATTGAAACCATTCATTACACTTGGTTGTGTATCGTTAAGTTCAATCTTCACTTGATGGACTCGCTCTTTCTTGCAGTTTCCAGGCTTGCATTAAACTGTTCTTATCTAGATTTAGTTAAACTTTCTTCTTGGCTATTGATGTTATGAATCATCTTGCAGAAAGAGGAGCTGGATGAAATACAATGGATGAGGAACACCCCTGATTTCTTCAATAAAATTGTTGATAGCATTGCGCCTACTGATTTTATTCTCATCGTAGGGACTGGATCATCCCAACTGTTTCAGGCTGCACTTTTTGCACTCTCTACTGCTGATGCTGATGCTGAACAAGAGCAGCCCATGAATGTTGTTTCTGCTATCCCTCACTACTCTGTAAGCCCCCTCATTAATTTTCTTTCTTTTTTTGTTTTTCAATCTAATTTTCTTGGATTGGTTTAGTCTGATTATTTTGGAGTTGGATGGTTATTATGGTTCCTGACAGATTTTTTTTTTTTCATCAAGGTTTTGTTTGATTAGATTTTTTTTTTTGTTGAGATTGATCTAAGATCCATTTGTCTATGCAGAGGGTTTTTATTTTTTTAGGCAATATTATAACAATTTTGACTTGTAACGTCCATACAGTCTAAAATAAGATGAGTTAAATGTGAAGTAGGTCAAAGTAAAATTTATTAATGATCTCCTAGAATATATAAGATAAGGCGAACAATGTTATATATGGTGTGGTGCGGTCAATCATCATTAAGTGAGACACTAGTTTGAATCTTGTAATTAAAAGGGGTGTCATCATTAAGTGGGCTGATGGGTGGGATTAATGTGAAGATCTGTTCATCATCATTAGAAATCATTATGCCATTTTAAAGACAACTCTTTGCAGAACAAGGTTACGGTATATTATTAATATTCCAAAAAGGAAAAAATAACTTTATGTAAGATCATTATTGTCAACAACATATATATAAACAAGTAGTACTTAATTTATGGTAACATGGAGAGATTGTTGAGTAGAGTCTGAATTCCTTAGTGATTCACAGTGATAATTATATCATGTTTATCCGTGTCTCTCTCCATATATATTGCATTGCTGGTATCCTCTCTTGATTGATTAACAATTGATATTAGTATTGTTGTGTTATGCCTTTTTCTAATATGTGGACTGGACTGGACTGGACTGGTCTGGTCTGGTCTGTTGCAGTCGTATCCAACGATATCAGGATTGTTATGATATCGACAAGGTAAGCAAATATAGTTGAAGACATACTCAAAACTATTAATGCTTATCAGGATTGTTATGATATCTTTTTTTTTTTTTCCTTCTCATTAATGGTTTTCTTTTTTCCTTTGTTATTAGGTTGTTCTTGGAATCAGTTCTTTTCTTATTGAACCAATGTGTCAACGGATGGGTTCAAGACAAGTATGGGCACTGAGCAATTTCACAGTTTTTGCTTGCATGGCATCCATTGCCATCATTAGTTTGTTTTCAGTTGAGGGATATTCTGCAGGAATTCAACATGCGATGTCTCAGAACAAGGCAATCAAGATTGCTGCATTAGCTGTATTTTCAATTCTTGGCTTCCCTCTTGCTGTAAGTCCCAAGAATCCTTTTGCTATCTCCATTTTAAAGCACTTTGACCTGCAAAAGGTTTGCTGATATCACCTGTACTAAATGTTTGCTACTGCAGATCACCTACAGTGTTCCTTTCTCGGTGACGTCAGAGTTAACTGCTGATTCGGGAGGCAACCAAGGTTTCTTTCAGATTTCGTGCTATTTCATTCGGTTATCTCATTCTGTAATTTCATACTGCTGCAACAGTAAAATTTTGTTGTTCTTAACATTTTTTTTTTCTATAGGATTGGCTATTGGGGTTTTGAATCTTGCAATTGTTGTTCCTCAGGTACTGTTAGACGTTCTTTTTTGCCTAGTACAATTCCTTTCCTATTGATATTGCAAGTATAGTTGAAAAGCAATGCTATAAATGATAAAACAAAAACAGAGCAAAAAATTATAAATTGATGTTTATGGTTTTGCAGTAGAGTATTTCTTTCAGTGGCTATCAAGTAACTTTTGTTAATAATACATACTACTTGACATATAGATCTGTCTTTTTGAGGATTTTTTAAATGTTACATGCCCGAAAAATGTGTAAAAGCATTTGTAAAATAAATTTGTTGATGTGCATAACTCTCTTTGCCTCCTCTCCGCTCTTAAACTTGTTTGTGTTCTGATTCTTGTACAGATGATTATATCACTTGGGGCAGGTCCATGGGATGCTTTTTTTGGTGGAGGAAACATACCAGCCTTTGTTTTGGCATCCATTTGTGCCTTTGTAGGAGGTGTTGTTGCTGTATTAAAACTGCCAAAACTTTCAAGTGTTGTTAACCCATTTGGAAGTTTAGAACATGTGTTGTTACATTGTCCAGTAATGGCTTGCTTGCAATACCCATGTACTTTTTAGTTGATTGGAACACAAGTATGTAAACAATTGATGTGTTACTTGTAGGAACAATAATACTATTGATTTTTCAATCCATTTATTGATTTGCTTCCATTCATGAAAATGTTTAAGTTTGGCACATTTAAATTTTTATTTTTTAGAAATAAAACTTATAAGATGTAATAAAAAGTCATTTGATAGCCAAAAAAAAAAAAAAAATCGAAAAAAAAAAAAAAAAAATTTTTTTTGCTATGTATACTTACCATAGCGTTTCTGAAACGCTATAAAATGATATACCATAGCGGTTTTATAGTCTTCGATAGCGTTTTTAAACTGCTATGTATAGGCTACCATAGCGGTTTTAAAACGCTATAGTAGATTATTCCATAGCGGTTTTATAGTCTTCGATAGCGTTTTTAAACTGCTATGTATAGGCTACCATAGCGTTTTAAAACCGCTATAAATAGTCTACCTACCATAGAGGTTTAAAAACGCTATGATAGCCTGTGTTTCTTTTATAGCTTTGGCTGTCATAGCGGTTACTAAACCGCTATAGTAGGATACCATAGCGGTTTTGAAACGCTATTGATGAGACTTTTTCTTGTAGTGACTTTTGTGGCGTGAACAGTGAGTTCACGTGATTGTAGAGACATGGTGAGATTTGGCCGAAAGCGAACTTTGCTTGTAGTGGAAGGAAACTTTGTTGCTTTGTAATGAATGCAGGTGGGTGGCCGAAATCGACCTTGGCTTGTTGCGGAAGATAACTTTGTAGGCATTATGCAAAGTCATGATGACCTAGAACATAATGATGCTTGTAGGGTCTTGTAGGGTCAGATTCATGCATGAGGTGGCCAGATACCAAAGCAATCATCGTTATTGAGAGGCACTGTTGGAGCTTCGTCTGAGTCTGAGTCTTCTGCACAGATTTTGGACATGGTTTCCATCAGTTGCGTTTTTGTAGGTTTTCCTTGGAGCGACTTCTTGATGAACTGTCGAAGAAGTTTTGCTTTAGAAGGAACTTAAATGTGATTGACAAGCGGTTGAACAGGAGCTTGTTCTTTTCCTGAAAAGAACCTGGTGACCGCTTCTTTTGTAGCATGGGTGTGATCAAAGGATGACCACCACTTGACTTTGTAACGACGACAGATCCAGAGAGGAGGCTGAGTCGATTGGCTTGGACCAGGAAGAGCTTGGACAGTGTAATCCCAGCAACAGATCCAAGAGAGATGAAATTTGACAAAAAACCAAAAAGATAATACCTGTTGTGGTACTGGAATTGGAGGATTGAACTTACTTTTGAAAACATGCCATCCATCGTTGACAGATGAAGGCAAGAAGGACCAAAATGATTCCACCATTGGTGTTGGAACCAAAGAGGAACAGATCTTTGTGAGAATTTGTGACAAAAAAGGAAGAACCAAGAGTGGGAACAATTTTGAGAGAAACCAAAAAAGGCTCTGGACCAAGCTTGCTTGTAGTCCAGATAATTGTAAAAAGCTGGGAGATAATTAACTGAGAACTTCTTATGGAAGCGAGGATGCTGCTTCCAATCAGCTTCAGATAATACCTTCAAAATTTGACATTTGGAGTAAGATATTTTCTCAGGATGAGAAGGATCTCGATGATGAGTAACCATCACTAAGTCAGTGTCGACCAGGATGAACTCATAGAACTCTTGAGTTTTGAGGATGTCTGATTCCTCAAAAAGGGCATTTGAATTGAAGAGATTCTTTGCAATTGCATGGGTGTCATTTGTAAGCGAATAAAAACAGGGTTCGATCATGGTGATCGGATCCAAACAAGGTTTTGTAAGATAAGGATTGGGAGGAGGAACTTGTACTTTTGGAAAGCTTGTCATAGCAAAACTTGATTCTTCTGCTGTGTTTGTAAGAGGTTGGTAAGGGTTTGTAAGAGACAAAGCATAAGAAAGAGGGGTCTTTGGCTGTGAAGCAGAAGGCTTCATAGCGTACTGAGCTTTGGATTGAGGCTTGGGAGGTTGCTGAGGACGAAAGGAGGAAGATGATTGAAAACTCATTTTTGTAAGAATTCTCTTGTCATGAAATCTGCAAGAGAGTTATCTGCTCCTTTTATATACTCAATATCAAAGTCGAAAGCAGACAAAAGACCTTGCCATCTGGCGAAAATCTGTTTTGAAACTAAATTTAAAACATCTTTGGTAAGAATTTCTTTTGCAGATTTGCAATCAACACGTAATAAAAACTTTTGATTAAACAAATCATCTTGAAATTTCATGATGCACAAAACAATTTATAAAGCTTCTTTTTTGACAGTTGAATAATTGATTTGAGCAGAATTCCTGATACCAGAATGGTATCAGACCAATTGTATTTGTGTAGACTCAGGAAGACGTTGTTTAAGGATACCCCCATACCCTTGGTTAGACACATCTGTTTTTACAATCTTGAAAGTTTCAGGACTTGAGATCCCTAGACAAGGAAGACTCTTGACTTGGGCTCTGACTTGACGAACTATTTGGGAATGGGCTTCAGTCCATGGGCTTGGGTTAGACTTAAGTCTTGCATACAAGGGCTTAAGTAAAACTCTAAGGTTCTTGTAAAAATCTGCAACATAATTTAAAGATCCTAAAAATCTTTGTAATTGATTTTTGTCTTTGATTTCATCAGGGAATTTATCGGCAAACTTTATGGCTCTAGAGATTGGTGTGATCATCCCAAAATGGATTTTGTGACCTAAAAATCTGACATTTGTTTGAAAAAGGTCAATTTTTGTAGAAGAAATAACTAAACCATTTTCTTTGATAATTTTGGAAAATTGATACAAGTGTTTCCAATGGTCTTCCAAAAAGGAAGAGAAGACCAGTATATCATCGATATACACAATTGTAAAATGAGAAAAGGGAGTAAAAATATCGTTCATGATATTTTGAAACTCACTTGGTGCATTCTTGAGGCCAAAAGGCATAACATTCCATTCGTAGTGACCGAAAGGAACATTGAATGCAGTCTTGTAACGATCATTGGGGTGAATCTGAATTTGCCAGAATCCCGATTTGAGATCGAATTTAGAGAAAACACGTGCTGAGTGTAATCTCTTAATAAGGTCTCTGCGGTTGGGTATGGGATACCTAATCCATTGTAAAACCTTATTCAAGGGTCTGTAAATAATAACAAGACGAGGAGATCCTCGTTCGAGTTCAGCTGCTTTTCTGACATAGAAAGCTGCACAACTCCACGGGGATTTGGAATGACGAATTAATTGTTTGGAAAGCAAACTCTGAATTTCAGATTTGCAAAACTCTATTAATTCGGAATTCATTTGTATAGGACGGGCTTTGGTTGGAATCTTGGATTCATTGAATGAAGGATTGTATGGTAAACGAACAACATGGCGATGGAGATTCCAAAAAGCATTGGGAAGGTCAGAACAAAGTTTTGAAGACAATTGTTGTTTGAAATGAACAATTTTGGTTTGTATCTGTGTGTTGTTGAGTTGATCATCGATTCTTCGATAAGCAATCTCATTTTTGAGAAAAAACAAATGTTGTTGTTTTTGAGAAATAAAATTGAGAAAACATTTGTCAAGTTTGAGAGAATTGATTTCAGCAGTTTTGGTTTTGCATAAGAATTTGAAGATAATCTTATTACCAAAGATATTGGTAGAGATACCTTCATTTTTAACATCGAAAGGATAAAGTGTGGTTAAGAATGGAGTTCCCAAAATCATCTTTTGAGACATATCCTTAACTAACAAAAGATCTTGTTGTATACAAATCTTTTCTTGGCAAATATGAGCGCTAACCAGTTTGTAGTGAACATCTAATTTACTATTGGTAGTAAACAGTTGTTGAGTAGTCTTATCATAATATTGAGAAGGAATAACACCTTCAGCAATACAGTTTAAATCAGCACCAGAATCAACACGAGCAAAGGTATTTACTGTGAAATTCTTAATGATAAGAGTCACATTAATGTACCATTTGTGATAGGTGACTGTATTTAAATTGAAGAGAAAAGCTGGTTCATCAGCGGGCTCATCAGCAATTGCTGGTTGTTTCTCTGGATTTGAAGAAGAAGGGATATCAGGAACAGAAATTAAAGATTGAGCCTGTTGGTTCAACAGCTGTTGAGTAAGCCAGGTTTGATCTTGCTTAAGCTGGACAATTTCTTTTTTCATGATATTTACTTCAGCTTGTAAATCAGGAATAGAAACTGAATTCTGGGTAGGAGTTCAAAATCTATTAATGATATCTTGGTGATTGTAAAAAGGATTAATAACTTCAGGTTCTAATTTGTGAGTTATTGTATTTTTGATATGAGTCAAATACTCAGTTTTGAGTTTGGGATCATCAATACGATCAACAAAGTCTAAAAGAATACTGGATTCTTTTTTCTTTGAGAGCATATTGATAGTGTTTAAAGCGTTGCATGTGCATGCTTTAGCACAATGATCCTGATCAGAATCTTCATTGTCAGAAGAATCAGATTCATAACGCATTTGATAGACATGAAGGTCGCCATCAGATGGGTTAGATTCAGACTCAGAATTGAGAAGAATTGTAGTGAACATTTGCTTAATGTTTTCATCAGCGTCTAGCTCATGAATTCTTTGGGCTGTTCTACAATTCTTTGCATAATGACCCGGCTTGCCACATTTGAAACAAATGGGTTTTTGAACAATTGGGCCTTTGTGTTTTGAAAAATGGGTAGTCTTGTGCGTGCCATGCTTAGTGGGATTTTTGTAATAGTTGTTATATTGCTTAATTTGCTTTGGGCCATATTTCTTTTTAGACTTAAAGTATCGGGCCGGATTGGACCTATACTTTTGTTTGGAGGACTTAGGGACATGAATTGCTAAGGGTTCAAAACCATATTGTTGACAAAAAGATCCAAGTTCATTAGAATCAGAAATATTTTGTCTTTTAAGTTGGGCTTTGAGACGGATATCATTGCAAAGTTGCAGAGCAACTTCATTGATCTTAGCAATAAGGTCTCCATACGTAATTCGTTCAAAAGGAATATCACCATTGTATTCAGATCGTAGCTTATCACTAACGATATCTGCGAAAACAGGAGGTAATCCTGAAAGAAATTTCCTTTTCCAGAAAGGATTGTTAGCCTCATTTTGCTGCATAACTTTCTTTAGGAAAACATCTTTGTAAAATCTGAAATGACTTAAGGTTTTGCATCTAATGATCATAAGGAGATCACGAGATTTGTTTTGAAATTTTGAAGGGTCTCCAATAAAATGTTTTAAAATGGAGAAAATCAAAGTATTGACAATGTCAGGAATGTTTTCACCAGTTTGTTCATGTTTAATAGGATTGCCAGAAAGATCAATTTTGACAGCATTGAAAATGTTATGTTGTTCAAAATTGGAAAGGTAATGGTCCCACCATCCCTTTAATTGACCGGTGAAGCCAGCAATTATCAATCTTGCAATACTAGCATCAGATCGATTTTCGCTGTGATGAGCAGCAGCAACCATGACCATTTCTTGAGTTAATTCGATAATGTTTTCTTCAGTATAACCATCTATATTCCAAGTATAGATATTGCCTGTAGAAAAAGAACCAAATGTTTGTAAATGTTTTTCTTCATATTGCATATCAGGGTAAGTTGGTCTAGGATAATAATTCCTAGTTGTTGGTAAAGGATTTGTATTGGTACAAACACGAGATGAACACATTGGATTTGCTTCAAGTCGTTCAAGACTTTGAAGGTTTTCCAATTCAGTCATGATGTCTGGTTCATCATCAGAATGGTCGAAACCAATACGAGACAGAGTGTTAATTTGTCTTTTTGAATTTAAAACCTTTTCGAAGACAGGTGAAGTTTGAATACTCAAAGCTGCAAGTCTTCGATTAATCTCTTCCATGATATGTGGAGGAGAAGAAAGGGCATTTTGTTCAATTATAGAAGGTTGAAAAAACATAATTGGTTTGTTAACGTTTTTACTTGTAGAACTTGTAGAACTTTTATTTTCTGAATCAGGAGAAGAAGTCAATTGCTGACCAAGTTCTTTAAGCAAAATATTGGTATAATTATTTTGCTCAATGATCTTTGAAATTCCTGAGGAGTCAGAAATAGAAGTGGAATTCTTTAAAGGAGAGGCTATGACAGTCTGTCCTTGGGCTTGTATATGAATTTCTTCTAAAGGTGGTAAAACTGATTCAACAATGGAATTGTTTTTCAGATGCCACGGTTTAGAAGCGTTCTTGACAACATTCAATTGTGAAAGATAAATAGATTTATACCATTCTAAAAACGGCATATGATCTTTGATATCTTCACAAAATTGATAAAACATATTTCCTAAACTAAATCGTTCATCAGAAGTAGTTTGGGAATAGAATGCTGCACGTTTGTCAGAATTGTAATCCATAGAAAATTCAGTTCTTATTTTTTGTTTATCTAAAACAAAATTGATTGAAAGTGTGTTAATTTGAGCGGGATCTGCCATCTCAGATCGAGTGGGAGATCGATCAGAAAGATGTTCTGATGGAGGATTGTAAATTGGTTGTGGGATCTAGGGACAATAAGGATGATTCCTTAAGTTAGCCAGATCAAGATGAGGAATATCCTCAGGTTGTGGTGTTCTAGGGATTTGAGTAGGAGCAGTTCTGAAGGATGATTCAGATCTACGTCCTGATTGGAAATATAGAGGCTGTAATCTAGTTTCAGAAAACTGTAATTCAACAGTTCCATCTTCTAGAGTCAGAACTGGACTGAGCAAACTAGGAGGAGGCCTTCTAGGGGCTGATTGGACCTGCCAGGAAACTGGAAGGGTAACTTGATTCCACTGAATTGTCTTTGGGACAATAAATTTGGTTTTGTCTTTGTTTGCCTGAAACAGGATTGTATAACCCTTTTCAGACTCCATCAAAGCTTTTGGACTCAATTGAGTCTTCATTGCTTTGTAGGTGATTTTGTAGATAAGAGCAAGAGGTTCAGAACCTGGTAACATGTCGAAACCAGAGGTCTGAATATTGAGGGTCAGTGTTTCAACGACGTTTGGATCCTTAAGAGACACTGAGAAATTGGGGTAATTACAGTCGAAATAGACTGGACCCATGGCCAGGGTTGATTTTGCAATTTCAAGCAGAGAATCATGAAACCTATTATGTCTACAGTCACGAAGAGCGATTAAGGCACAAGTGTCAAGACCAGATCTTGTAAGGGGTTTGATTCCAACTTGGATCAGACCGTTATGGATATACTTGTAATCTTGATTTCTGAGAAATTCAAGGGTGTTTGTAGAAATCAATTGTTTTGATTCCAAATAACCATCAAGATGTACTGTCCGTTCGACAATATCTATCAGATCTTCAGATTTTTGAGAAAAGATTGATTGAGAAACTTGGTAAATCTGTTTGTAAGGAACTTTTGGTATGGACCATTTTTGTAAATTCTGTTCTACTTCTGGAATTCTACATTCCATCCTATTTTGTAAATCTGGGTTGCTTTGTCTAGAGTTAGAAGCTTGGGTAAATTTCGAAATAAAAGACATTTTTAAAATCTTTGAGAGGTTGAGGGTTGGAACACTGTTCTCGGACCACCTACGACTGGACCACCGATATGGGACCACCTAACCCTAGCAACTGCGCTCACTCGGCGACTTACACAGGGCTCTACGGCTGACCAACATACCTAAAGGCTCACCAACGTCATCAACGACTGACCAACAGAACCTAGGACTCACAACACTATCGTTAGTGATAAGCTGCGATCGGAATACAATGGTGATATTCCTGAGAAGTCAGAAATAGAAGTGGAATTCTTTAAAGGAGAGGCTATGACAGTCTGTCCTTGGGCTTGTATATGAATTTCTTCTAAAGGTGGTAAAACTGATTCAACAATGGAATTGTTTTTCAGATGCCACGGTTTAGAAGCGTTCTTGACAACATTCAATTGTGAAAGATAAATAGATTCATACCATTTAAAAAATGGCATATGATTTTTGATATCTTCACAAAATTGATAAAACATCTTTCCTAAACTAAATCGTTCATCAGAAGTAGTTTGGGAATAGAATGCTGCACGTTTGTCAGAATTGTAATCCATAGAAAATTCAGTTCTTATTTTTTGTTTATCTAAAACAAAATTGATTGAAAGTGTGTTAATTTGAGCGGGATCTGCCATCTCAGATCGAGTGGGAGATCGATCAGAAAGATGTTCTGATGGAGGATTGTAAATTGGTTGTGGGATTTGGGGACAATAAGGATGATTCCTTAAGTTAGCCAGATCAAGATGAGGAATATCCTCAGGTTGTGGTGTTTTAGGGATTTGAGTAGGAGCAGTTCTGTAGGATGGTTCAGATCTACGTCCTGATTGGAAATCTAGACGCTGTAATCTAGTTTTTCTAGTTTCAGATCTAAGATCTATTCTTGTTGAACATCTCGTTATACTAGCTCGCACCTAGTAGTGTTATTCCTTCTCAATATTATGAGAAGACTACTCAACAACTGTTTACTACCAATAGTAAATTAGATGTTCACTACAAACTGGTTGGCGCTCATATTTGCCAAGAAAAGATTTGTATACAACAAGATTTTTTGTTAGTTAAGGATATGTCTCAAAAGATGATTTTGGGAACTCCATTCTTAACCATACTTTATCCTTTTGATGTTACAAATGAAGGTATCTCTACCAATATCCTTGGTAATAAGATTATCTTCAAATTCTTATGCAAAACCAAAACTGCTGAAATCAATTCTCTCAAACTTGACAAATGTTTTCTCAATTTTATTTCTCAAAAACAACAACATTTGTTTTTTCTCAAAAATGAGATTGCTTATCGAAGAATCGATGATCAACTCAACGACACACAGATACAAACCAAAATTGTTCATTTCAAACAACAATTGTCTTCAGAACTTTGTTCTGACCTTCCCAATGCTTTTTGGAATCGCCATCGCCATGTGGTTCGTTTACCATACGATCCTTCATTCAATGAATCCAAGATTCCAACCAAAGCCCGTCCTATACAAATGAATTCCGAATTAATGGAGTTTTGCAAATCTGAAATTCAGAGTTTGCTTTCCAAACAATTAATTCGTCATTCCAAATCCCCGTGGAGTTGTGCAGCTTTCTATGTCAGAAAAGCAGCTGAACTCGAACGAAGATCTCCTCGTCTTGTTATACTAATTTCTACCCAGGACTACTAACATGAAGATAGAGCAAAGAACATGTTTACAAAGAAGATAGAAAACGAATAACAGGAGAGAAAAGAAGATA
Source organism: Berberis vulgaris (assembly GCA_963556465.1). Classification (NCBI taxonomy): domain Eukaryota; kingdom Viridiplantae; phylum Streptophyta; class Magnoliopsida; order Ranunculales; family Berberidaceae; genus Berberis; species Berberis vulgaris. The sequence continues at coordinate 97,803,032 of OY747124.1, read as the reverse complement.
GAAAAATAGAAACATACAAACAAAATAATAGACTACTGTAAATAAAACAAGATTTTCAAAAGACATTTCTTTAATCTCTTCAAGAGAACGGTGCCGATACTAGGTGCGAGCTAGTATAACGAGATGTTCAACAAGAATAGATCTTAGAAAGTTTTGATAAAAGAATAAGAAGAAAAACAATAATGCATGATTTATATATATTGAAAATAAGAAATTACAGAGGAAAGACTTAGGAGATAGAAATAGAAACTTACAAGTAAAGAGAAAGAGAGCTAATGGGTTACATGGGAAAATTTACAGATACTAAACTAAGGGGAAGAGGTTGGCTCTTATAGCCTTACAGAAGGTGAGAAGATAAGCTTCTCGTGACTTGGTGGAGTGGGTGAGATGTGGACGTCTCGTCTTTTGTAATGATGAAGTGGGTGAGAGGTAGACATGTTGTCTTTTGTAGTGGTTGAAATAGTTGAAAGATGTTTCAACTTTTGACTTTTGTGGCGTGAACAGTGAGTTCACGTGATTGTAGAGACATGATGAGATTTGGCCGAAAGCGACCTTTGCTTGTAGTGGAAGGAAACTTTATTGCTTTGTAATGAATGCAGGTGGGAGGCCGAAAGCGACCTTGGCTTGTTGCGGAAGATAACTTTGTAGGCATTATGCAAAGTCATGATGACCTAGAACATAATGATGCTTGTAGGGTCTTGTAGGGTCAGATTCATGCATGAGGTGGCCAGATACCAAAGCAATCATCGTCATTGAGAGGCACTGTTGGAGCTTCGTCTGAGTCTGAGTCTTCTGCACAGATTTTGGACATGGTTTCCATCAGTTGCGTTTTTGTAGGTTTTCCTTGGAGCGACTTCTTGATGAACTGTCGAAGAAGTTTTGATTCAGAAGGAACTTGAATGGGATTGACAAGTGGTTGAGCAGGAGCTTGTTCTTTTCCTAAAAAGAACTTGGTGACCGCTTCTTTTGTAGCATGGGTGTGATCAAAGGATGACCACCACTTGACTTTGTAACGACGACAAATCCTGAGAGGAGGCTGAGTCGATTGGCTTGGACTAGGAAGAGCTTGGACAGTGTAATCCCAGCAACAGATCCAAGAGAGATGAAATTTGACAAAAACCAAAAAGATAGTACCTGTTGATACTGGAATTGGAGGATTGAACTTACTTTTATAAACATGCCATCCATCGTTGACAGACGAAGGCAAGATGTCTTGTAAAGGACCAAAATGATTCCACCATTGGTGTTGGAACCAAAGAGGAACAGATTTTTGTGACAAAAAAGGAAGAACCAAGAATGGGAACAATTTTGAGAGAAAACAAAAAAGGCTATGGACCAAGCTTGCTTGTAGTCCAGATAATTGTAAGAAGCTGGGAGATAATTAACTGAGAACTTCTTATGGAAGCGAGGATGCTGCTTCCAATCAGCTTCAGATAATACCTTCCAAATTTGACATTTGGAGTGAGATATTTTCTCAGGATGAGAAGGATCTCGATGATGAGTAACCATCACTGAATCAGTGTCGACCAGGATGAACTCATAGAACTCTTGAGTTTTGAGGATGTCTGATTCCTCAAAAAGGGCATTTGAATTGAAGAGATTATTTGCAATTGCATGGGTGTCATTTGTAAGCAAATAAAAGGTGATCGGATCCAAACAAGGTTTTGTAAGAGAAGGATTGGGAGGAGGAACTTGTACTTTTGGAAAGATTATCTTAGCAGAACTTGATTCTTCTGCTGTGTTTGTAAGAGGTTGGTAAGGGTTTGTAAGAGACAAAGCATAAGAAAGAGGGGTCTTTGGCTGTGAAGCAGAAGGCTTCATAGCGTACTGAGCTTTGGATTGAGGCTTGGGAGGTTGCTGAGGACGAAAGGAGGAAGAGGATTGAGGACTCATTTTTGTAAGAATTCTCTTGTCAGGAAATCTGCAAGAGAGTTATCTGCTCCTTTTATATACTCAATATGTCGAAAGCAGACAAAAGACCTTGCCATCTGGCGAAAATCTGTTTTGAAACTAAATTTAAAACATCTTTGGTAAGAATTTCTTTTGCATATTTGCAATCAACACGTAGTAAAAACTTTTGATTAAACAAATCATCTTGAAATTTCATGATGCACAAAACAATTGATAAAACTTCTTTTTGACAGTTGAATAATTGATTTGAGCAGAATTCATGATACCATAATGGTATCAGACCAATTGTATTTGTGTAGACTCAGGAAGACGCTGTTTAAGGATACCCCCATACCCTTGGTTAGACGCATTTGTTTCTACAATCTTGAAAGCTTTAGGACTTGAGATCCCTAGACAAGGAAGACTCTTGACTTGGGCTCTGACTTGACGAACTATTTGGGAATGGGCTTGGGTTAGACTTAAGTCTTGCATACAAGGGCTTAAGTAAAACTTTAAGGTTTTTGTAAAAATCTGCAACATAATTTAAAGATCCTAAAAATCTTTGTAATTGATTTTTGTCTTTGATTTCATCAGAGAATTTATCGGCAAACTCTATGGCTCTAGAGATTGGTGTGATCATCCCAATTTCCTTTATTTCTAGAGAAAACAAAAAAGTACACATATTAAATGAGATCATAAAATAAACTACACATATTAGATATCTACAAAAAGTACAAATTTCAAACAATTGTCTAAGAAAAGAAGACTTCATGTTGGCAATGACCAAGCCCATACTCATTGTCTTGGATAACCAGCAAGCATTCCATCCATGTAACTTCCATAAACCATACTGAAAGCCTCCAAGCTTATGTCTTAGTCAAAGAGACGGCCCCTGTTGAATAAGCATTCCATCCATGTAACTTCCATAAACCATACTGAAAGCCTCCAAACTTATGTCTTAGCCAAAGAGACGGCCCCTGTTGAATAACCCAGAGCTGAGTCAGCTGACAGCTCCATAACATCTATATATATAAACCTCTATTCACCCCATCTTCTTCCAATCAATATACCTTCATTTCATTTCCCCAAAAATATTGTCTCTTTGCAACTCTGCAACATTTAGTGTGATCAATTGGTTGTTGTTCATGATCAGTATGGTGTTTGATGATGTTTTAGGTGACATGTTTGTGAAGGTTGGGATGTTCTTACTTGTTCAAGCTTTGGTCTACTTCATTCTTTCAAGTTCTTCCAATGTTTTCTCCACCAAGATGAGATCCATAAGCTTCAAATCAGCTTGTTCTGTTAATATGCGACGAATTTTGGCTGCTATCTCTGACTTACCTGCTGGAGGTGAGCCTTCACCTTCGTCTAGAGGCTGTCAGAGATCAACAGATGAGATGATGAACAATAATAGAGACTAATTGTTTGTTTTTTTCTTTTTTATAAATCCAGTTGAATATGTGTAAACCAGGCTAATTCTTTTATTTATTCATTCTAAAATACAATAATACGTATGATTTAAAATCATTACTGGTTTTTGTTTAGTTTGCTAGTCAAGGTTGTCGGGGCGGAGCCAAGAACTTTACCTAAACCCGGCTAACAAATTTCATTGTTTCTTTTGTTGTAAAATGTTTTATATATGTTACACAAAATCTTTTATAAATATAATTTTCTTTTTACTATTTCATTAGCAATCCATTTCTACTTGAAATGAAATATATTCATAATGCATTTAGTATGATAAGAAGTAGGTGTCAATGACATGACATCTCAACGGATGGTACCACTAGGTCATGGGTTCAAACCCAGCTTGCCACATCTTTAGTGGGTTCTGGGATCGATCGACCTTTAAATGAAAGAGAGATGAAGAGAAAAATAAATCTGAATGCAATTACTTGATTTATCATATTAATTTTTTTTTTTTTTTGGGTACATGTTCATGATAGCATATTAATCACATAATGTCTTAAATAGTGAACCATACCAATTAAGAAAAGAATTGCTTACATTAACTCTTTGAGAAAAAGTCTAGCATGATTTGAAAGATTGTGTTATTTATTTATGTTGTTATAGTAGGCAAGGATTGTGATTTTGTTTTTCAAGTTAATTTTGGTCTCCTGCTTTTAAGAAATATTTTGGTGCGTAAAGGAAAAACGTAAAATTTCGAAGATACATGAAATATATATAATGCATTTCAAGGGTATGTGAAATATGTAAAAAAAAAAATGCAAGTAAATAAATTTATTAAACACATTAAATGAAGCATAAATACCAAGAAAAGAAACAAACATGAAATCAATATATAATTAGAAAATCAGGGGGTTGTTTTAAAATTCAATAAATAATAGAAGAAATGATACATAGAAAAAACTCAAAATTTACTAAAAAAACTCCGAAATTTGTCCAAAAAGCCTACGAAAAAAAATGAAAACTTACAACAAAAAATATTTTGGTTGTGACTTTATTTCTTAAAAAACCAAAATCTACTAAAAAGCTCGCAATTGAAGTGAACTTGCGGTGGAGAAAAGAATACTTTGGTCTGGTGTCTGTTTGATATACCTCAAGACCCTGTGAGTTGCATCAAGATGAGGTGTTCTTGGTTTTTCCATGAATTGGTTGAGAACATGGACGGGGTAGGCCAAGTCAGGCCTGGTGATGGTTAAGTAAACCAGCCGGCCTACCAGTCTTCTATATGTGGAAGGATTGCTAAGTAAGTCACATTCATCTCGTGTAAGTTGAACATTTTCTTCCATGGAAAAATCAGCCTGCTTTGCACCTAGAAATATGGTGTCCTCCAAAATTTCAAGAGCATATTTTCTTTGCAAGAGCAAAATCCTTTGATGAACGAGCCACTTCTAACCCCAAAAAATATTTCAGTTTGCCCATGTCCTTGAGTTTGAACTTTTCGGCTAAGAATTGCTTGATTGCCTCAATGTGTTTCAAATTGTTGTTTGCTAAAATAACATCATCAACGTATACCAAACAATCGTGAAATAATCAACTTGGTTTTAGATGAACATGGAATAGTCTGCCTTGGATTGATAGTACCCAGCAGATTTTAGGGTGGTGGATAACTTCAAAAACCATTGGCGAGATGCTTGCTTGAGACCGTAAAGGGACTTGTGAAGAAGATGCCAGCCTTTGATGGCAGCAACAGGAAGCAGAAATCAGACAGTCACTAACTTGGCCACTGGTGCAAACATTTCACCATAGTCGAGTCCTTCTACTTGACTGTAGCCTTTGGCCATGAGGCGGGCTTTGTGACGTTCAACCGTGCCATCCGAATGGAGTTTTGTTTTGAAGACCCATTTACAACCAATTGGTCTCTTCCCGAGGCAACGGTTGAATGGACCAAGTGTGGTTGGACTCAAGGGCATCTATTTCAGCTCTCATGGCCTTCCGCCAGTGCTCAAACTGCATGGCCTGCATAAATGACGTGGGATCCTTGACAGTAGATAAGTGAGTAGTAAAAGAACGGTGACTATCAAATAATTTAGCATAAAAAAGAAATTTGGAAATGAGGTGGTTTGTACCTGGGTGTAGAAACACATTGGACCCAAGAGAGGGGTGGAAGCGATAGGGCATGGAGGTGTCCACATGGTAGTTGAGCAGGTGAGATGGAACGCATGTGGGCCTGGAGGGACGAGTAGGTCTACAGAGGCTGACAGAAGAGAGACATGTGAATTTGGAGTCTGTGAGTCAGTTGGTGAGGTGACAATTGGCATGGAAGGCTCAGGCACGTTGGTTTGCTAATATTCAGAGGGTGGTAAGCTGTTGGGCTCGACGACAGTCTCTGTTGGTGTATCAGGAAGAGCATCGTCATGAGGAAAAATAGTGGTGGGAAAAATAGTAGGACTAGGTGGTGTTGACGTAGGAGGAATAGCGGAAGTAGTAAGGAAAGGGAAAAAAATTTCGTGGAAAATGACATCACGAGACGTAAGAACCTTGCCCAGATCAAGATAAAAAAAAAAACTTTGTAAGCTTTTTGCCTATAAGGGTACCCAAGAAAAATACATCAAGTGGTCTGAGAGTCAAATTTGGAAGGTCGTTGGGCATGCGTAGTGGCAAAACAAAGACAACCAAACACACACAAATGTGAGTAATTTGGCGTTCGTTAATAAAACATTTCAAAAGGGGTTTTACCTTGAAGAACTGGGGTAGGTGTCTGGCTTATTAAGTATGCAGCAGTGAGGATGAATTCACCCCAAAAACATTTTGGTAAACTTGCTTGGTACAAAAGAGCCTGAGCCACTTGCAACAAATGACAATGTTTTCTTTTAGCTACCCTGTTTTGTTGTGGAGTGGCAACACAACTAGTTTGATGATCAATACCCTTTTGAGAATAGAAAGTATGAAGTTTAAATTCTAGGCCATTGTCACTTCAAATTGTTTTGATGGAAGTAGAAAATTGTGTGTGAACAAAATTGATAAAAATAAATTAACAAATCTCGTGTATCAGACTTGTATTTCATCAAGTAGATCCAAGGGCATCGTGTGTAATCATCAACAATTATTAGAAAATAACGTGCACCAGTGAAAGAGACGTGATACCATCCCCAAATGTCAACATGTAATCAGGCAAAAGGAGCTATGCTTTTTATCGAACTAGTTAGGAACGACAATCGAGTTTCTTTTCAAGAGGACATATAGTGCAAAAAAAATTAGTGCAAGAAAAATCAGCGCAAGATGCAACAGGAAAAGGTAAATGATGTAGTACTTTATTTGAGGGGTGCTCTTATTTGAGGGGTGCTCGAGGTGCTTGTGCCAAAGAAGATGAGAGGCGAGCGTTTGGACTGAGTGAACTGAATATGAAATAGTCGGGTGGTTGAAGAAGTAGAGGCCACCCTTCTCCGTTCCTGTCCCAATCGTCGTCCTCGAATGTAAGTTCTGTATGACACAAAAATGATCAAAGAAAAGGGTGTGACAGAGAGACTGATAAACAAGCTTATTGACAAAAGTTAGATTCAATTGAAATGATGGAACGCAACGAACATTTTTAAGGATAAAATTTGGTGAAAATACCATGGTGCAATGTGAGTGACAACTGCATGAGAACCATTGGGTAACCTCACTGTGCGATTGAATACTGGCTTACAGGACGTTAGAGCTGTGTGGGATGAAATCATGTGGTCTGTGGCACCACTGTCAATGATCCTTATCATTAATGCATTAAGCAATTTGATGAAAGAAACTTTATCCGAGAGATCAGAGAGGGTAGAGGCATTACCCACATTATTCGCCTTGCTCTGAGTGGTTTGAGCATCATGCTTTGTGACTGATCCGTCCACGAAACACAACTTGTTCTTGGCACTTAACGCCATGGTCATGGAAGATTTCCATGGGCCATAATTATCTTCACCCAGTGGTTGTGATATGAGGATCATGCCAGGTTGGTCTGAGTGGTTCAGATGGTATGGATGATTGGGGTTTTCAAAGGGGGGTGACGCCTGATTTGTTCATGGCGTCCTTGGATGATTTTGTCTCGCTTATGCTGATTGCGAAATTGAGTTTGTGTTTTGGTCACCAAAATTGCTCTGATGCTATAATAAGTTTAGAAGAAAAAGAAGAAAGCATTATTGATTGATGATTTTACAAGATACCCAAGATGAGTTTATACAGTCTATACTAAAGTACATTTGGAAACAAATATAAATCATATCAACTGGATTAAACCTAGAGTAAAAGAATATCCTGACAAATATTATGCTAGGATATTCTGGTTGTGACTTTATTTCCTTCATTCTCTAATATTTATGACCCATTACATAAGCGGGAAATAAAACTCTTTGAGAAAAACATACATATTACCCAATATGTCCAAACAAATCAAACCTCGAATATCAATTGAGTGCTCCATATAATTACCGAAACTCTTCAAGTTAAGGCCTCTAACCGAGAATTTGTCTGCCTAATTAACTTCTCTATAAACACGTGACACTTCAACAAATTTTCTCCATCAAATGACTAGAACCAAAGGAATTATATACTCCTTATAGTTGTCGACCTTAAACAAAAGTTTTTAGCCATTTTAAGTCATCGACCAAAATTTCTTTTGAAATACGAATATTTATTTATTTTTCATTAGGCCAATCTCAATTTTTGTACATATTAACCCGTTATAACCTTAGTTTAGTATTAAGTTTTTGTTATATAAGTGATTCTTATACAGTATATAGTTTGTACGACATTACGAGTCTTGTAGTACTCTTTATGTAATATGTAAGAGTTTAAAATGCTTAAATTATATTTATAATTTCACAATTGCAACCAAAAATTTTATGTTTTTCTATACACAATGAAGTATTTCTTAAAATCAACTTACCAAAATTGCCTCAAAAACGAAATCACGATCCTTGGGCCAAGGTTTGTTATTTCGTTTTTCGAGTTAATTTTGATCTCCTGATTTTAAGAAATATTTTAGTGTGTAAAGAAAAAATATAAAAATTTTGAGGATACATGAAATATATATAATGAATTTTGAGGGTATATGAAATGTAAAAAAAAATATTTAAATAAATAAATATATTAAACACATTAAATTAAGTCTAAATACCAAGAAATGAAACAAACATGAAATCAATATATAATTAAAAAATTAGGGGTGGTTTCAAAGATCAATATATAAGTAGATTAAATAATAATTAGAAAATCGGGAGGTGGTTTCAAAAACTAATAAATAATTAGAAGAAATTATAATTAGAAAAACCCTAAAATTTATGAAAATTGTCAAATTTTTTTCAAAAAAAACACTAAAATTTATGAAAAATTTTCAACTTTTTCGAAAAAAAAAACCCTAAAAAACATATACTATTTTCTTGCGCCCTTTTTTCTTTTCATAATTTCAAAAAAATAAAAATTTCATGAAAACGCAATCCTTGGGTATAGCAAAGTCGACTTCACCCTTGATATGTCATTGTCAAGAAAGAGATATTTTGAAAAATGCAAAGAGACATTCTGAATGTAGCCATTTTGAAAAGCAGAATCTGAGGTTTGGAAAGTCGATTTCCCCCTTTCAAGATTAGTTTATCAATAGTTGCATCCTCATTTGCCATCATCAACTTTGGAGTTCAAAAAAAACTTGTTAGAGCATTTCAAAAACAACAAATCCAACAAGAAGAAGAGCAAATTTCTCCCTATTATTCAAGAGGAAATCTTTTCATCTATCCATATCATCTTTGAGTGAATTTCAAAAAAAACAAAATCTTAGAGGGAGATCTATAGTTGGAAAATGAGTATAACTTAGACCAAACAACTTCTATATTTGAGATCCAAAGGCCTTAGAAAACCTTCTTTGTCACCCCAAACCCTCATACTTGTAAAGGAGCGGGAGATCCGAGCTCAAGCATTTTTCTCATCCGTCTATTTGAGAGACACTATTGGAGAAACCTCTTTGAGTGTTAGCTTGCCTAAACTGAATTTATCCTGTGTGACTTCTTGAATCCATGGAGTGGATTGGTACGAGTACTATCACCTCGGTAATCTCATGCAAGTGGTAAGACTTGGTTGTGTCGCATTCCATGATTGTGTGATTTTTGCAAATTGATAACTCTAGCGGAACACGCTCATAAGACCAGGTGGTATCTTTGAAATTCCAAGCACATGTTTGTAAGACTTGGTTGTGATGCATCCAATTGGCAATTGTCAAGGTGTTTGTTAGACTGACGAAGCAAAACAATTGATTCGTGGTTGTAACTAAGTCTCGTTGGAGCACGACGACTTGACGTTGCAAGGTTGTGGAATATTGATTAAGAGTGTGGTTCTCTTTTAAACAGGCAATACAAGTTTGTAGCTTGCGAGCCATTTCCACCAAGAGAGTAACTTATCGGGGCCAATCAAACCTTGGTAAGTGAACCTCGTTATATCTGTGTGTGGTATTATCTTTTCCTCTCTCCTTATATTACTTATACGTGCTCGCTTATCTTAGTGATTTTGATATCGCATCTTGCATGGTTTAAGTTTTACAAATTATAGTTTAGGTTGCTTGATTTGTGCATAAAGTCTGGATCTATTTTTGCAAAAGTATTTTCTTATATCAGGTTTGAAATTCTAAGACTTATGAGACCATCAAGACCTAGAGTTGAATAATTTTATACTCTATGCCTATTTTTGAATGTCTTTATTGGTGCTAAAGTCTAGGAGATTATCTTGATCGTGAAGTGTTCATATAGCCTCATTGACTTTTCATATCTTTGGTATTTTGTTTGGTATTCAAGCCTACACTCATTTTCATATCATGTTTCTCTTGGTTCTCATGATAAAAATGTTTAACCATTTCAAAGTCATTGTTCTTGTTATACCTATGTACCAAGGTTTGTGATTTCGTTTTTCGAGGTAATTTCGGTACATTGATTTAAGAAATATTTCGTTATGTATAGAAATATTTTGAAGTTATCAATATAATTTAAACATTTTAAACTCCTACATGTTACATAAGGAGTCGCACAAGACTCATAATTATCATACAAACTACATATTGCATATAATCAGTTATACAATAAAATTTTAATATTAAACTAAGGTTAAAATAACAGGTTAAAATATACGAAATTGAGATTAGCCTGATGAAAGAAATAAGTATTTCAAATTTTTGAAAGAAATTTCAGTAACTTGAAAAAAAATTCAACCATAATGAAATTGAGGATGCATATCAGCTTGGGAATTGACTATCCCATTAATGAACTCAAAGAGAACATCTTTACTAATCCATAAATACTCAATCATTCTATTTTGGAATAGTGTGGATGTCCACCTCATGTTGAGCCGTGGAGGCACTACATGTCATGAGGTGGTGCTAGGTGTCATGAGGTGAGCTTTCCCTTTTGCTTATAAACAGACATCTATTTGTATAAGAATTAGTGATCTTTGTAAATGAGAATGAATGAAAAAGAATGAGAATGAATGAAAAACAGTGAAAGAGAGATTTTGTATAAAAGAAGAGACAATGAATTGAATGAAACCATTCATATTGTATTCCTTAGATAAATTCTTTAATTTTCGATAAATTCCTTTCTTTTCTTTATTTTCAACACGTTATCAGTACGAAGCTCCAACGAATTGAGCATACGAAGCTCCGACCAATTAACGGTACATGACTATTATATTTTACTTCAATATGAGGGCATCTGAGCATAAAGCTCGGCTCGGGTAATTTTTCTCCGTCTTCATTGTTCACACTCTTTATTCAAAATAGTTTTGAAGTAAATACTTCAAACAAGAGCTTATATTTTATTAAATTTTCATGTGAATGTTTCCATGATATATATTACATCTAGTGGATGTTGCCTCACAAGAAAACATTATTTCCATGGCGGCATTTCATGCTTTGAATTCAAAATTTGTTTAAATCCCAGACCTCTCATCACAGTATAACACATTTTGGAACAAAGGTTAGAATAACAAGAGAGTTTCTAGTTAGACTCATATGGTGTTTGTAGTACCATTGATGGTGGTGATGATAAATGGGCAAATTATGGGTTGAATTTCATCATGAATACACAACTCACATAGGGGAAAAATCTAACCCACCAAAATAACCAAGAAGATAGAGGCCCAAAACTTAGATACCAATCAATACCTCCTCGACTTTTTCTTCTTATTCTCTTGACGTTTCTCGTCCCCAAAGTTGTCTTCCAAAAAAGCAATGAAAGGATGGTGTAGCAAGCCAACAAGGTTGAAGCTCGTATCGAGGTCTTCTAAGGCCGAACTCCACCTCCCATAGGCAGAATCACCATGTTTCTCATGGTCGGAAACCACGTCAAACACGATGGTGCCCTCGTATACCTCTCTAACGTGCTCGAGTGCCTTGTTGCTGAAGTTCTTAAGCTTGCTTATGGTTTCAAATTAATTTGTTTCTCATCAAACTACTAGAATGTTTTCATTAAATAACATCCAATTCCAACTCATAGGCTTCTTCACAAGGCTCAACCTCAAATATCTTCTGCATGTTTTTTCTGTTAGAGTTCCCCACATCTTTATGTTGTTTATTTTCTTCACTGATTTCTCTTATAACCCTAAACCTTGTTGTCAATTGGGTAATGAATCCAGTAATAGAAAAATAGGGTGATAAACATGCCAAACATCAAAGTATATGTAAGAGACCAACTTGTCTATGAAACAGTGGGTCTTCCTTGTGGTTTGAAAATGAAGCCAATAGAAAACAAAGATATAGGTGGGAAGCTGGGTGGTGCTGAGTTAAGTTCATTTGGCTAATATGGGTAGGGGTGTCCGTGTATTATTATTGACCGATGTATGGATATTATATTGTTTGTTCTTATGTGATTTTGGATTTCCTAGGTGGAATTACTTCCACCTGTGATAAATTTCAATTCATCAAATTATAGTAAGGTGTGGGTACAATTGCTTTCACCCAAGTTTGTATATATTATCAACACTTTGTTGTCAAACATGAATCTTTTGATAAATATTGTTATTTCATAGTAGCTAAGCAATTAAGCACAAACTTTGTTTGCTTTAATATTTATTGCATTTGTCACAATGATCATTGTTTTTTTGCCTATTATCCCACTAAAATGAACTTACTTAAAATAATTTTGTTGAAACAAATGAGACCTGGTATGCAAAACAAAGTTAACTATATGTGTATTTTATACACTTAACCATATAAATTTCATAACATATATTTACATGTGGGTTTTATTTCTTAAGTGTCATGTCATGTGCATTACACACCTCATAGAGAGTTATTCTATTGACCAAGTGACGCACATTTTATGGGTGAATGAATTATATAAAAGATGAAAACTCTCTAAGCAGTAGTTCTAGAAGTGGTGACCAAAGTAATCACTGCAAAAGAGGTAGTCAAATAATCACTCCAGCAGAGGGGATTATAAAAATTAGTCCAGCAAAGGTGATTACCCCAGCAGAGATAGTCACAATACTTAGCACGTGGTTCAAAGCTCATGCTTATTAGTACAATGATAAAACTCCTGCCAAGAATACTAAAAATCCTTCTCCAGATGACACTTGTCATAGATGTACTAAATATGGACATTAGTCACATGTTTATCGCGCACTAATAGAGGCAGTAGAGAAATATCAAGATTCCAATAAAACCAAATAGACAAATTTGATGCAATGGGAAGATAATAGTCACCGTTCATTCCATTATTTGAATTTACTCTCGTTGCAGCAAAATTGTGAGTCTTACTTTATTCATGGTTTTGAGTTTGTTACTTACATAATCTTGTAACATCAAATAATGCAAAGAATTTAAAAAAAAATATTGTCCCTGACATTTTTTGAAGTAATTTTCAATTTTTAGTTGTCAAAGGTATAGAGGTGGAGAATATGCAAATCATAAATACCCCCGAGTATGAGACAACCCCAGCAAAGGTAGCTATTGACCAAAGTAATCACCCCAGTAGAGGTGGTTACCACAATGTTACTACATGTCCAATACTTATATTAGGAACCACAGAAGTGGTATAGAACACCTGCTACAAAAAATGAGCATCTCCACAAAAGTGATGTTACATTGAAATATTTGTTGCTACTTTGTGAAACACATGGAGTATATTATATTTTGATTAGTTTGATTTATTTATTTACTGAACACATTTTCTTTGATAGTATGGTATATGAATTTCACATGATTGATAATCATATATGTTTAATTGATAGTGCCACTACACACAATATATTGACAAGGTTTGTACGTTTTCTCAACACTGGCCTTAAAGACACAAAAAATGTCTATCATAGCTAGACCTATACAATTTCTTGAAGGCTCCGGAAGAGCTCACCATTATTATTGTAGTTTCTGAATAAAGTATATTTATTTCAACATGTATGCATCACATCTGATGTTGGAAGCAGGAAGGTTATATTAGAGATGTGTACATTAAGCAAAAAAAACTTACCTTATAGATAATCTTTATTACTTCATTGGATTATACAACTCTCAAAGTTGATATATCACATATCATTTTTATGTCAGAAGCTTCTACACGATAACCTTTCTATTATAAGTTTTTACCTTGTTAAAAAATTTCTTCTTATGTAGTCTAGACTACCCTAATAGTATTTTGGGAAACTACAGTATTACATGTTGTAACATAGTTTCGCCTTATACCCATTATGTAGACTATTTGTTTTATAAGATATTATTCCCACCGTTATGGAGAGATATGGAAATAGAACGACGAATACTTCTAATGATAATGATGTTTTTACTACTAGATTTGCAGACAAATTTAATATGACTATATTTCCATCATTGTGGAGAGATGGGCAAGTTCTTAGATCACAACATAATGATATGGAATGGCGTGCATTATCTCATTCAACTTTGTCTAATATGAAAATTATGAATTAATTACTTGATGAAACTAATGATGTCACATTGTACGAGCTATGAATACACATGCTCGAATTTATATCCCTGAAGAACAAAGTTCTAATAAGGCAACCAGTGAATCTACAGCACGCTAGAAGCGTAGTAGACATCTGCACAAATTTGTATCTCTGAAGGACAAACTTTGAACAAGGCCACTAATGAATCAGTTGCATGCCAGAAGCATGACAAAGCTATAGGTTCCAAAGATTCAACTCCTGAAAAACGAAAGTAAAAATTTCATGCCCTAATGCTCTCGAATAAGCCATTCTTGAAACTCCTGCAGAAGTTGTACATGCTCTAGTAGAAACTGTACATGAAGCTCTGGTAGTGGCAAAGAGGTTATGACTCCAGCAGTAGCATCACATGACACTGCAGAAAAGGTCATGAAACTTCAGAAACATCATTAAATGACGCTCCAGATTAGGCCGTGTTTGAAGAATCTAATTTCTCCATTACTTTAGAAGTGGTTATTCATATCCCTGAAGTGATTTAAAAGCCCCCGACAAGGCTCAGGTACCTAATAATAATAAGATCTCAATATATTAAGGAGAAATTAAATTAAATGTAATGGTCATTGATGATATATTCACATATATCGTAGCTGCCAAAATATTAAATGGTGATAATATAAATAATGATATTCAACCACGAAACATTTATGAATGTTGACAAATGAAATGATTGGCCAAATGGAAAGATGTTGTCCAAGCGAAATTAGGTTTCCTTGAGGTATGGGGTGTCTTTAGACTTATACTGCACACAATGATGTGTGTAAGCCATGTTGATTTCAAATGAGTGTTTGTAAAAAAAATAAAATGAGAAAAATGAAACTGTCAGATATAAGACAAGACTCATGGCACAAGGGTTCCTGCAGAAACTCGACATTTTATTAAATATATTTCTAGTTATGGATATGATTACATTTCCATTAAGTCCTGTAATTTCCGAAAACTTGATATGCGACAAATGAGTGTCGTAACTACTTATTCATATGGGAATCTAAACACATATATTTATAAATCCTTGAAGGATTTACTTTGTTAGACGCAAATGTTTACATGCAAATCCTGAAGGATTCACTTTGCCTGAAGCAAAGCCATGAAATAATTACTCAATACAAGTAAGACATGTTTTATACGATTTGAATCATTCCAGAAGAATGTGGTATAATTGTCTTAGTAAATATCTGTGTAAGGAAGGTTATGCAAATTTGACTATGTTTTTATTAAAAAATTGTTAACTACTTTTGTCATACTAACAGTTTATGACAATAATATAACTCTTATTGGACCTCGAAAATATTGTTAATCGTATAATGAAAAAATTTGTAATTAAAGACCTTGGAAGAACAATTTTTGTCTCGATTGCAGATCGAGTAAATTACTAGTAGAAATTGGTCCATCAATCAAGATTTATAACACTTCTAACATGGACAACTTTCATCCATTTAGTATGTCCATGATCGTTTGATATTTAGATCTAAAGAAAGACATGTATCAACCAAAATAAGAAAATGAAACAATACTCGATCTTGAAGTACCATATCTGAATTTATTTGGTGCATTGTTATTTTTGGCACCATATGCAGAACCTAATATAGTTTTTTTTTTCTGTGCATTTATTAACAAGGTATAGTTCTGTACAGTCTTATAGATATTGGTAAGGTCCGACACATATATCTTCGTTAGATCATTGATATGAGTTTATTTCTTATGATTTATCTAACCATTTCCACCTAGTTGGTTATGCAGATCTGTTTGAACTTCATAAGGGTTGCTCATGGGCTTCATCAAAGGAGATCAAACGAAACATATTCTAGTAAAGTTTTTCTATCCACATGAGATCAAAATAACTATATGATTGAAGTCGAACAGTTTCAGGATAACATAACAACTTTGCAGATCTCTTCATCAAATTTGTTTACGAGATTGACATGCGCCAACTTAATCATCAAAATATTTCAAGTTCTATTATTATGAGCGAGAGTCATTATCAGGGGGATTATCCAGAAGTATACGCCTCAGTATGCATCTAGAAGTATGTACGAAAGCATCCAGAAGTATGCTACAGATCATATCAAAATATACTATTAGTTTATTTATACGCATTGTACTTTTTTTCCTTAGACAAAGTTTTTCCTACTGAGTTTTCATGTCAAGGTTTTAACGAGGCAACATTATGCGCATAGAGCAACTTGAAGTATGCAAAAGTAAAGGTTGTACTTTTTTTCCTTTGACATGGTTTTATCCGACTGGATTTTCTTGTCAAGGTTTTAACGAGGTAGCAATGAGGCAACAATGGTGGTAATATAATCTTCATTACATAAAGAATATACTCATGTACTCCAGAAGAGACGGGGAACATTCAATAAGAGGGACCTGATTTTGTCCAAAGACTTTAGACAATTTGCACGTTGTACGCTTTTCCCTTTGCTGAGGTTTTGTCCCACTAGGTTTTCCTAGCAAGATTTTAATGAGGCAACATTTTGCGCATCCAATAGAACTTAAGTCTATTGATGACATGCAGTGAATATCCAAAAGGGTATGTTCTGGAACATTGTGGATGTCCACCTTGTGTTGAGGTGGCATCATGTGGAGGCATTGGGTGTCATGAGGTGGTGTTAAGTGTCATGAGGTGAGTTTTCCCTTTTTCCTATAAATAGGCATCTACAAGAATCAATGATCTTTGTAAGTGAGAATGAATGAGAGAAACATTGATTGATAGATTTTGTATAAAAGAAGAGATAGTGAATTGAATGAAATAGTTCATGTTGTATTCCTTAGATAAATTCATTTCTTTTCGATAAATTCATTTCTTTTCTTTATTTTCAACACATTCCAAATTGTTTTGCTATCCATTATTGTTTTTCTTTTTCGTTAGTTTTAAAAATCAATTATGAGGAACTGAGGAAATAGTTATGAATTAATTCATCAGATATTTATTCATTGATTGGCTAATGAGTTGAAAGACAAACCCCTATTTATCTATCACGTTCGGTTAGGTTAGGATACCACCCATCATTAACTTTATTAAATAAACTTAAAAAGCTATAACCATTTATGTCAGCGTTTTCTTCATTTTCACCCAAACACCCTTTGTAACCAACCTCTCAAAGGTGTGGGGACACAAACCTTGTGCAACCATCACTTCTCTCATGTTAGGGGTATTTCCAACACACCAACCTCGTGTCCCTTTTTGAAAGGCGAGCATGGTATTTAATTGGATCATATAACCATTTAATGCCTCTGATAGGGGTGTTAATCGGTTCAGTCGATTTAAAATTGGAACGTAACCGAACCGAACCAAACTAGAAAGTCGGTTTTCGATTCAATTATCATATTTTTCAAATAAAAAACTGACACTAAACAAAATCGACTGGTTCAATTCAGTTTCAATTTTTTTCTATTTTTTCATCACATCACTATCTAATATTGACCACACAAAGCGTAAACCCTAAAGCTTTTCTCTTCACCATTACTTTCCTCATCAGCCTCCCTAATACTGATCGACAACAACTCACCCCCCACCCTTGGTGAAGGATGAGAGAGGGAAGGGTGGTTCACTTGTACGAATTCGGGTGGTTTGGGAGTTGGACAAGTTGTTGTAGTTGTTGTTATTAGTAATGCTTTCTTCTTCCATTTGTTGGTTGGTTTAAAGGTTATAAAGGACAAGAAGAAAAGAATTGAAAAGGTTTTGACATTTAAGCGAGTGGTGATTTAAGTGTAAGAAAAGAAAAAAGAGAAAACAACAAAGAAAAGAAATGTGGTTTGAGAGATAAATGACTAAGTGGGTTGGTGGGGCATTAAAAAAAGATAGAGATAGGAGTGGGTTGGGTGTGGCGATGTGTGGAGAGAAAGGGAGTTAAAAAAAAAAGGTTCGTTGAGTTTAGTTTTGGTCATTTGATTATGGTTTTTCTACAATTTCATTTTTTCGGCTCAGTTCGGCCAATTTGGTAGGTCTTTAGGAACCAATTAATACCTCTAGCTTCCGACAAGGTTCGAATTCTGGACTTGTGATACCATCTGTCACAAATCTACCAATTAAGCTAGTACCTCATTGGCTCCTGCCACGTCGTCTTACGTCTCAGTGTGAGCTAAGTTGTGTCTTATGTGTCAAGGTGTCATGAATTACCTTCTAATTTTAAATACACCTAAATAGTTTCATCTGCGACAGTTTTAAAATGGCTTTGTGTTAGGCGATGACATTTCAACCATATTTATATTTTTAATTTTAATTATACCCTAAAAGTTGTATATGAAAAAATAAAAGAATTGTGAAAGTTAGTAAAATAGAAATAATCTATGTTATATAAACAAAATCGTGCATGGTCTAATTTAACACAATTTTCATTTTAATTTATTTTACATCTGATGTAGAAAATGATCACGCGTAAGATAACTATACACATGTGTTCGGACCACTAGTAACAATAATCCTCATAATTATGAAGCTATATTTTCATACGAGAGCAATAGTCTTACCCAATCAATATCATTGATAGCGGTACTTTTATTATGAATCAATTTTTATACTAAAAAACTTGTACTCGATGATTTGGGAACATATGTGCCGTCATCATAATATCATTGTATATCATAATGTTTTATCGTAAGAACACATGTTGCCACATCATTGAATACAACATTTGATTATGCAAAATTGAGTCACACTAGAGTTTTTGAGTTTTTGCGTTGTGAGAGTTAAAAAAAAGTTCAAATTAAATTGAAATGATTAGGTTTTGAACTTTTGTGTAAAACCCAAGTATCCAACAAATTTACACAACGGACAACAAGTTTACACAACGTGTAAAAAACACCAACAAGATTGAACACGTATATTCCATGCAGCCCATTAGCACCAGTCCTTGTTGTTTATAAATAGCCCACCGGCCCATGTAAAAAAATAATTGCGAGGTGAAAATTTTCCAGTGTGAACGCAGTGAAATTAAT
The DNA here is from genome assembly GCA_963556465.1 of Berberis vulgaris. Taxonomy (NCBI): domain Eukaryota; kingdom Viridiplantae; phylum Streptophyta; class Magnoliopsida; order Ranunculales; family Berberidaceae; genus Berberis; species Berberis vulgaris. Next base: position 97,783,838 of record OY747124.1, on the reverse strand, counting down.
CGAAGAGATAGGACCACGCGACCCGATGTTTAAGAGTCAAAATCTCTTCTTTTTCACAAACTTGTCTTCCATAATTTCATTTTCGTCTCCATCTCCATCTTCTTCTCCTCAATTTCATCATTTCAACCCAAATCATCACAAACCCTTTGTGATCAAAACGTCAATGAGTTCATCGTCGAACACATTAAGGAAAGTTGAGGTTGTGTCCCCTGTTCCACCTGATATCGACATTGCAAACTCTGTTCAGCCCTTTCATATTGCAGAGATTGCCAAGGAGCTCAATCTAGATTCGAAACACTATGATTTGTATGGGAAGTACAAGGCAAAAGTGAGTAATTTCATTTCCAGAAATACCAATTTCTTGGTTTTGACTTTTGATTAGATGGATTGAATTTTTTTTATTTTTTTTTTATGATTTGGGTGTTTCTGTTTTGCAGGTTTTGTTGTCTGTGATTGATGAGCTTCAAGGGTCTGGAGATGGGTATTATGTGGTTGTTGGAGGGATTACTCCAACCCCTCTTGGTGAGGGAAAGTCGACTACTACTGTTGGGCTCTGTCAGGCTCTGGGAGCTTATCTTGATAAAAAGGTAACTTTTTTTTCATTCATTTAAAGGTTTTATATGTAACTGTTCATAGTCTGTTTTGGATTCATATGGTTATCTTTCGTTTGTTTCTCAATAATAAGGCGTTTGTGATGCCATGTGTTTGGTGCTGGGATTGGGCAATTCCTTTTGAACTGATTAATGTTGAAACAACATTAGTTCTGAAGGAGCTTTGGAATCTTATTGACTCACAATGTGAGTTTGGCACAGATTGCATACATAATTCTTTAAAAAAAAGGAAGGAATTACTTACACTTCCATATTCAAATTGTTTTGTCTAGTCTTAGAATGACTTGTAATTGATAGATCAAATCTAGTATTCTAACAGCTGAACCCAAGTGACTTTCCCCTCCAACAGCTATCTAATGTGTGATAATAATATAAGTATGGTGTAGTGGTTTAAATTTGAAGTGTACAACAATGACCACAACCAGTATGCTACTTGTTTGATAATGTCTGTTCCATATCGTAAACAATACAAATGATTAACAATGGGGTTAATTTTTTCATGCAAAAAGATTTTGTTTTTGAGTAATAGAATTCGCAGTTGAATGCAGTTGAGAATGAATTGTGTAAATAAATCGTGTTTTATTTGTAAACAGTTTTGATATCATAATGAAATGTGGCACATGCTCAAAACATATGGCATCCTAAAACATTTGAGAAGGAAATTGAACATTACAGTAGATTTCATGCTCCAAATTTTAAAACAGAACAAGAGAGATGTTCTTAAACTTACAAAACCTATGGCATTCTAAACTGAAGGTAATCCACCATTAAGAGGTCTAGGTTTAAGGTGAAAGGAGATATAATTATTTCCTTAATCAGTAAGAATGGTTACTAATTTACTATCGTATACAAAGAGTAAAAAGAAGATGAAAATAAAATGGTGGTTGTGAGAGGTGGCTCAAGTGCACTCTGCCCAAATTCACTCAATCCGTTTACTGAGAATTTGGTTTTTTTAAATCCATATCCCAAAACGTTAGGAACCATAACCAAACTCTTTTTGAAAGATTGAAGTGACGATGTTCAATGTATTTCCAGAACTTGTTCACATAAAGAGAAACTGCATGGCCTTAAGCTCCTAGACAAAGCTGGTTGGTTCAGACATGTCAATATTTTGGATGGAAGTGTAAGTGCATCATTGAGGTTTTTTTTTTTTTTTTCTGGAGATATTCCTTGGAACTCTTCATGTATCAAGAAACCCCCTTATTGGAGGGCAAGATGCTTCCAAAATTTTTGGTTTAAAAAATTCCCCTAATACAAAGAAGTCTTTCCTTTAGCTTCGTTCATAAGGTAAAATCTTTATATTGAGGATGATAAACTAGTAATATGATCCCTTCCTCCCCCGCCCCCTAAAAAAAAAGGCTTATTTCCATTATTCAACTACATACAAAACCGAAGTTGAATTCCAATTGCATTGGTGTATTTTACCTTTTCAACTTTATAGGTTACTAAATATCCTTTCATGCTCATCCGATAGTGTTATTTTCCTTGCATACTCATCCCAAAGTGCTATTTTACTAACTGCCCTTGCATGCTCATCCCATAGTGCTATTTTCTGTCAGAGATTCTAAACTACACCAGTGCAAAATAGTTACTGAATGATTACGGATTGTAGTGTTTCTGTAGAATCATGATGTCTTTGCTTGTATAATTAGGTCGTTACCTGCCTTCGCCAACCATCTCAAGGACCAACTTTTGGAATTAAAGGAGGTGCAGCAGGCGGCGGCTACAGTCAAGTTATCCCCATGGATGAATTCAATCTTCATCTAACTGGTGATATTCATGCAATCACAGCTGCAAATAACCTCCTAGCTGCTGCCATTGATACCCGAATTTTCCATGAGGCAACCCAGTCAGACAAGGCCCTTCTAAACAGGTTATGCCCACCTAACAAAGAAGGGAAGCGGAGTTATGCTGATATCATGTTTAGGCGCCTGAACAAGCTCGGGATATCCAAAACTGATCCTGATGATCTTACTCCTGAAGAAGTCACAAAATTTGTTAGGCTTGATATTGATCCAGATTCCATCACCTGGAGGAGAGTGATGGATGTTAATGACCGCTTTCTTAGGAAGATTACCATTGGGCAAGGACCTGATGAGAAAGGGATGGTCAGAGAAACGGGATTTGACATCTCAGTTGCTAGTGAGATCATGGCGGTGTTAGCTCTCACTACTTCTCTATCGGACATGAGAGAGAGGCTCGGAAAAATGGTGGTAGGAAACAGCAAGGCTGGTGATCCGGTTACTGCTGATGATCTTGGACTTGGAGGTGCTTTAACAGTGCTAATGAAGGATGCCATCAATCCTACTTTGATGCAAACTCTAGAGGGAACCCCTGTCCTTGTTCATGCAGGGCCTTTTGCTAATATTGCTCATGGAAATTCATCTATTGTAGCTGATAAGATTGCACTGAAGTTGGTAGGAACTGGTGGATTTGTGGTTACAGAGGCTGGTTTTGGTGCAGATATTGGTGCGGAAAAATTCATGAACATAAAATGCCGGTATAGTGGCTTGACCCCTCAATGTGCAGTTATTGTAGCGACAATAAGAGCTCTTAAGATGCATGGTGGAGGACCTGACGTGGTTGCAGGCAAGCCACTTGATCATGCCTACTTAAATGAGAATGTTGCTTTAGTGGAAGCTGGTTGCGTTAATCTGTCAAGGCACATTTCAAACACAAAGGCTTATGGAGTGAATGTAGTGGTTGCTGTGAATATGTTTTCAACTGATACCGAAGCAGAACTGGCTGCTGTGAGAAATGCAGCATTGGCTGCTGGTGCATTCGATGCTGTTGTTTGTTCTCATCACGCACATGGTGGAAAGGGAGCGGTACGTAAATATTCTTCCCAATCGTGCTTTTTTTCTCAGGGACAAATACTTTCAAAGAATAATGCTTTTAATGGAATCTTGTTATCGTACCATAGGTTCTCAACCCTATAATTTGTTACTGATAATCCATGGGTTCCAGTCGAGGAAATCCTTTCGAAGAAAAAATATGATCGGATAGGCCTGGGGTAAATTCAGATCAGGAAATTTTTTTTAAAAAATCTAGGTATTCCTTTGTTAGGGAACACCATTGGTCGGACAGTATAGTACGAAAGTTGAACAGAGCAACATCAGATGTACATGGTAAAATGTTGTTCGTCAGACCCATTTCACTATTGGAAGATGGCGAAAACATTCTGGACAATGTTTTTCACATAACATTATGTAGATCTTGTAATGATTAGGTTTACTCGTAATCATTAGAACAACAAAGATGCCTTACCGAAAAATTATATCCAGCGCTTCATCCTGAACCCCTGAGCAAGAGGGGCTTGCCCCTGAGGTTCCCATACCAACTCGAACTGAGTTGGATCTGAGGCACATTGGTTTCTTGAGCAATACCTTCACATTAAATAATAACAAACATTATAACATTAGCAATAAAAACCACACCATATAGGTATATCATTACAGTATCTATTCTTCTTAAAAAAACTTAGCTTCAGCGTGGTTAAGTATCGTCAAATATGACAAGTGTAGTTCTTATTGAAAAATCATTATGCCTCAGCTCCACAGTGAGACAGACAGTAAATCCAAGTTCAGGCACAGCATAAAAATCCCATGTCATTGTCAAGAAATGTGTTGAATACGTGGAATAAGAAGAAATAACTTCATGGCTGATCTATACCTGAGAGACATGAATATTGTGTGGTAGTGCCGTTCACCTAAGTGACTAAGACCAAACCTCTGCTTGTTGTGCAAACTTGTACAAATATGTTTCTTATATGAATTAAATTGAACTGATGCAGAGATAAGAAGTTTGATTATTGGTTTAGGCATTGTGTTATCAGGATGGACAGGACCTCGTAGTGCTAATGGACTTAAGACTGAAACACCACCAGTCTAAACAAGCATCAGAAACAAAAATAGAGGTGACCGATTCATAACCCCAACCTCTAATCTGACCTGTGCCTCTGTCCGTGGCAGCACAAGCCTGCCATGCCTTTGCATATTTTCATAAATTACCTCAACATTTCTCTAACTCGTATGTTCATTAATTCAGCAATTTAATGGTCCTAAGTGAAGTAGTGAACTAAACTTATCAAGATTTGCTCATAACATTTGTTGGTAAATCATCAAATTCTCTTGATCTCCCTCATGTAAGCTACAATATATAACTTGTTTGCTGAAAAAAGGAACAAATGGTTAACTTGCTTTTCTTACTGAAAATATATAGGTTGATCTTGGTATTGCTGTTCAAAGAGCATGTGAGAATGTCACACAACCACTGAAGTTCTTATATCCTTTGGATATCGGTATCAAACAGAAAATAGAGGCTATAGCAAGGTCCTATGGTGCAGATGGTGTTGAATACTCAGAACAGGTGAAACTCCTTGAATTCATTGTTTGGCAATTAGTATTTTTCTCTTCTTCATGATGGTTCTTGTTAGGGTTTTGACATGAATTTTCTCTACTTGTTTCAATAGGCTGAGAAGCAAATTGAGATGTACACCAAACAAGGATTTTCATCTCTGCCTATCTGCATGGCAAAAACCCAGTATTCATTTTCGCACATACCAGCAAAGAAAGGAGCCCCAACTGGATTCATGTTACCAATCAGAGATGTCAGGGCTAGCATTGGTGCTGGATTTATTTATCCTTTAGTCGGCACCATGAGTACAATGCCTGGACTTCCAACTCGGCCTTGTTTTTTCGAAATTGACGTGGATGCCAGCACTGGGAAGGTTCTTGGTCTTTCTTAAATGAGCTTTTCCTTTCTTTCATGTTTTATGGTTTGTATGTCTGCCTCGGTCCTGGTCCTGAGGTCAACTTCCATCTCCAGAAACTTACTAAATGCTTCAAGAGGCTGAACAAGATTCAGTTTCTGAGGCTTCCAAATCTTGAACTGTTTTACCATCCATGACTTATCAAGCCAGTTTTGTGTGCATTAAATAAAAAAGAAAAAAAAATGATTGATGACAATATCTCTGACCAACCTGGACTGTAGATATCTGATTATTCGATTAACATCGAGATACACTTCAACTCCATAACCATTTTACATGGCTTTTTATTCCATGGTAGAATAGAATGTATGTTTTGTTGGAAATTTTTCCTTTTACTACACATGCTGCGAATACAAGCAGAAATGTTTTGCATTATTCTTTTTCTTTATTTTTCCCTTTATTCATTTGATTGAATGTATGACCTTAATTCAATACATTTTAGCATTCTGAGCATAAACAAACATTTCTTCACTAAAAAGTGAGAAACAGAAAAGAATTCAACATCCTGAGCAGGCATGAGCTGGTAGATAATATAGAGGTCCCTGTGGTGGGTTAATATTCTTAAAACTTTCATCCTTGTTTATGGTAATACCCTCCTTTTAGTGCGGAAAGCTAAGCTGGTCTTCTTTTGTATTTGCATGGTACTAACTACCAAAATAAAAAGATACCTCATCTTTTGTATCTTAGCAACCCCAACTAAGGTCACCCCATGTGCTTTCATTTAATTTTGTTTTCTTCTCTACACATTCTTTGCTGGTTAGCTGTCTTAGAGGAAGTGGGTCCCTGTTTATGAGTAATGGATCCCTATTTGTTCTTTTTGATACCATCTTCCTAATAATTCATAGTCAGGAAATTAATATGCAAAAAAAACTAAACTCCATTGAAAATGCTCATGACCACAAGAGAGTTTGTGTGCAATATTCTTCATGCAGTCCTCATTCACAGATGGGTAGAAAAAGGAGTAAATTGCGTTAGTCAATATTCTTGTGAAATTTCCGTCTTAAATAATTTCTTGGCCATCATGCTGTGATGGAACTCCCTTGTGAAGATTTTGTTGCACTAAAGTTTCAGTCTTGTTATGATGAAAATGAAGACTTGATGTTGATGATGGAGCAATACATAGTTCAGAATCACTAGCTAGTATCTACAAGCCTACAACCCTAAAGGATTGCCTGATAAACTGTTCATTATGAACTGAAATGTTATAGGCTCTCAACACAAGATTTTCATCACATTTTGTCTAATCCACCTTTTTAAGTTTTGATGAAAATTTACCTTTAAGAGCACATAGGGTCTCCATTCGCTTTAGCTTGCACCATTTTAAATTTATGCAAGTTAAAGAGATGGTAACCATTTCATTTCAAGAGACAAATATGCAGTTTGCAATAGAGATGCTATGTAATTAGATGTTATCCAAATGTGTTTGGAAGAAGATGAATTTGCTAGGAATAGAGATTGTATAATGTATTTTACTTGGATGAGAAGAATAAAATGATAATTAATAGTTGACATGGAAATGGTCTCAAATTCAAGTAATGTTGATTCCACATGTGTTAATTACGAAGTTTGTGATGATTTTGGGAGCGAAAATTCTAAATGTAGAGGAAGTGGGCGAAGGAGGGAGAGAGGGGGCCGTTCATTCCCCTCGGGATGCGTGTCCCTCCCTCGCTGTTTTTCTCGCCCACTTCTTCGACTCTTTTGAGAGAGGGTGATAAAAATGAACCCGTCTAATTGTAGAGGGAAATGGCGAGGAAAACAGCGAGGGAGGGGGCGTTCATCACTCTCGGAATACGTATAAAAAAAGTTACTGCACGCATTTCGAGGGTGATGAACGGCCCCCCTCCCTCGCTGTTTTCCTCGCCATTTCCCTCGACAGTTAGATTTTTTGGAAAAAAATTCACCACAGCAGATGAGATTCCATGACTAATCACTCACACCTCTCACAAACTAGACAGTGTGGTGTGAAAAGGAAGCTAAATTGGCATTAAATGAAAGGATGGATTTATAGATAGGTAAGGTAGTAGAGTGGTAGAGTGATAGTTAATAGTAGTGGTGGTGGGATGGAAGTGCTTCTTGTCCTTGTTATAGGTCCCACTCTATGAAGGCAGACACCCGTCATTTTAGTTTTTCGTACGGTAGTTGTTGACTGGCTGTAGCCAGTAGAAAATTTTGCTCAGACCAAACCTTCTCTGTTCCACACCACATTCGTACGGAGCAACAGAACAGCAGAGCACAACATCAAAAGAAGAAAGGGCTTTTGGTCCATTCATTATTTCCGGGCTATTTTATTCTGCTCGGGTTCTTCATTTACATTATAATTTAGAGTAGTAATTTAATAAAGTCGAATCAAAATAATCGTAGGTAAAAAATGATTAGGATCTGAAAGCTAAAAAAATGTATTGAATTTGAGGATTGATATTCATTTTCTATGATTGATATATTTGTAAATATAAAATATGTAGAATGACAAAAATAAAATAAAAAAAATTTGGTGAAATGTACATGTGGCGGAGAGAGAAAATAATATGTTTTCCTTTTAGCAAAATAAAATTTATCATAACTATCTAAATCGTTGTCAGATTTTAGTAAATTTAATATCGTTGAAATGTGTTTTTGAAAATCTTTTCAACAAAATCAATGATCAATACAAGCGCTAAAATTAATATATATATATTTTATAATTAAAAAAATGTATAGTGTACTTCACATCTTTAATATTTTTCAAAGCAATGAAACCGACTGATCTTACCAAAAAAATGATTTGGGCATCTTAATGCATATTTTAACAAAAATCCTAAATTTTATGTTTTGGCGAATTCAAAGATTGGGGGAGAATTGATTTAAATTTTATATTTTTACCTTAAAATAGGCTTACAGTTCAATACTAATTGAGAGCGAAAATGAGGATAGTGACAGAAGTGTTCAGTACACAACATTTAGCAAAAATAAAATTATGTGGAGTGCCAACGACATGGGGCATACTCTAGTCTACTACAATGCTTTTATACCATCCTCTACATCAATCCCAATCTCAATAATTTTAATCCCTTAGCCCCACCCACTCCAAATGTGAAATGACGGGGTCTGAATTCTGGAATTTTGATTTCATTCATCATAGATTTACCGCTGAGTTGGTACCTCATTGACAAAATTGAGTAATGAAACTATAGTAATTATAGACAATGTAATTGGAATAAGAATAAGATAACAATGTTTTGATTTCTTAGCATATTGACAATATATTAGTATTATCAAAATTGTATAACTATGGGTTGAATGTAGCGTAACCATGTGTTCAACCTGATTCTTAGATTTTCCATTATGATCTCATAAATTCATCGTATTTAGTTACAATCAAAATAAGTATGTAAAACTGTTTTTTTTTTTTTTTTTTTTTTTGTTAAAAGCTTTAGGTAATATATTAAAATCTATATGTTATTATAACCAAGTCTACCGGCTGTCGATGCCAAGTGGTGAGTCTTACTATTAAGGTCTCTAGATATATATATTTACATTGTCAAAAATGAAGCAAAAGAATTAGTATTTTAATACTACAAATAATAAGGCGCCAAACCCAATGCATAGGTGAGAGCTGTTGTGATTTGCCATCCTGTATGAGGTTAATAAGAGTTGCAAAGTCGCCAAAGAGAAGTTTGATCCTCCATCGTCGAGCTTGGATGAGCAGCAAGGTCGCTTCAGTCGTGTATCCTTCCGCCATTGTGTTGTCCGAAACTTTATCGCCTATCTGACAAGCAACAAAAGCCAATACATTCTCAGCCAAGTCAGTTGTTGAAACTCCCATATCCCCTATGTCACAACTCGATCCACATGATACAATATTGTTCGCTCTGGGCCCAACCTAACTACCCGCACGGCTTTAAAACGCGTTGTGTCATGTGGATCCAAATTCGTACATATATAGCACATATCCTTCCCTCACCTAGGCGATGTGGGACTATAATCTTTCTTGGTAGCTCGCCCAACCTCTCTTGGGATCCATAGCCCTATTGAGCTTCTCCCGCACCCTCCCCCTCAGGTCCGCCCACACAAGGTTATTACAGTCCACCCCCGAAGGGAGCCCAACGTCCTCGTTGACACACTTTCGGCTAGGTTCGACTCTGATACCATTCTGTCATGACCCGATCCACAAGTACTATATTGTTTGCTTTGGGCCCAAGGTCCGCATGGCTTTAAAACGCGTAGTATCAAAATGGCACAGCGGCGCTCATGGTACTATATTGTCCGCTTTGGGATCCACAAGCCTGTTGGGCTTCTCACAACCCAATCCGCACAGTACGAAACTGTTCGCTCTGGGCCCAACCAGCCCGCACGACTTTAAAACTCGTCGTACTATGGGGACCCGACCTCGCACATAAGTAGCTCAACCCCTCCCGCACCCAGGCGATGTGGGACTATGTCCCCTTTTGTAGCTCGTCCAACCTCTCTCAAGCCTATTGGGCTCCAACCCTCACCCTCAGGTCCGCCTACTCCAGGGTCTCACAGTTCACCCCCTTAGGGCCCAACGTTCACGTTGGCACACTTCCGACTGGGTCAAGCTCTGATACCATTCTGTCACAACCCGATCCGCACAGTACGAAACTGTCAGCTCTGAGCCCAACCGACCCGCACGGTTTTAAAACACATCGTACTATGGGGATCCGACGTCGCACATAAGTAGTTCATCCCCCTCCCGCACCCAAGCGATGTGGAACTATGTCCCCCTTTGTAGCTCGTTCAACCTCTATCGGGCCTATTGGGCTCAAACCCTCACCCACAGGTCCGCCCACTCCAGAGTCTCACACCCTGCTTGGTAGACTCAAAGAAGCAGACATCAAAAGTTACAATAATTGTATTTCTATCAGGATAAAGTGAAAAGGGATGAGTGCGATTTGCTTTGAGATTGAGCCTGTGGGTTCGAGCAGAGTGAATCTGGTCCTAGATAAAATGAGATGATGAAGACCCAGAACCAGGAACAGGGACCGCTGAGGCTAGGTTTAAATCTAAAGAGAAGCGAGAAATAAATTGTCTATTTGTGATGGTTGTGTCTAGAATTTGAGGGACCGATAGAAAATGAGGTGCAGTTGATTCTGATCTAGTAAGGAACCATAGCTTGGACCAAGACTCCCAAAAATTATTGCAATGGGATACAAATGTCATTGAGAAGACTTTGGTATTGTTGAAAATAGTTTGGTTTCGCAAATTCCAGATAGTCACAAGAATGACAATGAACTGTGAAAGCATCTCATCAGATTTTAAAACATGAGTTTTACCAGAGTCCCACATGAACTCGAAAACTCTCAGAACAGAATGCAGGTTGCTATCAGGGCCAACTCAATTATTAGGGAGAGGGGAAAGAAACCAGAATCGAAAAATAATAGGGCTAATGAAGAAAAAATGGAACACATTTTCTTCTGAGTATAATAAAAGGCACAACTATCCTCAATGAGGATACGAATCCTAACAAAATTGGCTCTCGTAGGAAGCAAATTCTAGTTAATCTTCCAAAGGAGAAACAATGCACTGGGAGGGGCTTTGATTCTCCAAATTGATCTCAAAATTTTAGGGCCAAAGGTGGATGGGGAGAATGGAAGTGGAACTTGCCAACTAACCTATGGGGAAAGTCCGCGTTGCACTTTTGATCGAGAAAAGTCCTCTCTTGTCAAAGGTTCAAAGAAGTTTGTCAGGAAGTCGATGGTTCGGATTAAAATGTCTTTAATATCCATAGCCACCGGACCCGGAATAATAGAGTGTATAAGTTCCAAATTTCATTGGGGAAAACTTATAAAAGGAGAAATTCAAAGGTCCCGAATAGAACGAGGAAGATTGGGATCGGTATAGTCCGGGACACAATCCGCAAGAACAATATCTGGTTTGACTCAGCAATCCAGCCATAGATTGATTTGATTTCTAGACATGATTTGCCATAAGATAAAGTGTTTCATTTTCAGAAGAGCCATTAGGTTCCCCCTCCAAGCGAATGACGCCAACGAAGGGGATTTTTCTAACTGGAACAGACTCTTGTCACGGAAATAAATCGACTTGAATAGGTTGGTTCAGTGGTGTTGCGGACAGGAAAGAGCATTCCAAATGTTCTTGGTCAATAAGGCAAAATTTGTGTTCCTACAAGAATGAATATTGAGGCCTCCGAGAATTCAGGGCAGACAAACTCGATCTCGAGTACAAAGATGTTTGACCTTATTATCCGTCGCCCCATTCCACCAGAAATCCCTAATCAGGTGATCCAATTTTGTTGAGACAGTGCAAGGCAACAAAAAAGTTTGCATAGTATAAATGGGAATCGAATTGAGAACTTATTTAATCACCATAGTTCGACCTGCTTGAGAAAGAATTTTGGCTTTCCAAGAAGAAAATTTAGCATTAACTTTGTCAATAAGAAATTGAAAGTATGAAGTTTTCTTCTTGGAAAACAGAAGGGGGAATCCAGAATACTTATATTTCGGGTTATTGCTCCGTATGTCCAAGATTCTATTAATCATTTTATCACGTTTCAGGTGAATGTTGAAGCTATAATAGACTGAATATTTGTCATAATTGACTCATTGACCTGAAGCCAGACAATATTGCTGGAGAATATCTTTGACAGAATGAACTTCAACAAAAAAAAGTCCTGCAGAAAAGCATCAGATCGTCCGCATAGAACAGATATTTGATCAACGGGGAATGTCCTAATTTTAATACCTTGAATTCTGTCTTCTGTTTCAGCCTTATGAAAAAGGCGAGAGAGCACTTCTGCTACCAATAAGAAAATGTAAGGAAAAATAGGGTCGTCTTGACGGATACCACTGGATGGCTTAATGGGATGAATGGGGAACCATTAAGAATGACTTGGAAAGGGGTCATAGATACACATTATTCTACAAAACCAAGCTGTTTGAGTACTCGAGCCAAAAATGATCATTTTACCCTATCATAGGCTTTGACCATATCCATTTTGATAGACATCTAACATTGTTTTTTTCTTACAATATTGTTTCATCTGACAGAAAGTTTCATGTGCAAGGCTAACATTATCCACTATCGAACGACCTTGGAGAAAGACTCATTGGTTAGGAAAGATAATGTTATCCAGCAAAGATTTGAGACAGTTGGCAATAATTTTGGATATACCTTATAAATAACATTACAGAGGGGGCAAAATTTATTCAAAGTGATAGGATTGTCCACTTTGGGGATTAGAGCAATGAATGTTTCATTTAACTTTGAATTTAGCTGATAAGAAGTGAAGAAATGTGTAACAGCGTCTATGACATCTGTCTTCATAATATTCAAATAATATTAGAAGAAAAACGCGTGAAAATCGTCAGAGCCTGAAGTTTTGTGACTCCTCATACTGAAAACAACCGCCTGAATATTTGCAGCAATGTGAACAGCCAGCTGTGCTACATTATCTACTTCTGATATGATCGGACTGAAGAAGGCTTGAATCCCCGAATCAGAAGTCGAATTGAAGGACTGAAAAATACTAGAGTGTTAAAGTAGTAAAAAAAAGATGTTTTGGATGGCAAAAATAAGAATGTATTAATTCTCTCGAACCCGTCTAATTGTCGAGGGACGCAGCGAGGGACCCCACAGGGGGGAGGGGGAGCCGTCCATTCCCCCCGGGATGCGTGCGTTGAAAATTCAAACGCGCATCCCGGGGGGAATGGACGGCTCCCCCTCCCCCCTGTGGGGTCCCTCGCTGTTTTCCTCGCTGCTTCCCTCGCCAGTTAGATTTTTTCAATTCTCTCATGCCTAGTGTTAAACCATCAAAGTAGAAAAAACAAGATGTTTTGGATGGCAAAATAAGAGTGTAATTTTTTCACGCTTTATTGGTGGAGCCCATACTATTATAATATCCACTGCTACAAGGGGTCATGTCATATATTACATTGGGTCATGTGGCAACTCCATGGATACTTTTTTTTACATGTATGTTACGAAAATGTAGCCTGGGATAAGAAGAGCTTTTGTCTCAGGCCCTTCGTTATTTTTCCTTATGTTATTCATAAATTTAATTTTCTATTTTTATTGTATTTTGAGAAACTTAAAATTTAATATATTGATTTAAACTATTTAATCATAATAATTACATCCAATCAATGTTTTTAGTTTTTTTTTTTTAATAATGCTATAAAGAAGTTAATATTTACAGGTATTAAATTAAAAATATTTTTGTTAGACTAATAATAAATAATATACAAAAGCTAAATATTAGTGTAATTTCATTTTTTGTATCAATTATCAACAATTTGCTCGATGCATATAGATTTAATACAAAAATCGTTAAAAGATAAATTTCATATTTAATTAATTATAAAAATAAATAATACTACAAAATTATATGCACGCGTAGAGTGGCCCAGTAAACACAATAGTACCGGCTTCATCTTGTCATGGCTGGTGGAGAAATAGAAAAATATCTCAGAAAATAATAAAAAAAATAAGTGTGTCGTCAACAAGAATGTCCATTTTCGTTGTTGGAATCAAAAACTTGATGCCCACATCGATCCAGTATGAAAATGAGACGTGGCAATATACGATGGGGTGGTGTGGTTGGACCATAGCCATAGAGAAGAGAAAGAAGACCGAAGATGTTGGTTGGACTTCATAGTTGGTAGAGCCACCTGAGCCTCCTCCTAAAGGAGAAGAATCCTATCTATCTGTCTTCTTCCTTTACCACCTTTTGCACGCGCCTCGCGTGTTACTAATTTTTTAATCTAATGATTTGGAAGGCATATTGTACATGAAAAATGCCAGATAAATAAAGAGAGAGAGATAGAGAATCAAAGCCAATAAGGCCAAACTGACCACCGGAGAATTTGGTCTACATCTCTTTTGCCTTTTTGAGAGGAGAGCAGAGGAGAGGAGAGGAGGGGGTTATGGTTTTGTTGCACTGTGTCCACCACCTGCAAAATCTCTCTCAACACCACTATCCCCATCATTATCATTTTTTGTTGTGACTGCTATAGCTAGTTGTGGATCATGAGGATCAGGAAGCAATGGCATCTTATGTCGTGTCCACCACCACCACCAGATCCTTCTCATCAAGAATTGCACCACCATGACAATCCCTTCCTTGAACAACCCAAACATCACTCGAAACACCTACCACAGTTACAGTCAGATCTACAAACCAAGGGGGGATGGAGTTCCTCCACATATGATGGAGACCAAGAAGCGAAGAACAACGAATCGAGAGAGAAGGTGAAGAGGGGTGAACTCATCATGCATCACTTCCATACAACGTATAAGGTTAGCTACCTACCTAATTTCCCCCTCCAAATATACCCACACACTGCAGTACTTTAGCAACTGCCCTTGTTGTTTTCGTTGTTGGTGCAACAAATTGTGCATTTCATGGGATTCTTCTTTAATTTTTGTAGGAGGAACCACTCAACCCAGCAGACCAAGGAGAATCAATACCCATGGACGATCATAGACTTGCAGTGAAGACCATTCTAAGGTATCATTTTCTCTATTAATCTCTGATCATTATTACTCTTACATATTTCCCCGCCGCCTAGGATTCTCTAATTTTCATTCTACTAATTTTTTGTTCAACCCCCAATGACCCATCCACCATGCATCATGATGGCCCATCCATGGATCCATCTTGCATGATGCATCCCATCCATCCCCCACATAGTAAATAGATGGGGTTTGGGTTTGGGGGGTGGAGTAGTAATGGAGTTGACTAACTAACTCTCACTAATTACTAACTGTGAAGACTTGCATGTTAGCAACCCCATTTTATGTTTTTTCTGAGCTAGAAAGAACGTAATATTGTGCCAACTATGTTAGGTTTTGTCTTTTCACTCTTCAAGTTAATTTGTTTACATGAAATTATGTTATGTATTGGCAGAAACACAAGTGCAAAACCTGGAACCTCCATTTCGGCTTCGTCGGCCTCGTCTTCATCAAGCCGTCAAGGTAATATATATATATATATATATATATATATATATATATAATGCATGATCAATTAATGGTGCATATTATTCACTTGATTCAATCAATATTCATGATCTTTGGGTTTTGAGTATTAGGTGGTGTTGACAGATGGTGCAAAGAAGAGATGACATTTCCCCTGAAGAAAAGAAGAGAGAGTTTCAAGCTGATAGAATTGGATGAGAGGAAGAGTAGTACTACTGGTGTAACAAGGAAAGTCATCAAGAAGAAACCCATTGTTGTTGAAGAATATGAATCGAAGAGTACTAAGAAGGGAAGGAGAGGGAGCTGTAACTATGGTGCAATGCTGATGGAGGGATCAAGGTGCAGTAGAGTGAATGGGAGGGGCTGGAGGTGTTGTCAACCGACACTTGTGGGTTACGCCCTGTGTGAGCATCACTTGGGAAAAGCAAGGTTTAGAAGCATAAGCAACAATGCACCTAAGAAGAAGAAGATGATCAACACATTTAACGATCCTCCTCCAATGTCGATTAGTACTACTACTACATTATCATCATCGGAAGATATGAAAGAGTTAGAAGAAGAAGTAGATGAAGTAATGGTGACAATCTTAAAGAAGAGAAAGATTGGAATGGTGAAAGCTCGATCTCTGAGTAGTTTGCTTGGTCTAAGTAATCATCAGCATCGATGCACCAAACAGTATCACCACATGAAGTAATTATGAGTATGCTCATGAACTTATGATGATAAGTAGCTTTATATCCCATTGCATGGCAGTTAATTTATATATAATGTGTTTATATGTTATGATTGAGGTCAGCTATATTATGTTCGTCTTTTAAGTTGTCTGCTTTTGGTGTTGATTTGGGTTTTGAAACGATTAGTGTGCATTCTTTTGCTGCTAACTACAAGCTTCTAATTCATACTTCACATAATAATGAACACACCTGGTGATAACGTATATGATTAACTGTATCCAGCTATAATATTAGGGCTATTTATATTTTGGGTATGCATAATTTAAACGTATTTTACATAGGATACAAATTGGGTATGAAATTGGATCTTGGCCGTTGTTCAACCAAGTAACTCATTATTTTGCAATTGCATTGGTTTGCAATGCATTACTTTATTGGCGTTTGGTAGTAATTAAAGAAAATCAATGCAGACAATTACTGATTGCGAGTGCTGGTGATGATGGTAGTAGTTGTAATTGTAGCATGATCGCGGTGGCAGTTATTGCGGGTGTAGTGATGGTGATTGCAAATGTGGGCGATGATGGTGTTGGTGGTGACAGCGGTGGTTGTGGTGGCAGCGGTGGTTGTGGTGGCTAAGCGATGGTGGTTTGATGAAAATAATAGTGGAGGTGGTGATGGCAATAGTCATAGTGGTTTTGGTGGTGGTCATGGTGATTGCGATGATGGTGGTGGTGGCAATGGCAGTATGGTGGAGGTGGTGGTGATGGTGGTGATGGTGGTGATGGTTGTTGTGGCTATGGCGGTTGCGGCGATGGTGGTAGTTAAAGTGATGGTGGTTATGGTGATTATGTTATAATGGTAGTAGCGGTGGCGACAATTATGGTGGTACTAGTGAAGTTGGTGGTGGTTGTGGTGAGTGTGCTATAGTAGTGGTGATCATGGAGGTGGTGGTGATGGTGATGGTGATAGTAATGGTGGCAATGGTTGTAATGGTAGTGGTGGTGGTTTTGATGGTTATGTTATGGTGGTGGTTGCGGCGGCAATTATGGTGATGTTGGTTGTGATGATGATGCTTTAGTAGTGGTGGTGGTTGTGGCGGTGATTATGGTGATAGTAGTAAATATGGTGTTGGTTGTAGTGATTATGCTTTGGCAGTGGTGGTGGTGGAGGCGGCGGGAGTGGTAGTTATAATGGCGGTGGTCGTGGTGGTGGCACCGACGACAATTGTGAAGGTGGTCGTGGTTGGAGTATTTATGAAGGAATTGGAAGTAGAATTTGAGCAAGAGGATATTATGAGATTTTTGCAAAGTAATGCGGGAGGTTTTGTCTCGTAAAATTTTACAAATTTTATAACTAGGAAATGCGGAGGTCCTGAATTCAAATTTCAGTAATCGTTTTCCTTGAAGTCAACCAAACACCCAAGTTATGTAATCGCCGAAAACTTTTGCGTAATACATTCTTTTACCGTGTACCAAGCGGAGCCTGAATTTTAAATCTTGTGAAAAAAAATTGAATTTTCACAAGATCGGATTTTCCAAAATTTGAATATGATCTGATAAAGAAATCGAATTGAGTGTTTTAACCCGAATCCAAAAATTCCAAATCCTATTTTTTCGGATCGAATTTCCGATAAAACTTAGTAGATTGACACCCCTAATTCTAGGGAATGTAATTCACCTGTCTCAAAGGTTTTTTTAGATCTTAAGTTTTCATGCAATAGAGTGCGGTTTTTTTACATGCAATAGAGTTGAGGTCCTCGGTTTGTCTAAACATATTACACGCTAGGTTTAGGGTTGTTGTGCCTTCCTCTCTATTTTCCCTAGCAAACAATGTAATTTCACAACCTAGCTCATCAAGTGTTATTCTCTCGATCGATTTAAAAGCTCGAACTTGTAAAGAGGGGTAAAATATATATCAAGCAAAACCAGACGCCAAAACGTCAGATCACAACATAGATTAGGGTATCAATGAGTACTAACTATATTCTAAACTAGGAGGATAAACACATGGAGACATGCCCAGAAGTGAGGATCCAACACTAGCAAAACCCCTTATCAGTTTCTTGTCCATAATTGAAGCACTAATTTGTTATCCCTCCCATGTCGTTGTTTATTTTCTCTAAATGAATTAGTATTAAGTCAAAGATTTAGATGCAATATCTAATCCTTCTTGATGCATCCAAACCCGGTCTCCTGGAAATTCGAACTGTAAAACAAGGGTTAGATTGCAAAATACCACTTTTTGGTGGCCGAAAACACTCTGATGCTCAAGTCAGTAAATCTGTAGGACAAAGCTTAATTTAGACAAGGTTCAGTTAAAATTGCATTGTGTTCATGGAATATCCCATTCTCGTATCTTTTCCTTTACCTTATAAAATGAGTGCATTCAACTATGTGCATGACTTAAGCTCGAATGGTGCAATAAAGGGGGACGTTTATTATAACGGTTTCTTGTCATTCATTAAGATGTGTCCTTAAGGAAATTAATTCCCGCCATGACTTATCTTCTTCGCACAATCCTCCCATAATTATGAGGGTTTGTACCACGTGTATGGAAACAATCAGGTAACAATTTGATGTATCATCAGCTACTCCCCCCTTAGTTAGTGGGCTCACGTAATGATGGGCATCACAATTTCGAATAGTCCCGGTCCTGTCCTGATTTTTTTATTCTTTTTTGGATTGATCAAACTCATCTCGATGACGTCCCGTCCTGATCAGTGTGTGTTGGGATCGGAATATACATTTTCAATCCCGCCCATCCCATCCCGTCCCGAAATTATTTATTTAATATTAATTATTGCTAATTTTAATTAAACTGGTATTCTAAATGAAAGCTTAGGATGTGTTGAAATTAAATCAAATCATCTATTGTTTGAAAACTTGATTGATTTGGTACTCTTTGTTTAGATAGAAACTCAATGAGCAATATTTTTCATTACTAAACTTATATTAAGCTACCTTGAGAACTTATAACAATTATACAAGTTACAATTAGGAGAAATTGGAGATGAAATTTTATATTATTATCATGAAAGTTATATGTACATAAATTAGACATTATTGGTGTGTGAGCAATGTGAATGAATTTTTTTTGTTATTCTTCATTGGAAGACTATTTAGTACATGCTCATCATATCCCGTCCTGATCCCGAATGGGATGAGATATGGATGAGGTCCATCCCTAGGGATGGCAACGGGGCAGATTGGGGCGGATTTGAGCAAATCCACCCCGCCCCATCAGGAATAACGGATCCCCAAATCCGCCCCGCCAATCCAATTATAAATTTATTTAAAAACCACATCCGCCCCGCCCAAATATCCATTAAAAAAATTATTCATTCATACATATAGTACTTCTACAATAAAAGATACTTCATTCATACATACAAAAAACCATACAACAAATTACAAAAATATATATATATATATATATATATATATATATATATATATATATATATATATATATATCGATCTAAAGTCTCAGAGATCTCATATTAGATCTCAGATCTCTGATATGGAGGTGGGAGGCTGATTTGATCTCAGATCTCTATCGAAGACTTTGACTTTTCGAAACTATCAGAGACTTCATCAGAGATCTCAGATCAGATCTCTGATATGGAGGTGGGAGGCTGATTTGATCAGATCTCTGATCTCTATCGGAGACTTTGACCCTTCGAAACTATCGGAGACTTCGACCCTTCAAAACCCTTGACCCTTCGTTTTCGAGTGAGGAACTGAACTTCAACTCTTTGTCTTCGAGTGAGAAACTGAGATCTGTGTCACTGTGTGTGAGGGGGAGGCGAAGGGAGATCTATGTGAGAGGGAGATCTGTGTGAGAGGGAGAGGCGAAGGAAGATCTGTGTGAGAGGGAGAGGCGAAGGAAGATCTGTGTGAGAGGGAGAGGCGAAGGGTGTGTGTGTGAGAGATAGGTTTAATCCCTTTATATAGCTGAAGGGTATTTTTGTAACTTTATCGGTTAAACGGATATCCGTGGGGCGGATATGGCCAAATCTGTATCCGCTCCGATTAATAAACGGATACAGATCGGAAATTCGTATCCGCCCCAACCTCCTCAAACCCTTAACCAAATCCGCCCCAAACGGGGCGAGTGGGGCAGATATCCGTGAAAATCATAAATTAATAATTATGTTGAGAGCCAAATTAAAATCAATGACCTGAAGTTTCTTAATCAACACCTCTACCAACTATGTTGGTACACTTTTAATAAAATATTTAGTTCTGCATTATTATATCCACATGTACCTGGATCACCTTTGTAACTCACAGGATAAAATTATAATCATTTAAACAAAATGAAATAGAATATTAAAATCTGAAAATCTGTCTAGTAAAAAATGTAAACTAATTCAATTTTCATATTCTCCATTTGAATAGGATCCATAAGGCAAATAGATTCAAAATTAGCTTGTCCTTTTATAAAATATTTCGCCAAGAAACATACTTTGGTTACCATTGATATTGGAAACAACTCATCGTAACATGTCTGATTGTGGTCAACCACAATGTTTACGAAAGCGCGATGGCAGCAACATATCCAAACTGATATGTGGATATAATAATGCAGACTCCCGTCTTGTTGCTCAATTATGATTAAGCATAGGATTTTCAGTTTTTAAGGAAACATCGTTCCCCACAGACGACGCCAAACTGATGCGACCAAATATGATATCTTAGAAATTCGACCTGCAAAACAAAAGTTATATTGCCAAAGACCACCTTTTTTGTGGCTGAAGGCATTCTGATGCTTAAGTTAGTAAATATGTAGGCGAAAGCTTAATTTAGACAAAGTTCAGTTAAACTTGCATAGTGTTGATGGAATATCCCATTCTCATACATTTTCCATTGCCTTATACAATGAGTGCATTCAACTATGTGCATGACTTAAGCTCAAATGGCGCAATGAAGGGGGACATTTATCATAATGGTCTCCTTCTTCATTGAGATGTGTCCTTGGGGGAGTGATTCTCATCATGACTTATCTCATTCGCAACAGTCCTTCATAATTATGATAGTTTGCACCACATGTATAGTCACGATCGGGTAATTTGATGTATCATCACCTACTCCCCCTTAGTTAGTGGACTCACGTAGGGGTGGGCATCCCATCTCGCGATCTCGATCACGTCCCGGTCCTGTCCCGATTTTTTGGGTATTTTTGGCATTGATCAAACTCATCACAATCTAGAGTGTGATAGGATCGGGATGAAGATTTTCAATCCTGCCCATCCCGAACTTATTTATTTAATATTAATTATTGATAGTTTTAATCAAACTACTATTCTAAAGGAAATTTTAGGATGTGTCAAAATTAAATCAAATTATCTATTGTTTGAAAACTTGCTTGATTTGGTACTCTTTGTTTATATTGAAATTCAATGACCAATATTTTTCATTTCTGAACTTATATTAAGCTACCTTGAGAACTTATATGATTTATACAAGTTCCAATTAGGACCAATTGGAGATGAAAATTTATATTGTTATCATGAAAGGTATATATACATAAATTAGACATTATTGATGTGTAAGCAATGTGAATGAAATTTTTTTGTTATTCTTCATTGGAAGACTATTTAGTACATGCTCATTTTATCCTGTCCCGGTCCCGAACGGGATGGGATATGGATGATGTTCATCCCGTCTCGTCCCCACCCCTTGGCTCACATCCTCCATTGGGGCTTGCCAAAGACCAGAACGGTCAGCAAAATCGTAAATTAATAATTATGCTGACAACCAAATTCGAATCTGTGACTTGAAGTTTCCTAAGCAATACCTCTACCAACTATGCTTGTCAACCTTTAATAGAATATTTAGTTCTGCATTATTGTATCCACATGTACCTGAATCATCTCTCTAACTCACAAGATACAATTATAATCATTTAAACAAAATGGAATAGATTATTGAAATGTGAAAATTTGTCATGTATGATATGTAAACTAATTCAGTTTCCATATTCAATTATATTCTCCATTTGAATAGGATCAATAAGGCAAATGGATTCAAAATTAGTTTGTCTTTTATAAAATATTTCACCAAGAAACATACTTTGGTTACCATTGATATTGGAAACAACTCTGGACGATCGTAACATGTCTGATTGTTATCAACCACAATGTTTACGACAACTAATGCGATGGCAACAACATATCCAAGCACAGAATGGCAACAACATATCCAAGCACAGACTCCCGTCTTGTTTCTCAGTTGTGATCAATCATAGGATTTTCAGTTTTTAAGGAAACGACGGACGACGCCAAACTGATGCGTCCAAATCTGATCTCCTAGAAATATGACCTACAAAACAAAAGTTAGATTGCCAAATACCACATTTTTTATGGTCGAATGCACTCCGATGCTTAAGTCAGTAAATATGTAGGTGAAAGATTAATTTAGATAGAGTTCGGTTAAACTTGCATAGTGTTTATGGAATATCTCTTTCTCATACCTTTTCCATTACCTCATGTAATGAGTGCATTCAACTATGTGCATGACTTAAGCTCAAATGGCGCAATGAAGGAAGACATTTATTATAACGGACTCCTCCTTCATTGAGATGTGTCCGTGGGGGTGTGATTTCCACCATGACTTATCTCCTTCGCAACGGTCCTTCCATAATTATGATGGTTGCGGCACGTGTATGGCCATGATCAGGTGACAATTTGACATATCATTACATCTGAACCTCTTCAACCTAAACTGAGCTACAACCTGAGCTTCAGTTACAAGACAAAAATAAACAAAATGTCGATCGAACCCAATGAACTTTAGTTTTCCTTCATCAAATTCGTTTATCATCTTAATTCCAGTGTCCTTGCCAACTTTTCTTTGGAAGGTTGTTCCTTCTTTTGGAGAGGGATTAAGGAAACTATTAGCACCATGACTGCATGGTTTCTTAGGCTTGTTCACAATGGCCATCAGCATATAAATATTGGGTCTGGTGAATAGATTCCTAAGTTTCCCTTTTTAGCTAATTATTCCACCTACATTCTCTATTTATTTATTCTTCAACATGTTGCTGAACCAAAACTGTTAGAATATGTAGGGCTTGCACTCAACACAGCAAAGCCCAAGTCCAAGATTGATTCACCTCTACAATAAGGAAAGTACAAGAATATGAAAGTACAAGAATAGGAAAGCCGAAATAGTTAAAGAAGTAAAGTCCGAATAGAAAAGTCAAAATAAGACTCTATTTTGTATAGGAAGTTTTAAGTTTAATGTTTCCAAAAGATTAGGTAGAAGTTAACTTATATAAACTTGTATTCAGTGAAGGAATAAAACAACAATAATACAATTTTCCAATTATTTTCTTTACATGGTATCAGAGCAATTTTTTTTGTGACCTAAGACTCTGGGGAATCAAGCTCTTTCCGACGACTACGCACTTTGACCGATAGACGCAGGAGGCGGGGAAAAGAGGACAACACCAAAACACTCAGCCAGATCATCCTCCAAGATCAGGGAATAACCTTTTTTCCCTTGTGAACACAACAAGGAACAATTCATATAGAAGAGACAACTACACAACCAACAAAATCTTCATGCAGCAGCAACTTCACGCAGCCAGATCCTCCACCTTGACGCCGAGAAGCAAGCGCAAGGAAAGATCACACAACAAAAAAAAAATACCACCACCAATGTTGAGCAATATCAACATTTGTGTTGAGAATTTTTTTCAGCCTTCGCGCTGAGGGGGGAGTCGTGCTGACTCGAGTCGAACTATTAGTCGTGATTTCTTCATACTAGAATTGGAAAGTCATGCTGACCACTCGAATCGAACCATATGCTGACCACTCGAATCGAACCATTAGATGTTCACTCGACGGTCATTATTTCTTCATACCAGAATTGGAGAGTTATGCTGACCATTCGAATTGAACCATTAATCGTTCACTAAATAGTCATGATTTCTTCATACCAGAATTGGAGCGTCATATTGACCACTTGAATCGAACCATTAGTCGTTCACTCGAAAGTCATGATTTCTTCATACCAGAATTTTATCTAGAATCATCCAAAATTCGACAATCATGCTGACTCGAGTTGAACCATTAGCAGTTTCACTTATGCTGACAATCATGTTTCTTCACCAATTGGACTTCAAAGTTTTCTTTAAGTTGCACATTTCATCTGCGTCTACATGTCCAGCTTGCGGGAGCGTGTTAGAATATGTAGAGCTTGCACTCAAAATAGCCAATCCCAAGTCCAAGATTGATTCACCTCTACAAGAAGGAAAATACAAGAATAGGAAAGTCGAAATAGTTAAAGAAGTAAAGTCATAGTAGGAAAGTTAGAATAGGAAAGTCATAATAAAACTTCATTTTGTAAAAGGAAGTTTAAAGTTTTCTGTTTCCACAAGATTAGGTAGAAATTAGCTTATATAAGCTTGTATTCAGTCAAGGAATAAAACAACAATAATACAATTCTCTAATTATTTTCTTTACAAACTGATTATCAACCACATCAATCCTTCAAAAGAACCTGGTATATAGATTTGGACATGGTTTACCAAAAAAAAAAAAAATTCAATCAAAAACGCCATTTGAAAAATCCTCAACTTCATTAAATCCCAAAAAAAATCCTTTCAGTCTTGTTTTTGGAGGTGCGGGGAATCAAACACTGTGCGAGCGCTCTACTATATGAGCTACACCCCCTTTGCATAAACAATTATTTTTAGTTAAAAATTTAAATAAATTATTAACTTTTTGTGACATGCCCCATATAAACCTATCGAGTCAGGTTATTCAAAAACCAACAATGCTAACCCCGTTCCATTGTCATCTCTGTTTGACAACATTAAGTTAATTGTTGTCATCGATCCCAGTTACTTCTTCTTTATAACCTGGACCCATCTTAATTATTTTTCTTTGGACATTATTTTCAGATTCATGTGTCCTAAACCTCCTTTTACTTACTTCAATGGAAATTCTCTTTGATTTTGATCCTCTTACAGCAATCCCACCTAGCTACTACAAATAGCAGTAATACAAAGACAATGATGAAGCAGTGGCGATCCTGAGTCTATGGGGGTCCTGGGAAAATTCTAAAAATGGGGCCATCTTTAGAAGAAGAAAAAAATTTAATGCCTTATTTTAGTTAAATATTACTCTTCTAACCTTTTGAGATGCAAAATTACTAATTATATTGTTGTAATCAATTTTTTCCACTAAGTCTCTCTCAATAGACATCATAGCCAACTCATTTAATCTTTCTTGTGACATGGTGACAACACATCACAAAATAGAAGATGAAGTTGGAATCGAATCAGAGCAAGGTTTAGTCATTTAGAATTACAGAGAACAAAGAAAGAATTAATTAGATAGGGAAGATGAGAAGCGGATGGTGTGGAGAAGAAGTATAAGAGTCACAATCATTAATGCGCGTATTTTCTATAGCGTTTAATCGTTTTATGTAAAGTGGCGTGTATTTTATCTGTTTGTAAATAAATGGATTTTTAGGTTATAACTTAATTTTGAAGTAATATGTGTGTGTGTGTGTGTATAAATTAAAAAATATGGGACCCCTCATAAAGGGTGGGGGGGGGGGGGGGGGGCTGGGCGACCGCCCATGCCCAGGGATGCCCCTGTGATGAAGTCATGAATATCACATTTTATCTCGCCTGAAAGACTAAAAACATATAAACAAAGATGCTAAAAACAGACCAGACTATATGTACATAATGACAATAAAATGATTTCATGTGCATCACTCATTATACACATACATAATACAGTACCTCTGATGAAAAGAATGACATCTAGACTAGAGACCACAAAACTATAAAAGAGTCCATAGACATGTTTTTCATTTTCGATTAATTCTGTCTCCAACAATTCTAGCCAACCAAGTTTGCTAGTTTTTTTTTGATATTTTTTTACACTTCTACCTATTCTATAGAAGGTGTATGTGATTGTGTTTTAAAGAAAATGAGTAAAAAGTGTAAAAACAACCAAAAATGTCAAAAAAGACTCGTAAACATGGCTGGCTAGACTTACTCTTCTGTCTCATTTTGTAGCAATTGACAATTAAAACAAACCTACCATTTCTGTGCATTAAAGCTCGGAGAAAACACATCTTACATCGCATGTGCTATCATATATATCGGGCATGCCGTACCCATAAACCTAAAATGCTATACCAAAAGACATGGCTTTCAATACAATATCTTTATGAAATGAGGGGAGTCTAAGAGTTCCAATTATCAGAAAACTCTGACTTTCTCTTTCTCATCCTTGTTCCTCTACTTCTTTCCCTAATGATCTCAAGCAAGGATTGTGATTTTGTTTTTCAAGTTAATTTCGGTCTCTTGATTTTAATAAATATTTTGAGAAAATTTTCGATGTGTAAAGAAAAACATAAAAGTTTCGAGAATACATGAAATATATATAATGAATTTTGAGGGTACATAAAATATGTGGAAAAAAAATAAGTTGTAAGTAAATAAATCTATCAATACATTAAATGAAGCCTAAATAGTAAGAAATGGAAAAAACATGAAATCTATATATAATTAGAAAATTAGTGGGTGGCTTCAAAAACCAGTGTACAATTAGAAGAGATGCTAATTAGAAAATCAATAAGATGATTCCAAAAATCAATAAATAATTAGAAAAAACTTCAAAATATTTCGAAAAAACCCTCTTGGTCCACTATATATAGGTGGTGTAAGGTTTTCTCTAAAAAACCCCGTTGCTATTAGGGAGCGGATCATCTCCTTATAACTTTGTATGGCAACCTTTAATTAGTTGATGTGAGACTATCTTTAGCTAACACCAACCTAACAATCTCCACCTTTGGCGCGAAAGATTGTCACACATCCATCCTACAATCCACCCTAGTCTGCAAACTCAAAGTTCATCACATCCTCGAGCTCCTTGCGCAACCACAATCCTGGCTCGACTCTACCTGTTCGCAACCACCGCACTAATTTCACATTCGTCTGAACATGTAGGATACCTCCGAACACCACCTCGGTAAGGATTTGAATTATTCATACTCCATCTGGCTCGCTGCCCTGTGCAGATTTTCTCTAAAAGACATGTTGCTATTAGGGAGTGGACAACTCTTTATATTCTAAGATAACAACTTCACCTTAGTTGATATGGAACTATTTAAGCAAACTTCATCCCAACAATCTTCACATCAAAAACCAGTGTACAATTAGAAGTGATGCTAATTAGAAAATCAAAAAGATGATTCCAAAAATCAATAAAAAATTAGAAAAAACTTCAAAATATTTCGAAAAAACCCTCTTGGTCCACTATATATAGGTGGTGTAAGGTTTTCTCTAAAAAGCCCCGTTGCTATTAGGGAGTGGATCATCTCCTTATAACTTTGTATGGCAACCTTTAATTAGTTGATGTGAGACTATCTTTAGCTAACACCAACCTAACAATCTCCACCTTTGGCGCGAAAGATTGTCACACATCCATCCTACAATCCACCCTGGTCTGCAAACTCAAAGTACATCACATCCTCGAGCTCCTTGCGCAACCACAATCCTGGCTCGACTCTACCTGTTCGCAACCACTGCACTAATTTCACATTCGTCCGAACATGTAGGACACCTCCGAACACCACCTCGGTAAGGATTTGAATTATTCATTCTCCATCTGGCTCGCTGCCTTGTGCAGATTTTCTCTAAAAGACATGTTGCTATTAGGGAGTGGACAACTCTTTATATTCAAAGATAACAACTTCACCTTAGTTGATATGGAACTATTTAAGCAAACTTCATCCCAACAATCTCCACTTTGAAATGCGAGGAACACTTCTACTGAGAAGATAATCAACCATCTCGAGAAACACAAGGATTGCCTCCACCTATATTGTAAGAAATTCATAAAAATTCCCTTGGCGAAATCAAAAATATCTTGACCGTGGGCGCAAAGGATTATAAACACAACCTCGCTATGTTTTTATCCCAATCACGAGTCACAACCAAACCTAGGTGGTATGAGATTTTATCTAAAATGCCACATTCTCCACCTGGTTCGCTGCCCTGTGCGGATTTTTTAGGGAGTGAACAACTCTTTATATTCTAAGAACTATTTAAGCAAACTTCATCCTAACAATCTCCACTTTGAAATGAGAAGATAATCAACTCCACACTTCTACTGAGAAGATTATCAACCATCTCGAAAAACACAAGGATCACCTCCACCTATATTGTAAGAAATTCATAGAAATTCCCTTGGCGAAATTCATAGAGATTTTATCAAAAACGCCACATTATACTGGGACTATCTTTAGCCAACACCAACCTAACAGCTTCTTCTTGTGTTTTTTCTGTTTTGCAGGTCTGGGCAAAATGTTTTCCATCCTCCCCCATCTCCATTACTAGCCGCTGCTACTCTCTCAACCCATCTTTTCTTTCCTTAATTAACCATTGAACCCATGTCAAATCGATCCACCTGACCAGAATGAACAGCCGCAGTATCAACACACTTGCAATTAAATACCGAAGAGATCTCAATGATTATTTTCTGATATCACACAGCCATGACCAAACCAGAGGAACCCACTCACTTTCAATCACAGACTGCTACCAATGTATTTTCCAACATCATCATTGCTATAGCTCCCTTGTAATCGGGTCAAAATACAGCCCCAATCCCACTTCCCATTGCCTCAATCTCACTTGCCACCAGCCCATTACTTTCCACAACACCAACAATGCGTTACAACAGTTTGATAATAATATCACCATCTCCCCCACAACAATGGAACCCACACCAACACCCCCATCCACCCAATCACCAGCTGGTCCCTCTTAAACTGCACAATTGAACTTACGATCCGCAATTTGGAAAAAAAAAAAAAAAAAAACTAACTCTTCCAGCCCCATCCTTTGAACTTCGTAATGCAAGCACACACATTGATCCCTCCGAAGCAAAAGCCTTGATGGGCCCCCAAACACTCTGACTCTGACTCGTTCCCATCATCAACTCATTGATCCCTGGTCCAACGCTCCCTAATATACATACCATCTTCATCTTTCAATCCAATGGCAAATGTTATACACCCACACCCCATGCCATACATACTCATCCTTGTACCCGTACCCCCAGCAAACCCGCCCAACTGGGATGAATTTCATAACCGAACCTATACCCGACAACTTCTTCATCACGCAGGTTCTAACTCATTGAACCTCTCCACTGCTGAATGAATGAAATCCAATCCTTCCACAAGACGATCATCAAATCACCTTCTCAATATCACACCTCCATCACTATTATTCAATCCCTATCTCGAGCCTAACATCACCCACCCCAAATCAATTCATCTCAAATTGAAGAGATCTTTTTGCAAACCCTCTCCAATTGCTCAACATCTCTCTACTCAAGCTCAATTCCATCCTCTCTCATACCAACTGGACACACCAATCCCTTAAACAAATCTCCATCCCAACTTCCCAACAGTACCATCTGTACCTCACGCTCGGTCGCACCATCAAAACCCAGAACTGCCTCTGAACAGTACCATCTCTACCTGTTCCACTGGCTCAAAACACCCCTGCGCTGCATACACAACTGATGATTAGAATAATACAAAAGTTGGCCATTCAAAGAGTTCAGAGTTCAATCTCCTCAGCAGCTCATAAGCTCCAATGCCAAAGTCACGACTGAGTGAGATCTCTTCAGAAATACATACAAATGCTACTCTGAGTTCTGGCAATAGGCTCAAAAACAAGATTATTATCAAACGTTCCCTAATCTCTGCAGAGCATAAAATGAAACACAACTGCAATGCAACACAGAGAACATTCACAATTCAAGGTGCTACAATGCCATTGGGTAAACGTAAGCATACTCTCCGTGATGCAGAGATACAATTGGAGCATTTTTCGCTAAACAAGAGTTCTGGGGAAAAAAAGTCTCCTGCTCAGGGAAAAAGAAGATGATAGTAGCCATGACCTTGGGTGATAAATAGTACAAAATAAAGATTATTTCTGAGAACAGAGAGATTAAAGAAGGCTTACATAAGAGACTCCTCCGAGATTGGCAGATGCAACAATTTCTCTAGTCGAATTACAGGTGATGATGCATCAAACCCATCCTTGACAGTACTTTATACTTTATACGGTGTCATGATAATTTCGTCAATAAAACAAAGTAGTTTTGATTGCATGCTCAATTCAGCAAGGCCAAACAATGTTAAGTCCATTATTGGTATAATTCAGATATATGGATCCGAATTGTAATGAGTTGTTAAGCTCACATGTCACGCGGTCAAACCCAACACTTATGTATACACCATCTCCCTAAATATTTCGAGATATCTGTGAGAGTTAGGAAGGCGGTAGCATCGAAGCTTTTATGTATTGTTCAAGGAATTATTTCAATCAAACTATTATTCAAAGAAGTGTTTTCTCATTCCTCTCTAATTGTAATAAACCTATCAAACTAATTGTACTAAACCTGGATTAAAAGGGTTATATAAAAAGTATCATAATTTTTTTCTATCTGAAAGCATCGATGTTGGTCGATAGTTGACGACTATCATCACTTAAACTTGTTTTAAAAATCCACATGAGTTTTTTCACAAAAGACTTTTTGCCTTTCATGTAATACAAATGACTCTGAAGCATAGCTAATTAATAGTGTATTTTTTATCTTTATAAAATAATTTAATTTATTTGAACTTAATGCCCTCAATTAAATAATACTACAGTCATGACTTTTATCAACGAAATTTTACTTCCTTTGAAAATAGTACATTTTTAATTGGGAAAAACTTGTACCAACAAAACATTTGTCTATAGATTCCTTGAATTATCCTTGTACAATATTTTGCAATGAAACAAAAAAAAAAAAAAAATAAAATAAAATAAATTTGTCAATAAATAAATTTGTTGCCCATAGTACAACAATTTCCAAAGAAACAATAATGAGTTAATGAAGTTTATTGATAAATAAATTTTCATGGAAATGATTATTAGTTTTTAAGAAGAAAAAAGTTGTTACCAATAAGGTTGCAATTACCAACAAAATTTTATTTACTTGTTGTAAAGATGTAATTAAAATAGATATTTTTTCTAAAAAAAAGATTCGTTTGCTATTAGTATACCAATTTCCAACAAAATAATTATTTATCGCTATAAAATAGTTAATGAGCTTTAACGAGAAATAGATTTTCATGAAAATAATTATTACTTTTTACCAACGAAAACAATTTGTTACTAATAAGGTTATAACTATCAACGAAATTTACTTTCCTTGCTATAGAGACTTCATTAAAAATATATTGTTTCAACAAAATAACAAACGTTGCCAGTAGTATAGCAATTTTCAACAAAATATTACTTTGTTGCTATAAATTAGTAAACGAGTTTTAACAAGAAAAAATTAATGAAAACAATTATTAATCATTATCAACTAAACGAAACATTACCAATAATGTGATTATTATCTAGGAAAACATATTTCCTTACTAAAGAAGTGTTAATATTTGTTAGCGAGGAATGTGATTTGTTGTTAAAATTAGTTTTCCTTAGCAACAATACCGAGGAACTAGTATTTTGTGGCTATAAATAATATTTCGTTGGTAAATCAATTAGGCAGAAAATTAGATTTGGAGGGAATACTTCCCGCCACCTATTTAACAAGGAAAGTTTCCCATAAAATATATTTTATTGAAAAAAAGTAACAAGTTTATGGTTGTTTCAAGGAAATTAAATTTCATAGAATTTTTTTTTTTTTTTTTTTTTTTTGTAATTGATAGATTTCTTGTAGTGAGTTATGTTGATAAAGCCATGCACACACACACTTCGAATTGAAAATGATTAATGAAGTTCATTTAACCTTTGGATACTATCAAATTGTTGTTTAACTTTATTGATATACGACTATTACATTGTTACTTGTTTTCTGAAATTTTTAGCAATTAGATTATTACTCTGGGGATAATAAATAGAGTGACCATGTCTTTGAAATTGATTGAGTTAGTAATGTTTGTGGGTAACATTTCTGGAAATTCTCACGAGATTATAATTCGTCTACTAGAGGCAATCTAGGGGTTTAAAGCCTTATTGCACGTTTAAAGTAAGTGCAGCCGATAATTCCTTTGAAAGTGAGTGATAATTTTATTTTTATTGTTTTGCTCGAGGACTAGCAAAATATAGGTTTTGAGTACTTGATATTCATATAATTATTATATAAATATTCTCTAATTTATATATGTTAGTGTTTCGAATATTATATTCTATTCTAATTATTTCGTTTTCGTGTTTTTGTAGAAATTTGAGCTTAAATGAAATTGTGTTAAGGTGGCAATTTGAATAATGATCAATTGATTGGTTCAAATGGCGGTACAAAGTAACGGGTGACAAGTCAACAATTACATGCCAAAACCCGATCCAAACAAACCCAAATCCATCAGTTTTAACCTAAGCCCAAGCCCGAATTAATTCTAACCTTCCTCCATATAATTGGCAAACAAGATTCTTATTGAGTTCTTCTTCTGGCTCACGTATCTTCCCTCTTCCAAGCCTCTCATTTTTCTCCCAACCTCCCATGTCCTCTTTGGCAAAGACATAGAGACATTCGTCTCTCGCCATTAACCAACCACCTAACCACATCCACCTTGCTGGCGATCCTTGCTCAATAGAAGGACCGACAGCGAAACCACTGGCCACACCTCATCCTCCTCCCAGTCCCTGTTTCACGCACACGAACACACAGTCATCACCGCCCAAACCAACTTCGTCCAGCCACCACCTCATCTCACGAACTAACCCTTCTCCCCTGTTTCTCCCTCACAACACCGTCCAGACACCATCACCACCACAACATCTTCCACCTCTCTCGTCTTTCGTCTCGCTTTTCCCTTTGTTTCCCTCCCTCTCGGCTACCGTCACAACCGGAGCAGACAGGAACATCATAAGCAGAGCCATCATCCAGCTCGCACAGCACCAACGCCACAGCCTCATGATCCTTCTCTCTCCCTCTCGCTTCTCTCTCTCGTGTCTCACTCACCCTTTCCTCTCTCTCTTGCAGGTGAGCTCGAACGAGGAATCAGCAACAGGGACGAAGACGCAAAGAAAATGAGGGAACCAATATTTTTTTCTAAAACAGTTGGTTATTTGCATCGGCCTGTTTGCTCGGTACCACCACACATCCTAGATTCCATTAAAGAGGAGATGGAGTTCCATCACATAGTCGTCGAATTCACCCCCACCATGATCTTTTAGACCCTGTACCGAGGCAAAGATAAAATCACAGGGTTTCCTAGAATTTGTCGCATTTGAATTACTGTTTTATATATGCTTAAATGTTAGATACAATTGATTTTTGAATATTAACAATTTGTTTTCACCGATTTTATCCCGGTATAACATATAAACTAGTCAGTAGTTAGAGTCCTCTTTGTTGATATTCAAAGCCTGTTTTGATTGATTAAGTTAAACCTGTGATTGTATGTGTCGTAGAAAGACATGCAATGCTAAGGGTTTATGCATTTGTTGAAATTAATTGTGAATGTGGACTAATCCTTAGATTAGTCGTAGTGATTCTTGAAAACAGTAATTTAGGTTAAACAAGTCTTGAAGAACCTATGGTGGATTTGATGTCTCGGTCCACTCTCTCATCATCTTATCAATTTAATTTTTAATTGTTCAATTTATTTATCTTAATTTAGTAATTTCTAACTGCTGTAACCCCCACTTTAGATTAGTTTAAATAGATTTTAGAATTCGGTTGTCTCGTCAATCCTCGGGGGATCGACCCGTATTTGTCACTGTCTACTAGTTAGACAGTCGTACACTTGCGGTATTACAAATAGGGTTTATTATTTTATTAATTTAGGTTAGTAAAATCTGTATCACTATACTCCTTAGAGAGCTGTGGAAAATTCAAGACCCCCTTGCGTACAGCTCCTACTTTGGAAGATTGTCCAAAATATTCTTCCCACTAAGTTTAATCTGGTCCATCTTCACACACCCATGGAGGATCAATGTCCTTTCTGTAATAACCACTCAAAAGATGTTATTCATCTAATTTTTTCGCTGCCCTATTATTCATCATCTCTGGCAAATTTTGCCCCTCCCGATTGACTGGCTAAATGAGAGCTTTGATACTCACTTTGTCCCCCTTTTTCTTCAATTTCATGTGGAACTCAGCCAAAGTTCATCCCCGTGTTAAAAAAGAAATGATATCCCAATTTGTTGCCTTTCTACAAACAATCTGGCAGGCCCGCAATAACAACATTTTCAACAAGACCAAACTCTGCCCACGCAAGTTCATCTCTAATTTTCAACACACCTGGAAAGATTGGCAACGTCACTGGTTTTCTACCCCATCCACTCCCTACGGTACCATCGAAGACCCTTTTGGGACTCCGACAGAAGGCCCGGTAACCATTCCCCAACTCTTGGAAACTGCACAAACAGATCAGTTGTCCCATGTTCCCTCCACTATGCACTACCTGCCCACTTTTGGGCCTTTCACCAAATCGGCTTCTATCTGTAGTGACATGATCAAAACCCAACTACAAGTAGCTAGATCTCACAGGATAAACTCCACGGCTATCCACTCTCAACCCTTTCATCAAACCTTGGACCGAGATTCAGTTATTGTCACTTACGATGGTAGCTTATTTACTAATAATAAACAGGGCCTATAGGAGTTTATGCGATCAATATAAGAGGAGGGGTGCTTGCGCTGATAGCTCGCCCAATTGCAGGGAAAGTTCTAGACAGCATCATGGCAGAATGTTTTGCAGCCGAGGCGGATATTCTTCTCATCCAGGCTAAGCAATGGAGGACAGGGTTTCTGCTAGGAGATTCAGAGACACTCATTTCTATTCTACAAGAGGATCAGCTTCATCCAAAGACGGCCACGTACTGGATTTGACGTCCAATTATCAACAACATCCGCAGACTGCTTTCCTTTTATACCTTTTAGTTCTGTAATTATATTATTAAAGCTCTCTAACTACAAAGCTCATATTTTGGCTAATAATGTTTGACAGAAGTATTGTAATTGTACTTATTAATTAATATGCATTGAGCTTTTTAAAAAAAAATAAAAATAAAAATAAAAACTTTTAGCTAGAGTTCTATCATCATAATTCATAAATGGTGATTTTATAGAGAAGGTTGGTTGTGGGCTTTATTCCAACCACAGCCCAATGTGCTAAACTAATAATGTGGGCTCAGTTTGAGAATACCTCCATCACAATGTTGTGTGAAGTTGGGGTTAAGATGAAGATTCCACCAATACTCTTAGGGGTGATGGGCTTAAAACTAATTGCTTTGGGCCATTTTGGCAATGGCCAGGCCAATATTGGGTTCAAATTCAAAATGATTTCAGTTTAGAAGTAACTCAGGACCTTGAGTACTTCATCAACGCTAACAATTTTTTATGTTTTATTGGATTGTTGATAATTTTTATTTATTTATTAATTTATGTTCGAATGTTACATGACTGATCCTATAGAGTTAACCAAATCAGATTCAAAAGCTACAATATTGTTATCAATTAATAACATTGTTGCCTCCCTCTGCATAGAAACTTGCTTTCACTCTGGTCCACCACCTTCACCTTGCATGAAGACTCGTTTTTGCTTCGGTCTAGTTCATCTAAGCAACTGCATTCAATACTTGAAGGCTTGTCAACGGCGGAGCACATGTGCTCCTAATACTTAGACGAAAATTCACAAAATCCTAACTGATAAGTCAGACAACAATTTTTCATTTTTATTTTACTATATATTGAGACTGTAATAAATTTTAACCCAAATCGAACGACTGAAAACATTATAAATCTCCAACTTTGAATCATCGTGATATGTGGCTAGATTTTTTTTGCTTTTACAAATTTCAGCATGGAAAAATCACCTTTTAAAGAATCAATTTTTTTTTTTATACATGCCTCTATAATTCTTTGAGTCTTCTCTATCCGTCCTCTATTAACAATTTTGGGAATCCTCTATCTATTATGACATGAATCAGATCATTCATCAAATTGAGAACTTCCAATATTTGTCCATATATTGATCCAAAATATTTATAAAAATACGAAAATGAATAAAATAGATTAAAGAGTCAGAGTATGAACCAAATTTCAGGAGTCATGGATCCTTACTCCCATGGTTGTCTTAATTAGACGACCGACTGCCTAATCCAAATCATGCTCACATGTCACGGAGTGTTTATGGGGGGATGTCAACCCTTCCAATCCAACCAAAGTAACATGCCTTGAGCGCTCGAGTGATAGACATCTATGTAACGCGCTTAATCTCTTGTTTCACTCAATTAAAGATACACCAAACCCAAAAAAATACATCGATGATGATAAGAAGAATAGGTTTTCATTATTTTCAAATTGGAGGAGCCTAATAAATCAGAGCTTCATCACTTAAAATAATGCTTAGTAGATTTAATAAAGCAAACACAAGTCGGAGTCGGTGGGATGGGGATGAGTTGGGTGCACATTTGATTATTCAAATACAAGTAAGCCCCCACCACTACATTTGTTTATCTTTTCTTTGAAACTGTACCAACTTACTTGTTCATTTGAATAATACACTCAATCATTAAAATCATTTTTTAAATATAACAAATAAATATCAGTTGTTTTAGGATCGATCAAAATGATCCACACATGCAGCATAGTGTTTGCATCTACCGTGGGAGAATAAAATTTATGTTCAAATATATAATACAAACTCCATCACCCATTGTTGGAAATATAAATGCTACAAATTAAAACAAGAACGAAGTTATCGATTTTTTTTTAGTTGAGTCGCGGACTAGGTCGCTCTTTTTAAGACGTTTCGCAATTATGCCCAAAATTGTGCAAGCAGCCTGATAGCTTCGTCGTCCCTAGAATAAAACAACCCAAAATTATGTATCTGTCTCGTTCAATCACATGCACTGATGAATAACGAAAATCTATTCACCCTATATCTTTTGCTCGGAATCACAAAAACAATGAGTAAATTCGAAAATACAAAACAACTGGAACTCTGATAATAGATTGCTTTCGATGCATCTTTTAACTTAAAGAGAGCAAGTATTTATAGGCTCGTAGAAAATCTTTTTTCGAGAGAAAACGTGCCTTAAAAGGCGGCAGAAATCACGAAGAAAACGTGGGGAGAAAAGACTGGACCAAATAAAGAAAATATATTTTATTTTTCAAATAAAATTTCAGCAAAAAGAAAAGTTTCATCTCAATCCCTTGGAATGGACCAACATTGATCTATCTCTTCCCTTCTTCACTAAAGTGGGTACCCATTGGGGTCCAAACACTATCCTTATTAACTCATCCAAAGTGAGTTATATAGAGGATATGAGACTAAACAATATAAAGAGAGATTCAAAGTTAAGAAACCATTTTGTTTTAAAATTCAAAATAATGTTTTAACAATCCCCCACTTGAATTTTAAAAAAAATATTTCTTCATCGAGCAATCTATAATTATAAGATTGTGCATAAACAAAAGTGTTTTTCAACTTGAACTCTTGCGTAGTGTTCATGATTTAGATTATACTAGAGTAACTCGTAGGTTTGAACTCTATCTCTAACAACATTACACGCACAACCTTACCAGGGTGAAGTCTAAAAATCTCATGCTTTAAGACCATGCACGTATATCCCAGTATAGTGAAGGATTTAGGAATTTTGCCCACAAATTTCATAGAAAGTGACCATACTTTCACAATCACTTAGGTGAGTCTATCAAGAGTACTCTTGTAGCTAGGTACTCCACTCCACATAGAGTATAGATCTCATTAAGAGTTTTTAACTCATCCTACCATCGCTTCAGGATCCCATGCTTCAATCTAGGAATGGAATTACTATAAGGTCAGCATGATTCACTTCATATCATTCATGACTTGTTATTACCCATTGAACCTATTTCTTAGAATTTCAAATCTATAGGTCAGGTTACCATCATGAATAACTCATCAATCTAAGGGCATAAGTCTCATTCCTTTAGAGGTTTTGAAAACATTCTCTCTAGCTAATCCTTTCGTCAAAGGATTAGCCAAGTTCTCATCAGTTCGTACATGATGCACTCTAATAGCACCAGTAGATAGAAACTCTCTAATCGTACTGTGTTTACGATGTATTTGTCGTCTCTTGCCGTTATAATAACGGTTATGTATCTTTGCAATAGTCGCGTTACTATCGCAATGGATCAAAACAGCTGGTATCGGTCTTTCCCATAGAGGGATCTCTGCTAGCAGGGTTCTTAACCAACCTGCTTCCTCACTAGCCGTGGCTAGTGCTATCATCTCTGACTCCATCGTGGACTGTGTCAGAATAGTTTGTTTCTTTGATATCCAAGAAATAGTTTCACCAGCTATACTGAAAATATAGCCACTGGTGGCTTTGGAGTCATCTGAGAGGGTGTTTCAATCAACATCGCTATATCCTTCAAGGACAACGGGAAACTTCTGATAGTGTAATCTAAGGTTTTTAGTCCTCTTTAGGTACCTCATGACCCTTTCAATAGCATGCCAATGTTTTATACTAGGTCTACTGGTAAATATGCATAGTAGTCCTACAGCATAAGCTATGCCGGGCCTAGTGCAATCGATAGCATATCGTAGGCTACCAATGATGCTCGCATACTCAGATTGTCTAACACCATTACCGTTGTTCTTGAACAATTTTACACTAGGATCATTAAGAGTACATGCAGGTTTACAGTCAGAATAATTATATTTTTTTAGGATCTTCTCAATATAGTGTGATTGATCCAAAGAAATTCCTTTTTCAGACCTAGTAATCTTAATACCAAGGATTACACTTGCCTCTCCAAGGTCTTTCATATCAAAGTTCACACGCAATAAAGATTTCACTCTATCCACGACATGAATATTAGAACCAAAGATAAGCAAATCATCCACATATAGACATATAATAGTGCAAATGTCATTTTTCAAATTTATAATAAATGCATTTGTCACTTTCATTCACTTTAAAGTCATGTGAGATAATAAGATTATCAAATTTTTCATGTCATTGCTTTGGAGCTTGTTTTAATATGTATAGAGATTTATCTAGTTTGCAAACTTTATTTTTTGCCATGGAATTACAAAACCTTCAGGTTGGTCCATTTAAATTTCGTATTCTAAATCACCACAGTTTTAACATCCATTTGGTGTAATACTAGATCGTGTATTGCAGCAAGAGAAATTAGCACTCGAATAGATGTAATTCTAGTAACAGGAGAATATGTGTCAAAGAAGTCAACATTTTCTCTCTGTCTAAACCCTTTTGCTACAAGACGAGCTTTAAAGTTTTCAACATTTTCATCGAGTTTCAATTTCTTCTTAAATACCCACTTACACCTTATTGTCTTGCAACCTGGTGACAAATCAACTAAATGTCATGTTCTATTAAACTCAAGAGAGTCCATTTCATCATCGATAGTCTCTTCCCAAAAGTTGGCATCTATAGAAGATAAGGCTTCTTTAAAGTTAAGGGGATCCTCCTCTACTGTAAAGGCATAGAAATCAGGGGCCATAGTTTTTAGAAGTTCGGTTCCGTTTACTTCTCCTAGGCTCAGATTCTGTTATTTTTTCGTTTTCATTCATCCTGATCATAGGCACGTTATTAGAGAATGTACCCTACTATTTCTCGAAATAAAAGAAAATCTATGTTCATAGAAATCAACATCGTTCGATTCTATGATAACGTGATCACTTAGGTCATAAAATCTATAGGTTTTGTTGTTAACGGCATAGCTATGAATACACACTCATATGCCCTACTGGCAAGCTTGTTCCTTTTAGGATTAGGAATTCTAACATAAGCTAAACAACCCCAAGTTTTGAAGTATGACAAGTTTGGTTGTCTATTTTTCAAAATCTCATAAGGAAAAGATTTACTTTTCGATTTAGGGGCTCTATTTAGCACATAACAAACCGTCAAAATAATCTCTCCCCACCAGTGTGATGCAACACCGGAGTTAAGTAGAATGACAACTACTGATTCAGTAAAAGTTCTGTTTTTCCTTTCAGCTTTTCCATTAATCTCAGGAGAGTGCGGTGCAATTGTTTCATGAATAATTCCATGAGAATTATAAAACTCTATGAAATTACAGCTGTCATATTCAATGCCTCTATCACTTCTAAACCTTTTTATCTTTCTATTAAACTGATTTTCAACTTCCGTTAAAAATATTTTGAACATGTCAAATGCTTCACTCTTATTTTTCATTAGATAGACAAAGGTATAATCGGAGCAATCATCAATTAACGTAATAAAGTAACGTTTTCCATTTCTAGTCAAAACACCATCAAGTTCACATATATCTGAATGTATTAAATCTAAGGGATCAGATTTTCTAACAACTGATTTATGAGGTATTTTGGTTATTTTAGCTTAGCTACAATAGTTGCATTTTTCAAAGTCATTTAAGGACAATTTTGAAATTAGTTCTAAGTTACTCATGTTTTTAATTATTCGCTTATTAACATGACAGAATCTAGCATGCAAAGTATTAAAAGAACACAACACGTAAGCAGAACTATAAATTTTATTAGCATCAACATTCAATTTAAACATACCATCAATGGCATACCGTTTCCCCACAAATACATTGTTCTTAGTGATGGTATACAAATCAGCCCCTATTATTTGAGTAAACTCAACCTTGTTCAGAAGGTAACCAGAAACTAAATTTTTTTCTCATATCTGGAGTATGTAGGACATCCTTCAGGATGATGGTTTTTCCAGAGGAAAACTTCAATTCTACTTCGCCAGTTCCAGCAACGATAGTGGAGTGGGAATCACCCAACAATACTTTCTTGTCCTCAGCTCTATAATAAGACTTGAACATTTCTCAATCATAGCAGACATGTCGAAAAACACCAGTGTCAACCCACCATCCCTCGGATCCACCAACAAAGTTGATCTCAGAGACCATGGCTATAAGCTGGTATTTGGTAAGGTTCACCTGTTACAAGTATAACATAGGAATTGTGCTGATTCATTTCTTGAGGGGTGATTTTTTCCATTCTGATTTCACGGAGGATTCTGATTCTGTTGATTGCGGTTCTGGTTGTTCCGATTTTGATTGTTCCGATTATGATTGTTTCGATTTTTATTGTGACTCTAACTTTTCATAGTCTTTCCACCGGGTTTCAGAGCCATAGGGGTGGATTTCTTATGGTTAGAAATAAG
The DNA here is from genome assembly GCA_963556465.1 of Berberis vulgaris. NCBI lineage: Eukaryota > Viridiplantae > Streptophyta > Magnoliopsida > Ranunculales > Berberidaceae > Berberis > Berberis vulgaris. The sequence continues at coordinate 97,742,682 of OY747124.1, read as the reverse complement.
CAGAATTTCATCTTTTCTGATCTTGTTTCCGAGCTTCCTCCTCAACTCGAAGTCAGGTAATCAAACTTTCTAGAGAAAACTTTTTGATTTTATGCCTAAGTGCATTTTTAAAGTCTTTCCAGCTAGGGGGGGGGGGGGGGGGGAATTTATCTATCACAACAACTACTTGAAATTGCTCATCTAAGGTCATGGCTTCAGATATGATTTCATGAGCAATTTTTTGTATCTCGTGAGATTGGGTTTTCACAAACTTGTCATCAGTCATTTGGTATTTTAGATAACGACTGACGGCATATTTCTTTGTGCCAGCCTCCATGGGTTGAGTCGCGGACTAGGTCGCAATCTTTAAGACGTTTTGCGGCTTCGTCTAAGACTGTGCAAGCAGTCTGATAGCCCCGTCGTCCCTAGGATAAAACAGCCCAAAATTCTGTATCTGTCTCGTTCAATCACATGCACTGATGAATAACGAAAATCTATTCACCCTATATCTTTTGCTCGAAATCACGAAAACAATGAATAAATTTGAAAATACAAAACAACTGGAACTCTGATAATAGACTGTTTACAAAACTCTCTGAAACAAACTGTTTACAAAACAACTGGAACTCTAATAATAGACTGCTTTCGATACATCTTATAATTGAGAGAGAGCAAGTATTTATAGGCTCGTAGAAAATCTTTTACGAGAGAAATCATGCCTTAAAATGCGGCGGAAATCACGAAGAAAGCGTGGAGAGAAAAGACTGGGTCTCCTCCGACTTAGTCTTGTTCTTTGAAGCATATAAAAAAAAGATATTTTATTTTTCAAATAAAATTTCAGCAAAAAGAAATGTTTCATCTCAATCCCTTGGAATGGACCAACATTGGTCTATCTCTTTCCTCCTTCACTAAAGTGGGTACTCCTTGGGGTCCAAACCCAAGTCCAAACACTATCCTTATTAACTCCTCAAAAGTGAGTTACACAGAGGATATGAGACTAAACAATATAGAGAGTGATTCAAAGTTAAGAAACCATTTTGTTTTAAAATTCAAACTAATGTTTCAACAATCCTCCACTTGAATTTTTAAAAAAATACTTCTTCATCGAGTAATTTATAAATATAAGATTGTGCATAAACAAAAGTGTCTTTCAACTTGAACTTTTGCGTAGTATTCATGATTTAGATTATGCTAAAGTAACTCGTAGTTTTGAACTCTATCTCTAACAACATTACACGCACAACCTTACCAGGGTGAAGTCTAAAAAGCCCGTGCTTTAAAGTCATGCACGTATATCCCAGTATAGTGAAGGCTCTAAGAATTTTGCCTACAAATTCCACAGGAAGCGGCCATACTTCCATAATCACTTAGGCGAGTCTATCAAGAGTACTCCTGTAGCTAGGTAATCCACTCCACATAGAGTATAGATCTCATTAAGAGTTTTTAACTCATCCTATTATCGCTTCAAGAACTCACGCTTCAATCTAGGAATGGAATTACTATAAGGTCAGCATGATTCACTTCATATCATTCACGACTTGTTATTACCCATTGAACCTATTTCTTGGGATCTCCAGTCTATAGGTCGGGTTACCATCATGAATAACTCATCAATCTAAGGACATAAGTCCCATTCCTTTCGAGGTTTTGAAAATATTTTCTCTAGCTAATCATTTCGTCAAAGGATCAGCCAAATTCTCATCAGTTCGTACATGATCCACTCTAATAGCACCAGTAGATACAAATTCTCTAACCACATTGTGTTTACGACGTATTTGTCATCTCTTGCCGTTATAATAACAATTCCCGTTATAATAACAATTTTGTATCTTTGTAATAGCCGCGGTACTATCGCAATGGATCAAGACAGTTGGTATCGGTATTTCCCATAGAGGGATATCTTCTAGTAGGTTTTATAACCAACCTGTTTCCTCACTAGTCGTGGCCAGTGCTATCATTCTGACTCCATCGTGGACTGTGTCAGAATAGTATGTTTCTTTTATTTTCAAGAAACAGCTCCACCAGTTATACTAAAAATATAGCCACTAGTAGCTCTGGAGTCATCTGAGAGGATGTTACAATCAGTATCACTATATTCTTCAAGGACAGCGAAAAACTTATGATAGTGTAATCCAAAGTTCTTAGTCCTCTTTAGGTACCTCATGACCATTTCAATAACATGTCAATGTTTTATACTAGCTCTTCTGGTAAATCTGCATAGTAGTCCCCCAGCATAAGCTATGTCGGGCCTAGTGCAATCGGTAGCATATCGTAGGCTACCAATGATGCTCGCATACTTAGATTGTCTAACACTATTATCGGTGTTCTAAAAATCAGCCTAGGCGGCCGCCTAGGAGCTAGAAAGGTAGAAAAATGCCCAGATTAATGGCTGGGCGGGTTCTGGGCAGTCTGGGCGAGTTTTTAAATTTTTTTTTTAATAAGGCTAACTGTGTTTTTATTTTATTTTTCTTTCCTTTTTTTTATAAATAAACAATTTAATTATTTTTTATTCAGTATATGTCTAAATGTAGCAAATGATGATTACTTAATGAAATTCTCAAAAGATCTGCCGGTACCAATTTTAGTAATGTAGATTTTATCAAACATGACTGAGGTTATTCATGCAATTTGAAGAAAAATAAAAGAGTATGTTTGGATATTTGTCTACAAATTCAACTTTGTATAAAGTACCCATCATTACCAACTTCAGTAATTTGAGTTTTAATAAATTTTGTTCATGATTGTTAATTTTTCATGTTTTTAAATTTTGCATATGTATATTGACATTAAATTGGATGTGATTGATAAGGTATTATACTTAACTTTTGTAAATTATTAAAGTTATAATACAAAACCTAAGACCGTCTAGGCCCCTGGGCGCTAGGCACCTGCTCGTCGCCCGCCCACTGCCTAGCGTTTTTTAGAACACTGGTTCTTGCACAACTTTACACTATGATCGTTAGGAGCACATGCAGGTTTACAGTCAGAGTAATTATATTTCTTTAGGATCTTCTCAATATAGTGTGATTGATCCAAAGAAATTCTATTTTCAGACCTAGTAATCTTAATACCAAGGATTACACTCGCATCTCCAAGGTCTTTCATATCAAAGTTCACACGCAATAAATATTTCACTCTGTTCACGACATGAATATTAGAACCAAAGATAAGCAAATCATCCACATATAAACATATAATAGTGCAAATGTCATTTTCAAATTTATAATAAATGCATTTGTCACCTTCATTCACTTTAAAGTCATGTGAGATAATAAAATTATCAAATTTTTATGCCACTGCTTTGGAGTTTGTTTCAAACCGTACAGAAAATTATCTGATTTACAAACTTTATTTTCTTACTCTAAAATTACAAAACCTTCGTATTAATCCACGTAAATTTCTTCTTTTAAATCACTATTAATAAAAACATTCTTAACATCCATGTATGGACACAGCATGGAGCGAATAACCTCAATTCAATCACCAAACCTGAATAATCTCTCAAAATAACAGGCAGATTTTTCTCCACTTTCCCCTAGAGTGTAGGCAGTAAATAAACTGCAAAACTATCCTCTCTTAAACACTCTCAAATGGCAGCAGTGGCATTCAAGCTATTAATCCAAAACAGAGGAGCATTTATTTACTAATAGATCCTCCAATCGGTAATTAACTTTCCCAATTCGTCTTCATCGTTGTCCACTCAAATAACAAACAACACACTCATTACACACTCTCTCTCTCTCTGCAATTCAAAGATACACAAAAAAAAAATCCATTTTTTCTCTCTAAAGCTCTTATTTTTCTTCCATGACAGATCCATTGAAGCATCTCTGCCCAGATGGAGGGACTGGGAACCTCTTATCTGATCTCAAAACCCTGTTTTCTGTGTTCAGAAACAGAAAAACAAAGATGTTTGTGTATGGCTTCATCTTTACTTTTGTTGCTTGCACTGTCTACATAGCTTTCTCTCCTTCCACCACAAACTCCTCTGCTCCTTGGTTCTCGAGTGTCTTCAATGCTGACAGATCTCACTTCCCCACTTTCATTTCTCACTTTTTCTCCAATTCTTCCTCTCTACCTGTGTTAAAGAACGGATCTTTAACAGTACAACATGGGTTTGCTGGAAATGAAACTATGGGTGTTGCTCCATCGAAGAAACTGAATCAAACTGTTAATGGGGTGTCGCCAAAACCGTCTAAGGAGTCAAATAATGGGACTTCTACAAGTGGGGTTTCAGTGCCAAAGCCATCTGAGGATGAAAAGAAGAAGATGGAGAAGACGGAAGAGAAATCAAATTCTACAAGTGGGGTTTCAGTGAAAAAGCCATCAGAGGGTAAGAGTGAGAAGAAGACGGAAAAGAAGGAAGATAAATCTAACTCAATAAGTGGGGTTTCAAAGGCAAGGCCTTTAGAGGAGAAGAAGATATCGAACGAAACAAAGAAAAAAATCGAGAAGAAGGTGGAATTTTCAGTAGAATCTATGGTGAACTGTAATATATTTGATGGGAGATGGGTGAGGGATGATTCATATCCACTCTACGCACCAGGATCTTGCCCTCACATCGATGAGCCATTTAATTGTTATCTCAACAGTAGACCTGATAGGGGTTATCAGAACTTCAGATGGCAACCCAGTGGTTGCAATATCCCAAGGTACCGTTGGAAAGATTTGATTTTGATCATTGTTTTTGCACAAAATTGGAGATTGAAATTTGGGTTTTGATTTACTCCGTTTGGTTAATATGGGTTTTGATTTTTATCTTCTAATTCAGGTTGGAAGGGAAGAAGATGCTAGAATTGTTGAGAGGAAAAAGATTAGTTTTTGTAGGCGATTCACTTAACAGGAACATGTGGGAGTCTCTTGTTTGTGTTCTTAGGAACTCAGTGGAAGATAAAAGTAAAGTCTTTGAAGCTTCTGGTCGACGCGAATTTCGCACTGAGGGTTCTTATTCATTTGTTTTCAAGGTATGTCAATCACCATTGATTTTGGAGTTATTTAATTTGTTATAGTTCTTGATCTTGTTTTATCTACTGAAAATTTCTTCTAATAGTAAAAGTTGTTTATTTTATTTTCCATGTTGGGCTCTATGTGTTTGTAGGACTATAAGTGCTCTGTGGAGTTTTTTCGATCACCATTCCTTGTTCAAGAATGGGAAATGCCCGAGAATGGATCAAAGCACGAGACCCTTCGGCTTGATTTAGTTGAGAGGTCTTCGTCTAAATACAAAAATGCAGATGTTATTGTCTTCAACACAGGACATTGGTGGACTCATGAGAAGACTGCGAAAGGGTATTTGATGTCACTAATTCGTTTTTGCTGAATTAAATTTGTGTATGTTATTTGAGACATTGCCACAAGTAATAGAAACTGAAGAAGAAAACTAAAAGAAAATAATTCGATTTTCAGTAAGGATTATTACCAGGAAGGTAGCCATATCTACGGTGAATTGAGCGTGGCAGATGCATTTCGAAAAGCTTTGACAACATGGGCAAGATGGGTTGATGCCAATGTAGATCATAAGAAAAGCACAGTTTTCTTCAGAGGCTATTCGGCTTCTCATTTCAGGTAAAATTAACATGAACAATGTGAAAGTTGAATTCTATATTTTATTGCCATTCATAATCTACGATGCTATTCATCATTAAAGCTTAAATACAAAGGTGATTTAGAGTATGTTTTGACTGTGTCATTTTGGTTTCCTTAGGGGTGGAAGGTGGAATTCGGGTGGACAATGTGATAGCGAGACGGATCCCATAACGAATGATACTTATCTAGCAAAGTATCCATCTAAAATGAGAGTGTTGGAGTCAGTTATGAAGGGGATGAAAACCCCAGTCTTCTATCTCAATATTACAAGATTAACGGATTACAGAAAGGATGCTCACCCATCAATTTATCGAAAGCAGTATTTGTCCGAGGAAGAACGGAAGTCTCCACTGAGGTTCCAGGATTGCAGTCATTGGTGCCTCCCTGGAGTACCTGATACATGGAATGAACTTCTGTATGCACAGCTTCTAATCAAACAATACGAAAATAATCATCATCAACAGGAGCAGCAGCAAGAAAAACATCAAATGCAGAAGGGACGATAGGTATGATAACACGGACTAATTAGCCACAGTCAATTATTGTAGTTAGTTTTGTTAAGCAATTGTACTATAGTTTTGTTCTTTGGCGGAAGAAGAAATAATTTGTGGAAGAACAAAGAGTGTTTCTATAATAGGATGTAGTAAAAGAAGGGGAATGAGGAAGGGAGTTGAAGGTATGAACTGTATAGAACAAATTTTTGTATGGGGTAGAGGAGGGTAGAAGTAGTGGTAGTGTGTCTTCCTCTCTTTTTCTTCCCCTTTCATCAAACATATACACTTCTGATTCAAGTAGTAAAAGATTATGAATTCCACTGTTGTATTTTCACTGAAAATTAAATAGGGTTGTAATCTCTTTTATCAGGCTTTTGTTGATCTGGCAATGTATGCTAGTGGTGATATTAGTTAAGGTTTCCATATTGTGAAATGTGAACCCTTGAAAATCAGGAAACCAATTCTGTTCTTGGTGCGCTGTGGCTTAGGCTTTCCTAGGTAGTCTGCCCCTAATTTGGTATCACAATTTTACCTTATTGTGATCATATAGGCATTTTCAAATGCTCGTCATTGTTGTCCAGTGTCCACTAGGCATTATATCTCAGTAACTTGTTATCGACGTGGTCAAAATTTCTGCCTCGTCTGGTATTAAGGTTGCTGTGATACTCTCTCCTTTCCAAGAGTGGAACGGTCGCTGCTTGGCTAATGGTCCAGCACGTCCAGACCTAACCTTGCTGACTGGCAAAACTCTTGAGCCTTCCCAGTAATTCTTGCAACTGAGGGTCAGTATTTTACCTCTCCATGTCATCTCTACCCGATTGCAGAGTTATTGTTGGCTTTGGCGTAAATACACAGTGAGTCCAATTTGAAGTTCTCAGACTTGAACATCTAGGATTCTATTTTCAAGCCATCCAGAATTCTATGACATTCTCAGTCTCTTAAATCTCTGGTCCTTGGAATTTGTATAATTCCAATAAATGAGATTTTACATTAGAACCCGATTGCCAGTAAAAAAAAAAAATGTAGGCACCAATTACATTCAGTCGTCAATGGCCCAAATGGATATTGTAGGCTAACTGGTTACCAATTGTTGAATATGGGAGCTTTGCACTGAGACGTAGCCTCGTAGCGTGAATGAGCAGTACTCTTTGAGTTTTAATTAGCAGTAGCCATGGCCATTGGTTTCCCAACAAGTACGATAGACCTCAAAATTTACATAACTAGAGTAGATCTTTGATTCAAAAAAATGCGTGTCATGTCAGGAACATATTATCTTGCCTTATCTTTGTGGTGTAGGAACAACCAGGTTTTGAGAGGTTTGAGTTTCTTCATAGTCTAAGCATATGGGGTTGCCTTTGACAATTTTCAGCCCAAAACACTTTGCAGAATATTAGTAATCTCCTACTAGCTACTCAGATAGCAATACCCTTCTTGACACTGAGAATCTGAAAAAAACTGCAGTGATATTAGGTTGTAATTTGTTCTGGTACAACTCGATAACATTGGTTCATTAGTTTATGGAGTCTATCCCTCTCAAACAATATTAGTAATAGTGAGTTTCACAACACGAGAAACTAACAACCAAAGCCCTTAAAAACACAATAAGGGTAATCTGCTCTGCGAGAGGCTGCGAGGGTTAATGAGAGGCTCTGCTCTGCTCTGCGAGAGGCTGCGAGGGTTAGCGAGAGGCTCTGCTCTGCGAGGGCTGTGAGGGTTGCGAGAGCTTTAGATCTGCTCTCTGCGAGGGTTGCGAGGGCTTAAGATCTGCTCTCTCTCGGCTCCATAACTGTTCCTCTTTGTCATGAATTGAAGCAGCTAGGGTTTTCTTCTAGGGTTCATCGTTTTTGCAGCTTTTCAATGAGTTTCTGGATTGCAAGCAGGTTAGGATGATGAGTACGAACCAAACCAACTGTGTTTCCTCCATCTGCCCTCATGGAGAAACACTCAATGATGAGAGGGAATCTGATCTAAACCCTAGTATTAGCCAAGAAGAAGCTACACTTCTGGAAACGATTCCAAAAGAGAGATCTGAAAGCACGGTTGCAGAGAAGACGCGGGATCTATTCCTGGTCCATCTGAACATAATCCTAGTATTCCTGGTACTGCACACGCACAAGAGAACAACACTAGAAACCCTATGAACTGGGCAGAAAAGCTCCAACAAAACAAGTATACAGGTACTACCAAGCTCCAATATATTCAGCCTAGTCTGCTGAATGGGAAAACAGTTGTTAGAGTTAACACAGAGGACTTTTTCTAGCAGAATCAAGGAATGCGAAACTTTAATCATTGGACGTTTTGTAGGTAAAAGGCTGGCTTATAACTATGTCAAAGACTACTTGATTCGGGCATGGGGTCCCAAGGACTTTGATATGAGTATTCATGGTGACAAGAATTTTATCTTTAAGTTCAGGAACGAAGCATATGGAAACAAAGTACTAGAGATGGGATCGCTTCATATAGCAAGTAGGTTGTTCATCTTGCGTAGGTGGACACACACTATGGATGAGGAGGCTGAAGTGCTAAGCACAGTCCCCATCTGGATTACACTTAAAAAGATCTCTCTCTTCCTTTGGAACCCGGAAGGCATCCAACAGATTGCAAGTGCTGTTGGAATACCCATTATGCTTGATAAGGCTACAGAAGCTAGATCGAGACTAGCCTATGCGCGGGTATGTGTAGAAGTGAACGTGAACAGTCATTTTCCTAGAACAATATCAGTGCTAGTGAATGAAAGCATGTTGCGCATGATAGAAGTCGAGTATGCATGGCTCCTTGTCAAATGCACAACTTGTGTGCAGGCTTTGGTCACTCCCTATCACAATGTCCTAAGAGTGAGAACGCTCCCAAGCTAGTGCATAAGGTCTGGCAAGTGGTAGACAAGAAGAAGAATGAGCATAATGCAACCAGTGATGGCTGGAATGTAGCCCATGGACGTAACACGTTCAAAGTTCGTTATAAGAACAAACCAAGTAGCAATCCAACTGATAGTACTCCTGACACAATAGCAGACAACACTAATACAGATCCTACTAAGAAGGAGATGGAAATTCCTAGCATACAACCTAGGGGTTCAAGGTACGTGGTGTTGGATCAGATTGATAATGAAGATTCAGATGCTGAAGCAGCAGCAAAGCCAGGTCTGTCTACCCTCGTATCTAACTCAGAGAAAACCCCAATGCAAGTAGTGGAAGTGCTAAAAACAAAGGATGCAACCGCAGTCCCTGGTAGCGTAGCGGGAAGATCCAACATCGCCCATAGATTGGCTAACACCCCAAACCATCAATGTTTTGAATTCAGAAATTGCAAGAATAGGCATGGATGCATTGATCACCGAAATTAAAAGCTTACTTGAAGCGAAAGCAGCAAAGGTGGGGCAAAACACTATTGCAGAAGAACATGAGGTTATCACAATACAGCCTCCCACGGAATATGTTCCATGAAGGTCTTCTTGAAGCAAGAAGATAAATCCTAAATTCAAGTAACTGATGATGATAATACAGGTAGAATGCAAATGCTTATTACAACCTTGTAAGGATGCTAGATTAGTGCTAGCATTCAATGGTTTCTATATCATGATTCATTGTGTTTCGATTCTTTACGACAACTTCTCATACATCTTGGGGCCCATATTAGGTATAAATAGGTCATGAGAGTGCTTAAAAGATTGATTGGTAATTACAAGGAAAAAAAGTTATGGCAGGTCTATCATGCAACCACTTTAGTAGCAGAACACTTTGCAAGGTTACTCCCAAACCTGGAGACGGTGAATCTAGAACTAATTAGGTTCTTTGTTGAAGCTTTAAAACAAGTTTATTGTTTTGTAGATGATGAAACGAGTGAACGTACGAGCGATTGTAAACTTTATCATCATTTTTTTTTTATTAATATAAGGTTCGGGGATCCTAAAAACCCTAGCTCACTTTTCAAAAAAAAAAAAAAAAACCAAAGCCCTTTATTAACAAAACAGAAGTTTGATGCTTAGATTTTTTTTTTATTTCACGAGTTTGGAAGGGAATTTTTTGGTTGATGATAGAGCTTCTTCAGAATGCGTAAAGAGCACCTGTTGCTTAGCTACCGTTGAATTGGATACGAAAGAAACTGTGGTAAGTATGCAAGAAAATTGTTTAGACTTGAAACTGAGACAGGTGGCTGATCATCGCTTCATGATGCACAAGCTTGTTGGCACTCACAGTCACATTGTAATAGATGGTGTACTAGCAAAAACTGCAATTATCGATGAAGTTGGTTTCATTAATTTCGGTGAATGGAAATACAGACAAACCGTACTGAGCACCTATGGAGTCCATTACGAAGATACGTCACTGAGGTATTCAATAATGGTGGGGAACGATCTGCCATGTTTAGTAAATTCAAGCTAGGACATATACAAACACGTTCCATGACTTCATACCTACCCGTCAATCATGTTTTTAGTTTATGAGACCCACATTCTACCTTCAATGCTATTCATGTGCCCCAATCTAGGTCAGTTTGAAATATTTGGCACCCAATGTCGAGAAACACTGCGCTCCTTTCCTTCTTCCTATTGTCACTCTCGTGATGCAGAATAATTTTGTCCAACCACTTTTAATGTCGTAGAATAGTACTTTCGTCTATCCATCCACATGTAAACAAGGATCAGAGAGCTCCAACTTTGTTCATCCAGTGTGAGTGCACATCCAACCATCAATGTTTTGAGTGCCACATATATGTTACATAGACGGTGAATGCACATGAGTGTTTTTCTCACTAGGTGAACAAAATCGAACAGGATGCCAAATGTATAATTGGCTCTAAATGTGGATGCTATCAGTGGAAATATTACTCACCCAGATTAAACTGGGTGTGGAAAGTATTGCTCTCCTCCTCTATAAATTCTTGTTTTAGAATCAATTCAATATTTTGGAAACTCGTGAAAAGTCCGGACAATGCAAGTTGCTTCTTCTTGTACTGCTTTATGAGCAAAGAGAATACAAGTACCAGTGCTTTTGGAAAAAGTTGTGTATACATTAACAATGGGTCTTTTTCTAAGTTGATGTTCATGGTGTTGTTCATATAGTTGTTTAGAATAGTCTAATTTAATATAAATTACATTAGGAAGGAGACGTGTGGTGATCTCTGTTCCCTAGTCCCCTATTAAGTTTGATTAGAAAACAGGTTTAATGAATTAATAAATGTTGAAGGATGAGGATTTGGTCCATATTGAAATGTTTGTATCTAATTTAGTGTGGGGAATGTTTAGTAAACAGTTGGCAATGCATGTAGTGAAGTACTCATAATCATGTGCTTTATAGTTCCAAGATCAACTAACACAACCTCTCCCATGTGTTTAGGGGTCACTTGTATTTCGCAATTCTCACTCTATGCATGTTATGTATATATGCGAGTGATGTTCCGTCCCTCAGGATGAGCAAAATGCAGCTTAGCAACTTGTCTAATCCGAACTCGACCTGAAACTTTTGGCCCATAGGTTTGAAAAACGAGCTTGTATCAAAACTTGGTTTGGTTCGCGCTGAGGTTGAAGGAACCTGAAAAACTTTGACCCAGCAGAAGCAGCAGCTGAAGGATTTCCTAGTTACTGGTGCTCAACCATTCCTGAGTGTGACCATCATCCTACTACTGTAGCCATACTGGCTTGCTGTGTTGCGTACAAAAACAGGTTTGCATCAAGCAAGAGTAGAGCATACAAAGTGTCCAAGGGTGTATGAATCAAAATCACTCTCATTGTCAAGGGGCCTTCTATGTATTGGACTTATCTGTGTATATGCCCATGGCAATTATTGTGCGAAAAAACTAACAGTGTGGTGGGTATCTGACTGATATTTTGTAGAACTTTGGCTACCTAACATTTTTGCCTTTTCTTCAAAGATTGGCCTTGCTTTTAGGAATGTTAGCAATTTGTCAAACATCTATTACCATGGCAAATATGTATGTTGGGGTCTTGACAAAGGGTGGAGAGAATTTCTATTGGAACTTGATGCTATGGATGTCATATCATATACGCATTGAAGGGACAAGCGGATGAAGCGATTTTTTGAAAGCCAATTATCTATTTTGGCTGAACTTCCTTAAAATTTTATTAGCTTTCATTTTGTCACTAGAGTAGATAATGAACTAGCACATGCTCTAACTTTTAGTCGTAGGTATTTTGATGTTGCTACCTAGACTATAATATCTTGATTGTGCTTTAATAGAATTTATTTTATGAAAAAGGTACAGGAATTACCATGCTTCTTTAATTCCTAAAATAGTTTTTACTGGAAGAAAAAAAAAATAACTAAGAAGCATCATCAATGACATTACGCTTTCAAAAATGAAATAAATCAAGCCGGTATGTGAGCCACTGTCATATCCTTACACTCTTGAACCAACATCCAACATCTTGGATAGCATTTCAAATTGTGTGTTCCTAAAATTCCTTATCCAATATCCCTATTTTTCAGGCTATCTTGATAGGGTTCAAAGAGAGTGGCACCAAGTGAATGAGAATACGATGTTTAGTTTGAAGATGAACCACAAAAAACTTGGATGTTTTGGAATGAAGCTACTTCAACCCGTACTTTGGGGATTTAGGTAGAGCATCGGATAATTCTTTCCCATCATTTTTTTATTTTATTTTATTTTATTTTCAAATATACATCTTTCGTTTGAGATGCTCTCAAACATTGTCTCCACGAGTTAGTCGAGATTCCCCCTTTGGTATTGGAGAACTTCCAAAGGACGCGATTAGTTATAGTTTTTGCTTTGCGAAGAATCCAATTAAGGGTGTGTTTGATTTTTGTTTTCCATAAAAAAACTTAAACTCGCAAAAAAATCATGGAAGAGAAGAGAGAATGGAGAATGGAGGGGAATGAGCATGAAATTTGTGACCTTCCACCACCTATTTTCTCTCAAAATCATAGAAAAACACTCTATGGAGGCCTAAGAAAAGTTTTCCATGAAAAACTCAAGAAACATGGTTATCGTCATCGTCCTTGGATGAAAACTTTTATCACTTGCTCCCTCATCGAATCTCATAGTTCTTCATGAAAGAAAAAAAAAAGTGTCATAAGGGTAGAGGTGATGAGTTCGTTGGTGATGGTGGTTTGGTTAAGAAAGTGGAGTGGCAAAGAAAGGGGTTGTTAGGAATTTTTTTTCTCGAGATGAATTCGTATCTTGAGGTCTGATCTTAAGTTTTAGTTATTAAATTTTCTCGAGATACATAGTAAATTATGGGGTTTACCCATTATTTTCCTTGAGATCGTATTTGTATCTTGAGATTCATCTAGTGGTTTGTGCTTGAAGGACATTTTGGGAAGCAAAATTAATGTATGTGAGGTTTTTGACGGTCAGGGCACGTTGACTGCTAGTCCTAGCGGCAAAGTACAATTCTAATTTACTTTGGAAGTGTCTGACGTTGTATTCCCTGATTCTAGAGCGTGAGGCCGGCCCACCACCATCCATCATTCTCGAGATATTGTTCATGAGCGCATCTCGAGGATGATGGATGGTGGTGGGCCAGCCTCGCTCCTTAGAAGGGCTCCGTTGTACATTTTACTAACAAAACATTTATTCAAGAATACAAGTTAAAGTTGTTTGAGTGAGGCTAGAAAATCAAGTTTTGTAATCATGTTTTACAACCAGGACACATAAAATCTTTGGGAATTTTATCATTTTTTTCGAGACCATGACACATCATTTTGATTGCAAAAACCTGATTTTCTAGCATTTTTGAAGTTGTTTAAGAGCATTTTAAAACGTTGAAGGACACAAAATTGCATACAAGTTCCATCTAAAATGCGTAAGAGTACTACCACATGGATGAGCATGCAACTGATTAGTAGACCCATTTTTTATTTTTTCATCACTGTTAGATTTGTATCCAAAATGGTCAGAGGAGTTGACCAAGTCCATATGCTAGTGACTCAACATAAGGAGGCTTGGTAAACTCCTTTTAACCATCGGATCCAAATATGAAAAAACATGTAACAATAAAAATAAAATTAGAATAGGACACATTTACACTATGTTTAGCTCCTATATATTGGAGAAGCGCAAATTTTAGAATCCATACTGTACACTACAATAGGGCTGCTAGAACATTTTCCACCTTTGCATGCTCTATAGATGGTATCACAAGTCCATCACAATTTCCAGGGTTCAAAAGTTAAATTATCACAACCTCTCGACCTTACTTAGATTGACATATGTGTCAATATAACAGTATGAATAAGCCAGCCTGGGGCCTTGTTGAACCTGAACCAAGCCCAACTTCATTATCAGATATAGAAACCAGTACTACTTTACAAAGTCATGATTGGAGTTTGTTTTTGTGATAGTAGTTCATCAATGAGAAAGTTTGATTTTTATGATTGTTGTCCTTCAAAAGATGGAGCAGCATGCACTTCTTGTCCCTCTTTCTCATCATCTCTCTTCATCTACTTTGCTTGTGATTAGAGTTCTACCTAAACTTTACTTTATTAATTTTATCAAAAATAAAATTTTTAATATGAAAAAAATGACCTTTGACCCAATTATAAACTTTCCTTCCAAAATAAAATGAACCAAAATTTTCTGTATTTTCCTTTCCAAATACATCATCAAAGGATCACTACTTCCTCTGCCAACAAAAAAAGAAGTCCATTAAAATATCCACCCTAATGAGAAAACTGTCTAAACAGCTAGCTAAAAAACTATTTACAGATCTACCATCATCAACAATGGATACTTGTTTTCTATGTAGCAGTGGACTTGGGCACAGAAGCCTGATGAGAGAATGGAGAGAGCCCAGATGGCTTTGCAAGAGAGCCACCAGCTTTGTTGTTGTTGGTGTTGGTGGAGGTGGTGGTGGCAACTCTTTCACAAGAAGGGCACATAGTGAGTGTGGTTGCTGGAAGTTGCATGTAGAATGGGTTGCAAGCCTTCAAAGCCCTCAGCTCTTGCAGCTCCTTCTGCAACCTCCTGTTCTCCTCTGTCAGTGTTTCACAACATCTCTTCAAGTACTCACAGTCCACCTCTGTTTGCTTCAACTTTGTTCTGAAAATTTCACAGATTTTCATTGAATCAGAACTAAAATACAAAATTTGAAACACCCATTAAAAGAGATTAACGAAGGATTGAAAAAAAAAAAAAAGGTACCTTGCTCTTCTGTTCTGAAACCAAACTTCTACTTGTCTGGGTCTGAGATTCAGCTGTTTTGCTAATTCAAGCTTTTGTTTCTGAGATTTCAAACAAACGGCAAATGGGATTAGAGAAATTCACACCAAATCAAATAAACATCATAACTTTTTAGTTCTCATTTTCAGATTTACTTACCGGGTTGAGAGTATTGTGTTCTTTGAAGCTTTCTTCAAGAAAAGCTGATTGATCTTTGGAGAGTCTGAGCTTCTTCCTTGTTCCATTATCATCATCATCACTTGCTCTAGAAGATGCTCTCTCTGGATCCATTTCAACACCCAAAGGTTCAGAGTCTCTACTCCCTCCACTTCTGTGAATCGAGAAATCCATCTGGAAAGATGAAAGAGTGCTGTTTGGAGAGCACACACCAACCCCATCTTCAACTTCCTCATTTGAAGGCAACCGATTCACATCAAATCCCCCTAACAAAGAACCCAAACCAAAAATAAGCAAAATAAGTAAATGAAAAAATCAGATCTTAAATAATAAGTGATTTAAGAAATGGGTATTACGATTTTCAGTCTGCCATGGAAGCCCAAGATTAGAAGAAGCTTGACTCCTTGGAACAGGACCAAGAGGAAGGAGATCTAGCTGAACAGGGTCTGAAACAGAGACCCCTCTGTTCTCATTTCCTCTTCCATCACCATCAAAGCTCATGCAAAACCCCAAACCCCGACTGTGATTGTTGTTGTGTGCATTTTCAACAAACCTCAAAGCCCTTGTCTTTGAAGGGTCTCCTCCTCCTAAGCTCAAACCCAACTCCATTACTGATGTCTCGCTCTCTCTTTATCTCTCTTGCAGAACAGAGCAGAGGAAGCAGAGAGGAAAAACAGAGAGCTTGAAAATGAGGAGTCATGAAAAAGAGACTTTATAGAGATAAAGGTGATGATGGCTTTGACCGACAAAGCTAACACAGGTTGACAAACACACGTGAAACTGGTAACGTTTATCAATCTATACCTTATAATAAATAGAATACTGGTTTTGGGTTTGGATTTCTTCACTTTGAAAATTATACCAGTGGTATCCATTATTCAATGTCATAAACTCATTATTGCTCTCTGTTATGACAATTATACCATACTGTTAGTGTTATGTATCTCTGTGTATTGGCATGCAAGTATTAATAATTTGTTGGTACAATATCAATCAATAGGAAAAAAATTCAGGAGAAATGTTTTGAAAATTATAGTGTGGTGTTTGGATAATGGTTGATAACCTAATTTCTAACAGAGTGTCAGATATTAATTAACCCCAACAGATTTAGTAGATCAAATTGTATAATTGAAAGAAAACTTTAGACAATCAAATCATATAATTGAAAGCTGAAAGCATTTAGGAGTGTGGTCGTCCGTCAATATCCAAGATTTTCAACAAAGAGAATCCAATTTTTAGTGATGTAAACCTCTTTCTCATAAACCCAACGCTTCAATCAAGACCATTTATTTTTCAATCAAATTGTCTTTTGACTCGCCTAGGCGTTGAAAGATGATTTTCACGGATTTAGAAGAGATGTTTTAATTCTCTAACAAATATGGGTGTTTTGTCCGCCAAATACTAAATGTTTTAGCACAAATACAGAGCCAACACATTTACTAGACTAAATCTAGAAGAAATTTTGAAAAACAGAAAGAGGTGTATTGTCGTGAATCAATGGATCGAGATTTTCATTTCTCTCTGAGAGGCATCTAAATTCTACAAAAGCGTTACATAATCAATTTTTTTTTTCAAATGATAGGGATCCCATTATATTTATTACAAACCCAATCGCTTGTGATTTTATTGATTAACTAAAGTATTTTCAATGAGGTACTCGGTTTCTATGAAGAACTGATTATTTGATGACGCAAACAAACCCCTTTTTCTTGTTCACCCGTTGCTGCAAAATCATTTATGTTTTAATGCATTTTTATTGGCATTGTCATTGAAATATAGATTTCACATATTTACAAGGGTTTTTAATTTTCTAACAAATTAATTTGGGAGTTTTGTTGGTCAACTACGTAACGTTTTGGTATAGTTAACAAATTTATTAGTTTTGTGGCCACAATGGATACTCTAAGAAACTGAAAACTTTAATATTTGACCGCTAGGTTGCAGCAATTAATAAGCCAACCTTGTAATTGTGTTCCGATGCTATAACACCATTGGCAAATCAAACTCAACTCTAATGGTTGGGAAAATCGTACTATTGCCACTCTAATGGGTGTGTTTAGTTGCATTAAATCTTATTTCATGGGAAATCATAAGGGACCATTTATATCTAAGTTAATTTGACGTTCACTCACCCGTCCACCATTAAATCCCGTGAATAATAGTTTGAATGAAAGCTTTATGAACATGAAAAATACATACTTGGATCACAAAAATATGATTCTCATATTCATGATACTTCAATTTTCTCAATTGATCACAAAATATACTGGTGGATGAATAATGCTACATCAATTTAGCCTTAAATCTAGGTATTCACTCATGGATTCCCATTAAATAATATTGCATCCAACCAAAAATACCCTTAGAGTCCAAAAATACCCTTAGAGTGTCTCATTTTGCTATTGTATTCCAAAATCTATTTTCTTCGCGAATGTAACTCTATTTACAGGTTTGATTTGCAGTACATGGCTATTATTGCCAAGTGTAACCCTAATATTGTTGGCGTTCACTACTGGTGGACTTCGTCGTGAGCCCAATGTGGCTCTAGCAAGCTATTTCTTGGGTCGAGAGAGCTCTTGCCACTTTATTCAAATATTAGTTGTGGGCGGTTCTTGGTTTGTTTACGACCTGGTGTTCTCCTTACTTACAAACTCTTTTTCATAGTACTTCATGCTTGGATCACTTTTATATATCGTGGTTTTTTTCCTAGTGTATTATGCATGTTTACATTTTTAATCGATGGTTTCATGCATGTGCAATTTTACTAATTTACCAATCAAACCTAACTACATATCCTCATTTCTATGCTGACACCTTTCCCAATATTTATTTGTTTGTATATATGTATTCTCAAACACAAAATATGATCTTTATATTACCAAACAAAACTTTCTAAGAGCATCTCCAATTGATCCCCTAAAATAGCTATTTTAGAGGTTTCATGTGAGGAATTGTATGTTCCAATGGATTCCCTAAATCATTCCCCATTTTAAGTTCAAATTCAACTTTCCGCTAAATTTAGGGACAACCAACCATCCCCTAAATTAAAAACAAAATAAATAAAAAAATCAAAACAAAAGAAATAGGATATGAAAAAGTGGAAAATATATTTATATAATAATGAAAAAAATTAAAATAGGGAATGTGATTGGAGTGATGAAGAAATAAGGGGACCCCTAAATTTAACTTTTAATTAAAATCGTGGATGATTGATCCCTAATTTTAACTTTTATCATTGAAGATGCTCTAACAATGCACTTTTGTGTCTCTCATCCTTTTACCCTAATAAATAAAATCATGAAAATGGTGTGGGCTAAAAGCTCAAATAAATTGGCTTATAGCCACTAGTCGGATCTTCCTCAAACAAATATGACTTTTGCGCTTGATAAAGATACTCTAATAGCATTTCTAAATGGATAACTCAACCTCAATTCAAATAGGTGTGCTTTAATTGACCATTTATGAAAGGCCTGAAAAATTTTATTTTCAAGGGACAACAACTGTTTTAGTATCACTAAACGTTAATAGTCATTTTGAATACGCGTTTACTGTATCCACAGTAAGCAGGGACAATTTTTCATTAAAGAATTTGCACAACAATTTTGCATTAAAAAATTGCACATTCAATTGGGCATGCACAAATTTTTGATCCACAATAGTTATCGTCTTGTGCCATCTTCGATAGCGCGAGAAAGTATGACAATTACAATTCTCACCAACCTTTTATTTGACATCTAATTTTTTTTGTATGGTTTTCATGGTTCCTCGTGCCATCTGAGATTGGGGTCGTGCTATCTTGGACAACGCTTTCGCTATACACATTCTGTTAGGGGACTTCACTAACAATAATGTGCAAATTATAAGTTTTTATGCTTACTAAGGGTGTTTTGGATGTGCAAATTTAAGTGCTAAGAGTACCCATAGTAAGCATGGGTATTTTCTTATTTTTAAGAAAATTTTACATTTTTTTTTACCTATAATAGTAAATATTCTCGCGCTATCTGAAATGACGTCGCGCTATTAACAATTAGCTTCCAATCAATCCCTCTTCTCTTCCCTACTTTTTGTTTGTTGAGATCATATGTACCGGCGCTATACAAACTCTGTTAGCACAGTGTTAAATTTAACACTCCCTTAACAACACTGTGTACATATCATATTTTTTTCCCAAATTCTAGCCCCTCTTTAAACACCTTCTCCAAAAAAGTGTTTAAAGAAGGGGGTAAAATTGTATTTTTGCCTTCTAAACAGCAAATCAAGCTGTCTAGAATAATTCTATTTTTTTAGCTTATTATTGGTGGTTGAGTGTGAAAATTTGGATGCGCACATAGAATGCTGCTTAATGTGGATACCCAAAAAAAAAAAAATAATAATAATAATAATAGTAAAATAAATCCATAAATATAAGCTGAAGCAAACGAGCTATAAAAGTGGGAGTTCTAGGGGAACAGTTGCACTCATTGAAATCAGGGAGAGCACTTAATTAATTGAGTAATTTTAGTCGGTTTGTTTTTTTTTTTTAGCATTGTCTTAATATTTTTGTATTTTTTTTTTAATTTTTAAAACACAATCACAAACATTATCTATATAAGAAGTAAAAATGTAAAAAACACCTAAATAAAATTAAAAAAAAATGTCGGCAAAAGAAATTTTGTAACTAATTAGTGAGTTGGTTTTCCCACCTTCCTTCTTCTCTTTGTAATAAACGACGTAATCTGTTGGCCTCACCTTAAATAATGGCAAAATCTTTCAGAAGATCCATTTGTTCAAGTCTAAAAACCATCCCACCACCTGACAGAGCCACAGCTCAGCAGACCTACATTACAATAAATAAACAACCTTTTATCTAGGGGCATTTTGGTCTTTCTGAAAAGTTAAGGAACCCTTGATAGTCTGAAAAGGGCGGAGAGGTTAGCGTTGCTAGGGGCGCTCCCTAGAATCAGCCAGTTTGAACGGAGGAGAGGGTGGTGGTGAAGGTCTATGTGAAAGAGGTGTAGCGTGTGAGAGAGGAGAAAGAGAAGTGAGATAGAGAGAGAGAGAGGAGAAGGTGGGGTGGGGGGATCACGTGACGTGAGGGTGAGGGTGAGGGTGCAAATGCAATGATGAAAGTAGCGGCGGAGAGTAGTGAGAGGAGACAAGACTACAGGCGCAATCATTAGTACGCATCCTCTGTCTCTACTGCTCCCCACTAACACTCTTCTTCTTCAATTCTTTTCTTCACTAAAGCCATATACCAATTATTGTGGGTTGATTGAATTCAATGGGGTCCTCTTCCTCCTTCCATCCCTCATCATTACTTTCTCCTATCTCAATCACCATCCTTCCATTATCCGCTATTCAGGGAAAATCAAACTTCAAATAATATTAGTTTTCCTCAAAAATAATCTACACTTCTAGTGATTGAGATTGGTTTCTTGATTTTAACAAATATTTTAGTGTGGAAAAAAGAAATGCAAAATTTTTGAAAATACATAAAATCTATTATGAACTGCTAACATGCATTAAATCTTTTAAATGTACCCTGTGAAATGCATTATTTCAAAAGTTTTAAGTGTTTAATCCATCATTGATTTTGTTGAAAATATTTTTAAAATCCATTTCAATGGTATCAAATCTACCAAAATTCAACAATTAAGTATATAATTGCAATAATTTTCATTTTCAGAAGAAAAAAAATGTTTCTCTCCACCACATGTACATTCCACTCATTTTAAGTTTTATATTTATTTTCTTTTGCCTTTTTACATACTTGATATTTACAAACATACCATTATAGAAAATGAATATCAAATTCAACATCTTCGGCATGACACACTGGTTCTTGGGTCGTGCATTTGGCACTCCACAAATACGACACTATTGAATCTTTGTCTTCATTAGACCCAATTTATAGACTTGTAGGACAAAATTTTGCTTATATGTAAGATTAGGTTGACCTGACCTTATAAGAGAAAAATGAGGCATTTTTCAAAAGCCAAAGTCTTTAAGAGAGACATTTAGTAATTTGGCGAATGGGGATGAAAGCAGCATTTCCAAGATTTGGTGAATGGGGGGAGGGGCAATTTTGAAATTTTGCGAATGAATAGGGACAGTATCGTAATTTATCGAGGGATGAGAATTTTTGTAATTTGAAGAATTAGAGAAAGTTGGGAGGGCATTTTCGAGATTTGGTGAAAGGGGTAAAATTGAAATTTTGCGACTGTGTAAGGGCAGTATCGTAATTTGTCGAGGGAGAGACATTGTCGTATTTGAGCAAATGGGGGGTGAATAAGAAGGAGTAAGTTCGAAATTTTCGAAATGAGTAGGGGCAGTTAGTAGTTTGTTGAGGGAGTGACATTGTCGTAATTTAGCTAATGGTGGTGGGAAGGGCGTTGTTGGAATTTGTTGAATGAATTGATTCGAGGACGTTTTCGAGATTTCAATTGTTGATTGGAGGGCAGTTTCGAGATTGCAGCGGGCACAAACATACAACCAGGTAGCTGATGAATTGCCGTTAGAGTTAAAGATTTTGAGGATATATTAAATATATGAAAAAAATAATATTCAAGTAATAAATGTATTAAACACATTAAATGAAACCAAAATAGCCTATAATTAGACAATCAAGGGGTAGTTTTAAAAATTAATATATAAGTAGAAGAAGTGATAATTAAGACATCAGGGGTGGTTTAAAAAATCAATAAATAATTAGAATAATTGATAATTAGGAAAAAAAATTCTATAAAAAATGTAAATTTTAGTAGTTGGTTTTAGGGCTGAACAAAAAACCGATCAAACCGACCGAACCGATCAAAACCGAACCGATTGGTTCGGTTTAAATTCGGTTCGGATCGGTTTCGGTTTTAAAAAATGCAAAACCGAAGTGGTCGGTTCGGTTTTCGGTTTCTATGTGATTTTAACCGACCAAACCGAACCGAACCGAATATTTAAATATATTATATTATTTATATATAAAAATAAAATATATTTTATATATAAATAATATAATATGTTTAAATATTCGGTTCGGTTCGGTTTTATTTCGGTTTTGGTTCGATTTTAGTCGGTTCGGTTCGGTTACGGTTTGCATAAATTAGAATCGGTTCGGTTTCGGATCGGTTTTGTTAATGGTCGGTTCGGTTTGAAAATTTTAAAACCGACCTAAGTCGGTTCGGTTTTCAGCCCTAGTTGGTTTTTGTATTTTTACGAAAAAACCTCGAAATTTTTCGAAAAAATGTATTTTTTTTTTTCTTTTGCAATTTTTTTTTCGTAATTTCAAAAAAATGAAAATTTGGCCGAATTTTCGTATAATTTCGCAAAATCACAATCCTTGCAGACATCAAGCTAGAATATTAAAAAAAAAAAAAAAAAAAAAAACTCAGATGATACATCGGTGAAATGTTTGGTTCAGACAATAGCTCCGACTTGCATCAGACATAAGGAACAGTTTAAACAACCTCAAAATCAACGGGTTTTCATGAGTTTGAAGTTCTAGCTAAAATCTAAACAAAGGGATCGTTTGTTTTTATGAAGAAGTTAGAAATATAAGTTGACTAGCGTTAGAATGAGATGAAGCCGGTACTAGCTCAGCGGTAAAATTATCGCGGATGGAATCACAAATTCAAGGTTTGAACCCTACTGGCGACGACATTTGGGGTGGAATAGGTCAAGGGATTAAAAAATTAGATTAAAAAAATTAAGTAAAAAGCAACAAATTAACAATATTTCTATTCATCCACAGTGGTTCCAATTTTGTTGTTAAATTTGAATGTTGTCATTTTGTAAGTAGAAATTCTAGACAGTCAGGCCATTTAGCCAGCTTTTGGCCAGGTTTGGGTCAATTTACAATTTGACCCCTTCCATACATGATGTTTGTGGTAGTGTTTTAAAGTGAATGAACAAAATTGTAAGAAAATTCAAACCTGATAAAAAAATGGCTGACTGGCCTGACTGCCTAAAATTACTCTTTTGTAAGTTATAAATGTTGCCGTGTCTTCTAGGAATGTGCAATGCTATCTTTGATGAAAAATTGCTTAGCCAAAGATGAGGCTATGGTTGCACCAACATATGTCCCACACTTTTAGGCGATGGAACGAAAATTCATAAATATTGAACGTTAATAACAAGAATGTGTTGGGTTAGGATGTGTAGTCTCATATCTCATATTGGAAGAATTGTAAAGCGACCTATAAATAAGTGGTCTACTCCCTAATAAAATGAGGCATTTTGAATTAAAATCCCACACCTAAAATTGTGGTGTATAAGTTGGTGATAATATTTTATTTTATTATTATTATTATTTTATTTTTTTTATGTATAATGGATTCAGATTTGCACACATACACGATGAGTTAACAAGTAGTATTAGAGGCGATGGTTTAGCTGGGACTTGGCGATGGTTCATCGAGGTGTTGCGAGCTAGAGATGCATTTGAGGTATTTCATGAGATGTTGCGGACACTGCCAAGGGGTTCCTTCTCCGATGGAGATGTTCCCCGAGATGTTACATGCCAAAGATGTGTTGGAGATATTCATCAAGATGTTGTAGGCTAGAGATGTGTTAGGTATTCCACAAGACGTTGCATTTCCTGCCTAAGGGGGTTCTTTATTTAGTGGAGGTGTTCCTCAAGATGTTGCAAGCCAAAGAATGTTGGTAGTATTCTTTGAGATGGTTTTGATCGGATGTCACACCAATGTGAAGATTGTTGAGTGTGTTGGCTTCATTTTTCTCATATCTCGTATTGATAGAGTTGTCAACAAGTTATAAGGAAGTGATCTGCTACCTTGTTGAATAAAAAACGAAGTGAACAAGAATGATTACTTGAGATCAATACTAGTGCTACAAAATGAAACTTCCAAGAACACACAAACTTTATATTTCGAAAAGGATGGAAACCCACCGATATGGGGCAAACCTGAACACGACCCATTGATAACCCAAGGACCGGACCCTAGCTACTGGTGAACCCTGAATCCGACCCATTGGTAACCCAATCTAAAAGTGAATTATGTAGATTCATACAACAATACAATAATTGCTGCCCATCAGTGATCTTTTTGTAATGAATTGTACTACACTATATGCTCTGATGAGAAGATGGGCCCAGAGGTTAGAGACAAAGGATTTGGTTTGGTAACATGGGGCAGGGGCAGGGGCATAGCAGCATCATACTCGTATCCTTAAATAATCTGCTCTCTCTTCATTACAATTATGACTCTTTGATGATGAAGAGATAAAATCAAAGTTTCAAAAATACTTGTAAAACCAAAACCAAAACCAAAACCAACAAGTTGGGTTTATTTTAGCAAGCAAGTGTTTCTTCCTTTTAATGATTCTGACAAGGATTAATGAGAGACATCACGCATGCGAGATAGCAAAAGCTATATTTTTCTGTTCCTTAAAATGACAGTTATCTAAACACTGACATTATGATTAGGTATATGTCATTCAACATCATCAATCTTCTTCTTCATTCTTCATTCTTCATTCTTCATTCTTCATTCATCATCATCATATCGCCATGATTCTCCGCCTGCTTACTCTACGGATCCTAAGAAAAAGCTCCTTTTTCCTTTATTTTACCCCGTTCTTATCCATATTCTAAGCAAAATCCTTTAAGATTCTCACATTTGACTTTTGAGTCTTTGTTGTGGTCGTCCGTATTCATGGCATTTGAGAAAATATCCTCTCCTAAGACATGTTTATTTATTATCTAAACATAGGGGTTGGTTGGTTGATTCTTCCCATCATTATCAATGGCTGAGAAATGTGTTAACCCCATTATCCTCCTCCTCATCAAGTTCTAACAAGTTTTGGTAGGATAACATGGAAGGAGACCTATCAAATTCCCCCACGCTCTTGTAACTGTTATATTTATTACATTATTAATTTACATCCAGGAATATTTATTTGACTTAGCAGCTAGCATTGGCTTTTCACATTAGATTGCTCTTATTACTTGTAAAATGAAAGTTGTACTGATCATCTAAATTTTTTAAGTGAGTACACAATGATTTCATACTTGATGTTTGACATCATATCCTAAGTCTGAAATAGCCAGCAGACTTCCTGTTGTTGTAACACACTCTTGCTTTGCATTCATACAGCGGTTAAGGTGGTCTTCCTAATTAATTTGATTTAGCTCGATCGGCCTCATGTTAAGATCAACAAAAAAGTGCACTTCCAAAATGTATGCAATTTGAGGTCAGAAAATGGGATCCAAGAGAAATTGCAGTGTATCATGATTCATGCTAGAAGGACCCCCCCATCTTATAAGAACAAGAGTATTGCTTATCTAGACGATAATTACTTTGTAGTCTTCTCTTTTTTTTGGGCCTAGGATACATTATTACTCAAGCGTGCACCATGAAACATTCCAATGACATGAATGATTAAGCACCTGAAAAATCATTCAATTGCAGCTATAGAGCATCCACAATAGGCAATATTAAAAATTTTGTAACATCTTTCCATTCACACCAGACATTCCTCCGTTTTTCTCTCCCAAATAGCCATATTTAGCGAGTATTTGGAAAACAGTTTTGCTCTAACACATGCTTGCAAGCTGGGGCTGAAAATGCTTCCTTGCATGGCTATCCATTGGCTATGCGGCTAATCATTTGCTGCGAGCTATTTTATTTATTTATTTTAAATATTTTGAAGACTGTCATAAGATTGTTGACTTAATCGATCAATGTGGCTAAATACACGGGTAGAGTGGTCATGGAGAGAAGGGTAGAGTGGTCCGATCACGTGCGGACCACCCTCCCAGCCATAAATCAGTGCTCTCGAACTAAGCTCCATAGAAGCTCTGATATAGGTGAAATGGTGATGTAGCACGTTTCAATGTGGTATTTTTTTAACCGTCGGGGTTCGTGAACCTCGAGCTGCACATGCAATTATTTGTTGTTCTATTTAGTTTACTTAATTTCAACTAAAGACTACACAACGAAAGAACATTTATTAACCATGGCGATTCTTCTAAGACTAAGCATCATGCTCTGATTAGATGTTGTGGCATGTGAAGTCACGAAAAAAAAAAACTCACAACAAATTCAGACAGACAACAATAACACATATCTCAAAAGCTAACTAGCAAAATCGACGATTAATTCGTATCAGACACTTGATCGAGTTTTGTGTTATGTAGGTTTCTTTTTTTTGTAGGTTTCTTTTCGTTGTTTTTACTTGGGATTTCATTTTGTGTTATGTAGTTAAGTAAATACATTTAAGATGTTTAGGATATTCTTTTTATTATCATAACTTTATTTTTGGTAATGGTAATATTCATTTACATATGATATGTATCAGAATGTTCAATTGCATGCTGTTTCTTTGCTGATTTAAGTGTTATTGGGAAGGCAGCGACTACTCCACACCACCATTTCTTATTTCTCACACCATTTTACTCTCCCACACCACTTACTTTTTTTCTCACACCACCATACTTTCCCACACCACCTATATAAACAAAAAACAACATTTCCCCCTCCCTATTCAAATCGAAACTCCGTTCCTCTTTCCCCCATTCAAATCTCTTCCCTCTCCCACATTCAAATCTCTTGCAAAATCGAAACCAATTTCTTCCCTCCCTAAAAAATGAAACCCTTAAAAATCAAACCCCAAATTGCAACCTCTCCAAAATTTTTTAGAAAAACAAAGTAATCTCATGGAAACTTCAGAAAAATTTTCAAAAACAAAAACAAAAACAAAAACAAAAACAAAATAAGCTTCAGAAAAATTTTCAAAAATCAGAAAAAAAAAATATCGTTCACCTGAGACAATGCAACCTCGCATTGATCTTGGAGAGCAACAAAATATCGCCTGGAACAAAGCAAGGTTTTTCCAAAAACTCGCAGAGTTCCGGGCAAACAAGAAATTTCAGCAAAAATTTTCAGACAGATTTGAGCGACTTTAGTAAAATGACCATAACTTGCTCATTTCAAAACATTTTTAAGTGATTCAAGTTGTGTTTATTAGATACATTAATGTACTACAATTTTTATGGTTAGATAAACTTGAGAATCGGTCTTGATCGAGTACATAAGTTGGCCGAAAGTCAGGAATACTATCTCGTTTTTATTGCGAGACAGATTTGCGCGACTTTAGTAAAATGATCATAACTTGCTCATTTCAAAACATTTTCAAGTGATTAAAATTGTGTTTATTAGATAAATCATACTACTACAATTTTTGTGTATGAATGATCTTTAGAATCGATCTTGATCGAGCATATAAGTTAGCCGAAAGTCAGGGACACTATCACGTTTTCATTGCAAGATAGATTTGCGCAACTTTAGTAAAATGATCATAACTTGATAATTTCAAAACATTTTGAAGTGATTCAAGTTTTGTTTACTAGATAACTCATAATACTACCACTTTTGTGTTTTGATGAGCTTGAGAATTAGTCTCAATTACGGATTTAAATTGGTCGAAAGTTATCCTGTTTTGCATTTTGAGTTTGAATTTCTCTGTTAAGTTATGCATATTTATTGGTGGCGTGAAAAAAATAAATAAATAAATAAACTCAATGGTGGTTTGAGTAAGAGGAAATGGTGGTGGGAGTTATCGCTGCCTACTGGGAATGGATATAAAAATAGTTATTGATGTATTGTTCTAGTTTTCCCGAAAACTCTCCGCGGTATTCGGTCCTCGACCAAGTCCCTATCAAGTTTTGAGTTAATTGTCAACTCAGAATTCTCAGAATCTAGGGTTTCATGATGCCCACACAACGTTACAAATATGGAGACATGCTCAATTGAATACCAAGATGAGTGATGTAGTTCACCAATTTTATGAAGTCTCTTCATTTTTGTATTTTAGATGATAATGAGTCTCATCTATCTTGAGCGTCAAATGTTCTCATAAGATATTATTGTATTCCGATTAACAATTACGACTTACGAGTTTGTGCAACTAAATTCGAAACAAGAAAAATTAATTTCAAGATTTAATAATAATAATAATAATAATAATAATAATAATAATAATAATTATTATTATTATTATTATTATTATTATTATTATTATTATTATTATTATTATTATTATTATTATTGTTGTTGATGCGACCAAAAATAGTTTTCATGTGATTTTGACCTGCAAAACCACTGTTAGATTATCAAAGACCACATTTTTTGTGGCCGAAGGCACCCCGATGCTTAAATCAGTAACTCTCTTGGAAGAAGAAAATAAATCTGGACAAAACTCAGTTAAAGTTGCATAGTGTAAATAGGATAGTCGAATCGAGTTGAGATCCGAGTTAAGAGACAATTGAGTCCCCTTTCATTTTTCATTCATACATTTTTATTTACCTTATATAATGAGTGAATTGAAGACTGCATTCAGTTGTGAATGGAAGAGAGCATGCAATGAGTTTGATTCAAACTCTCATTGAAAGCACCAATTTGTGGATGCAAAATTTTGTTGGATCACGTGCTGATCACGCGGAGCAATCTGCATAAGATAGAATCACGTGCTGATCACGTGGAGTAATCTGCATAAGATAGAAGCTAATTCTTGACACCGGTGTGGTGCCTGCCACGGGGACTCCGATGCCAAAGTTAGAACAATGTCTTCAGAAAAATGTTTATATCTCTATATTTTAAGAGAAATTTCTGAATCAAGAAAGAGTTACATCCAGATGACTTTGTGTTTGGCTATCTATAGAGGCAGAACGAATAAACTGTTGGCAGATGAGTGAGACACATGATAGATTAGTGAGACACGTGGCAGATGAGTGAGTCGTCTGCTTAAAGGCGGTTGTAATTTCTCTTAAGTAGTTGTAACTTCCGTAGATAGTTGTAACCTCTTATTGGCGGTTGTAACTTCCTGTTTGGAGTCACCTCTCCTGCAAGCTTGGGTGCTCAGCTGAGCATGGTGGTCAGCGCCGAACACTACTCCTCTGCTGAGTTGTATTGGGCCCAAACTTGGGCTTTCTCTACTTGTAACTTTCATGGGTAATATTCGAGCTTCTCGAGAACATCTCAAATCTTTGGGCTTCCTTTTCCTATTGGGCTAAAGATTATTTTTGGTTCCCACAAATGCCCCCCATCTCCTTTGCTTTTGAGTTGACCGTTTTTCTTTTCCTTCTTACTTAAAAGCATATGAGACGTATTTTCACTGATGAGCCCCGCCAAAAATAGAAGTAGAATGCTCATAATTTGGCTGACTTGTCTGTTTCTATTGATACAAGTAAAAGATCTGCATATAAAGGCTTCTATTGTTGTTGAAATGTAGTCTGCTGAAGACAAAATTATCTGCATGTTGAAACTTTTGGTGCAGATGATGTGATCTACCAGATGAGTCATACATAGTCATTTCATAGGTTCTTGGACTTTGTCCAAATAGAGGATCATCCATAGGTGAATAAAACAAGTCCTGCTCCGACATCCTGGTGATTTGATGACCCATCCTATATAAATGCCACATATCTTTGGGCTAACCTGCCCATGTTTCAACATGAGTTAGGGAGTCTTCATTTATTGAAGGACGTGACACTGATATACTGGCTAACTTTGTTTCCCGGTTGAGGTGGGAGCGAATTTTACTATGAAATTTGCTAAGACTTGAGCATTTACAGTTGTCATCGACCGGTAGATTTTGTTGAAGGACGCGAAACTGATCTATTGGCTGACTTTGTTTCCCCGGTTGAGGAAGACTTGAGCATTTACAGTTGTCCTCGGCCGGTAGATTTTGTTGAAGGATGAGACATTGATCTGTTGGCTAACTTTGTTTCCTCGGTTGATGAGGGAATGAATTCTGCTAAAGCTTGAGCCTTTAAAGTTGTCTTCGGCTAGTAGATCAAGTTGTATTGGGTTAATTCTATCGCCCATTTCATGAGTTTTTAACAAACATCTGGGAGGAAGTTGTGCCCCCAACTCTTCGCTGATGAGAACTAAACTAACTGCTGCGTTTGAAGCTGCCAAGTAGATGTATAGGTTTTCTCCTGGATTTGTCTGCTGATTTACTCAAGAATCGATCCAAAGTTGTTTGTTCTACTAGTGAGACTTTGAATTTCTTTTGGAGTTGATGGTGACTTCACATCAAGTAGTGGTCTCCTTTGCTTTTATGATCCCCAAACTTTGTGTATGTTTGTTGGTAAACTGACTTAGAAATATTTGCATTAAGGGCACAAAAGTTTGATTGGTCTCTTTCATGAGTTTCTAATATGCTTAAGTCGGAATTTAAGCATGACTTGAGAAAATTAATCATAGATTTAAATCTATTTATCTTGGAAATTGCACGAAAATATTGTGTGATCTGCTGACCATTTGACAAAACTTCAAGAGATTTAAGTAGTCCAGAGTAAGATGTTTTTATGCTCAGTAATTGATTAATTGAATTACCCACTCATGGAGAGTGAAATCTTCTACTGATGCATTTGGTTTGTGTGGTCTGCTGATCACTTGATTAAACTTAAACAGATTTAAGTAGTCTTGAGTAAGATGCTTTTATGCATTGAATTACCCACTTATAAAAAGTGTCATCATCTACTGAGGCATTTTGCTTGTGTGGTCTGCTGACCAATTGACTAAACTTAAACGAATTTAAGTGGTCTAACTCACGTAGAGTGCCATCCTCTACTGAGGTGTACATAAATATTTGTATTTCTGAATGTCTTCTGCTGTATGACATGTAGAACGAATTCTCGTATTTCCCTATTTCAACTGAGGAAAGTGTGTTCTTTGCTGAAAAGCAAAATAATGTATCATCTGCTGTGGTATATGTAAATATTTGTTATGATTTTTTCTTTGCAAGTCTTCTTTCATTGATGGCGGTCTCTTCGACCAAGGTTGGTTTTTCTCGTGGAGGATTTGATTGACCGAAACGAAAAACAGTGTATGTTCTACCGGATGAAGAGTCTCTTGTTGAAGAGATAAAATACAATAAACAAATAAAATACAACCAAGTTTTTCTTACATGTACATTGCATTTTTTTATAAGAAGTTAAAAATGAAAAAGCTAGGACGCCTCAACTTCAATCTACTTTGTGAAATGATCAGTTACCACAATCATCAGATTCTTTTGCGCCGGAGAGTTTGATTGATCGGAAAAGTGAACTCTGTGTATGTTCTACTGGCTGAGGAGTCTCTTGATGGGGAGCGTGTTCTAAGTTTGTCACCTTTTTCTTTATCCTTTTTCTGATCTACATTTGTTTGTGCAGGTTGACTGTCTTTCTTAGGTATATCTGGTGCCTTAGCACTATTTTTTTCGTCATCCCACAATGCATAACGTTCTGCCATGGCGAAGATTTCGGTAAGAGTTTTGCTTGTTTCATGGTCAATTTGCCATACAATATGTGATCTGCGGGCAGACCCTTCTTGAAAGCTAGTGATGCAATTTGGTCATCACACTCATTTATGCTCGCCCCTTCTGTCTTAAATCTTTTTATGAAGTCCCAGAGAGATTCATTTGACTTTTTCTTTATGTTGAAGAAGTAGTCAACATGTTTTTTTTATGGTTTGATAGAATGAATACTCTTTTGTGAAAATAATGGAGAACTCTCCAAAATTGTTGATCAACCGAGGGGCAAAGTGTGAAACCAATCTTGGGTCACTCCTTGTAAAGTCATTGCAAATATTTTGCACATAAGTGGGTCATCATTTTTGTGTAGAGTCACGAGACTTCGAAAATGCTTCAAGTGTCTTTCAGGATCAGAATCTCCTTTGAAATGAGTAAAGGTTGGTATGATAAACTTTGCTGGTGGAGGATCCCCTTCAATGTCATTTGTAAAATGTGAAGTGTTTACCAAGGCCACCTCTCTGCGCAGAGTATCATCTGAATTTATCATAACTTGTAAATTCACCAATTGTTGTTTGACCATTCGCGCCACATCATTTGGTTTTAAGGGCTTGTGTGTATCTTGCTGATCGGCCCTATGATGATTTTGATTATGATTATCTGCGGTAGATGACTCCTCATATTCTGAATTTGACTGTGACTTACCTGCATGTGAGTGAGGTAGAGTCTCAATAGGATTCACCTGAAGGCTCCTCTTGATTTGATGAGCATCTGAATGTGAGACGTGGGACAAATCAGTGTAGTGATCTAGATCTGGTCCCATGCGTTGTTCGCATCCATCGGGATTATGTCTTCTGCGCCGACCACTTATATTGGGTGTAGTTTGCGGTCCTAGCCTTGAGTGCACAGTTGCTTGGGAGCCAAACCTTGAGAAGACTCGTGTTTGAGGTCTGAGCCTAGAGTGCACATTTACTCGTGGCCCTAATCTCGAATGAATGCTTTCAGAGGGATTGTTTCCCTTTGATGGATGACCACTTCTACTTCTATGCGCAGGATCTGCTGATAGACGGCGATGTGTCGTCTGCCTTGGTTGTTCACTCACTAATAGCTCTATCACCTGGGTTTGTTCTTCCAATATTTTGGTCAGATTAGCGATCTGACTTGCAAGATTTTCTTGTTGTGTCATCTCCATTTGGCTTGTAGCAGAAGGTTGCGATTGATGGTCAGTAGGCGGTGATAGACCCACTATTAGTGGTTGTCCGACCGGTAACGGCTGAACTCGTGATGACGATGGCAGCCTAGTATGAGCAGAATACCTTGTAACATTATTTTTGCTAGTTTATTTTTGAGTTCCCACCATTGTATTGAATTGAAAATAAAAGTGTTAGTGAATGAAATTGAAACTGAATGAATGAAAGTTTTTTTTTTTTTTTTTTTTTTTGTGAATGGAAGAGAGTATGCAATGAGTTTAATTCAAAGTCTCATTGAAAGCACCAATTTGTGAATGCAAATTTTGTCGGATCACGTGCTAATCACGAGAGTAATCTGTATAAGATAAAATTACGTGGAGTAATCTGAATAAGATAGAAGTTAATTTTTGACATCGGTGTGGTGCCTGCCACGGGGACTCCGATGCCAAAGTTAGAACAATGTCTTTAGAAAAATGTTTATATCTCTATATTTGAAGAAAAAATTCTGAATCAAGAAAGAGTTATAAACATTTTTTTGAAGACATTGTTATAACTTTGGCATCGGAGTCCCCGTGGCAGGCACCACACCGGTGTCAAGAATTAACTTCTATCTTATGCAGATTACTCCACGTGATTCTATCTTATGCAGATTGCTCCGCGTGATCAGCACGTGATCCGACGAAAATTTGCATCTACATGCGTGACTTAAGCTCAGTTGGCGCAATGAAGGGGGTATTTTTTTTGTAACGGTTTCCTCTTTCATTGAGATGAGAGTGATTCATTTCATCTCCTTCATAACGATCCATCAATATTTATGACGACTTAAGCCTTGGTAACGGCTCTTCAACATTTATGGTGACTTGAGCCACATGTATGACCATGATCGGGTGACGATTTCATGTATCATCAATTATTATTATTATTATTATTATTATTGTTTATTATTACTATGTGAAGTTTGTATTAGTTCTATTGAGCTTTGCTAGGGGTCGAGGGAGGGAGCAAGGGAAAGGGGCGAGGGATGGGTGGTAACCACCCATCCGCCTGGAGATGAGCGCGTCAAATTTGCGATGCACGATGGCACTCATCTCGAGGCAAATGGGTGGCTTCCACCCATCCCTCGCTCCCTCCCTCGTTCCCTCCCTCGACCCCTTGAATTTTCGTAGTTCTATTAGATTGTAACTCGCTTAAGTATGAACTTAAATTCCTTCTTAATGCTAGCTGCTAAGCATAATATGTAGGAATCAAGATGGTCTCTTGTAATCATGACGAATTCGAGTGGCAAGGTTATGATTAGCATCTCACACCATTTGGTTTTTATACTATAAATTCTACATAAAATTTGCATTAATTCATCACTGCTTTAATATTCAACTTGTTATGGTGCAAACAATTTGGTGGGAGAGACACGACTTCTCTCTTTCGAATAATGAAATGAAGCCCATTCATTCAATCTTTTGGGAAAGAAAAACAAGGAGAAACTAACTCATGTTTGACCCTGTAGTGGGTTGTTGTATGTGATAAAAATAAAAAAACAAACTTGATAAAAAAGCTAGTGGGAGTTGATGCTCCCAAAATGATCAAAGAAAATGTCGTATGCAGTTTGGGATTTTGAATACTTTCTTGATTTAGAAAGTGCAACATCTAGGTGGGAGTTCATCTCTCGTCCAGAGCTTCTTTCAGATTGGTTGACAAACGAGATTCGGAAGCTTGAAGGACTCCACTTCTCATCTAGCAAAAGGGTCACCATTTAGAATGCAACCGATTTTTCTAGGCATTTCAAATGCAAATGCAAGCGATTTCAAATACAAGCGATTTTTCTAAAATGCCATCATTTAGAAAAGTCAAGAGATTATCCCAAAGGTGACTGTGAATACTATAAGACGTTCTCACTCGTTTAGCAGTCTCCTACTAAGAACAGTACTTGTTTGCATTCAAAACATGCATAGTCTAAATGCTAACAATTCTTCAGAGGGCATGTTTAGTTTGACCATTGTAATTGATGATATATCAAATTAGACCGTCGTCGTGGCCACACACGTGGCAGAGATCGTCTATCATGAGGATTAAATATCCCAAGATCAGGCTAATGTACGAAGCCAAAAAATGGCAAATTTGATAAAAAAAGCCCAAACAGAGCCCGACAAAGTAAAACATAATGAGTGACCCATACACATGCCCGATAAAGTTCTCCCTCAAAGGAGAGGAACGCTACATACAAAAGGAGTCGTGAATGTAGTTACGCCTCCACGAACGCGTCTTCATAAATGAGAAGATTGTTACAAAGAACATTTCCCGTCGTTGCGCCTCACATACTTAAGTCACACAAGGGATTAAATACTACCATTATAAAAGGTAAATGGATCATCCGACAAAAGTATGCAATTTTAATTGAGTTCTGTCCAATTTTATCTCTATCTCCAACTGAGTTACTGACTTAAGCATCGGAGTGCCTTCGGCCACCAAAAGAATGGTCTTTGACAATCTAACAATTGTTTTGCAGGTTTTACTTATTGGAGACTGGATGTTGGATGCATCAGTTTGGCGTCGTCCATGGGAACAAGTTTTCCTTTCAAGAAGAAAATCCATACCGAAAAAATTCTCTTAGTTCTTATCGACAACTGAAAGATCCCTCAAAACAAAATGGCACATTCTATAGACCCTGAACCCGCCAACAATCAAGACAATCTTCCTATCATATAAACTGCGCTGCCAATAACGTGTGATACAGATCTAGCGACGAACGTCGGGACAACCATGCCTGACAACAGAGAGCTGCAGCATGAGGTGGCTCAAACATCCCAGACATATAAAGACACCACCACGGATCCTCGTGTAGATTTACTCATGGTCCAGATGGAGCGTATGATCAAAGCAGTGGAAAAGTTCACACAGGAGCATGCTCAGTCCACCGACCCCGCCCAAGCACCACCCCAACAAAACCCGGCCAATAAATCTCGAATGCAGTAAATCGCTTGAAAAGGGGGTCCCACTGAGCGGTGAGACCCCTGCTGAAATCTCATTCAGGGTCGAAGTCACGGACCCCAATATACTGTACGAATTAGCCAGATCGTCATTCTCCAATGCACTTATGGTGACTCCCATGCCAAATAAATTCACCCCGCCAAAGTTTGTAGCGTATGATGGTATCACTGACCTGACAGACCATTTGCGACACTTTCACCACATGATGTCACTGAATGAGAGCACGAAATCCATCTTATGCAGAACGTTTCCAACCAGTCTCACCTCCATAGTAATGAACTTGTTCAACAGCCTACCCCATGGTCGATAGACTCATTTCAGGCACTTGCTACCGCTTTCATCACGAGGTTCATCGACAGTCAACAAATGAGAAAGGAGTCGCATTACTTGCTCCATGTCAAGCAAAAGCCCGAGGAGACAATAAGAGAGTATGTTACTTGTTTCACTATGATCGATGGATGTAGCGATGACACAACCACCGCTATTTTCACAGTCAAACTGAAAAGATGACCCTTTTTCGATGCTCTGAATCTGGAACCCTAAAAAAAACATATGGCAATTCTATTGAAGACTGCTTAAAAACACATCACTCTCTAGGAGATGATAGCCGCTAGGAAGAAAAATGAATCAGAAAGGGAAGCTCATTCAAAGAGAAGATAAAGGAGGGAAGAAAGAAGGAGAGACGATAGACCTTGGGAGGAAAACAACCAATAAAAAAACACCAAACTAACAAGAGGTCCGTATCTACCAGTATGAATCCAGAAAGCCGCATTCGACAAGGCCCAAACATGAGCGAGTGACAAACGTGACGAAGAAGACATAAAACCATATACGACCTTGAAGACCAGCTAAACAAACGTACTAAAACACATGACAAAATGGGAAGATGTCAACTGGCCACTCAAGATGATAGGAGACCCCGAAGGGCAAGACAAAAGCAAGTATGGCTCTTTCCACAAAGATCACGGGCAAGACACTGAAGACTGCTACAACCTGAAAGATGAAATTGAGCACTGGGTTTAAAGATGACGACTTGACGAATTCATTAGCCGGAGAAACAGCCCAAAGGGAAGGAGAAAACCACCACTGGATTTAAGGAACAAACCAGATAGCTGATATACACCTTACACTACGTAGCCGAAGAAATGGGCCAATCAAGCCCACCTGTAACATTTCCCACTTGAGCTAATCTATATAAAACTAAAAGCGCCAACGCCATCGAACGAGACCAGATAAATTGATACGACAACCCGAATAAGAAACGCAGAGAAAAATGGGAATTCAAATGGACGTCACAAGCCTGATCGTTATCAATGACAAGGCCAATAATGCTTCCTACATTATTGATACCAAAGATAACATAAACAAATTCTACGAATCAACGAACGAACTCTTGGCAGCAAGTACTGATGTGAGCATGATTGGACAATTTGGGATTGCATTCTATTCTACTCGTCCGAACCAACCCACCAATGGCACACACCTAGTAACTCGATTAAGAAGCATTCCAAGTTCATTAGCTACCTCACAACGACCATACACAAACAACAAAACTACAAAGAACCATGGAGGAAGAAGTTATAACGAAAATGAAAAGACCACTCAAGACAGAGCAAATCAAGAAACAATCAAAAAGATACAATGTAGGCTTCACAACATAAATTTATGAGAAAGAAATGACTACTACTACTACAATAGATTGTTAAACACCCAAAATAGGGTTATAAATAAAATTTCGAGTTCAAAACTCCCCATGCTCAAAATTGTGGCATCAAAGTCGGACAACGAGAAGCTCTCAACGTACCAAAACTTCAGTACATATAAGTCAGACACAAAACTTTTGGTATGATCTACCGTGAAGTAAAAGTTGGGACGAACCAATCAACTTATTCAAATAAACTTCGAGTCAACTAGCACGTCAGACGAACGAAGTAAAAGTTAGGACGAATCAGTCAACTTATTCAAATAAACTTCAGGTCGATTAGTATGCCGAACCAAGAAGTAAGAGTTGGGACAAACAAGTCAACTCACTCAAATAAACTTCGGGTCGACTAGTATGTCGAACCACGATGTAAAAGTTTGGATGGACCAGTCAACTTATTCAAATAAACTTCGAGTCGATAACACGTCAAACGAACGAAGTAAAAGTTGGGACGAACCAATCAACTTATCCAAATAAACTTCGGGTCGACTAGTATGTCGAACCAACGAAGTAAAAGTTAGGACGAAAAAGTCAACTCGCTCATAAACTTTGAGTCAACTAACACGTTAGACAAACGAAGTTGGGACAAATCAGCCAACTTACTCAAACAAACTTCGAGTCACAAAAACGAAGTAAAAGTTAGGACCAAAAAGTCAATTCACTCAAATGAACTTCTAGTCGACTAACACGTCGGTAAAAATTGGGGCGAACAAGTTACACTCGAAAAAAAACCTTGGGTCAAATAAACGCATTAGATCAACAAGGCAAAGACGAACAAGTCAACTTATTCAGGCCTATCCAGACACGTAAGTCGATATATGGCCGTAAAAGCTCATTGGCCGATCAGAATATATGACCAAGAAGCAAAAGCTGGAGATACACAGTACGACTTACTTCAACGACCATGACGGCCCCGTCTAAAAAAGCCATCGATGCACTCACAATACTACCCAAAAATACTTCGAAACATCCTGACGTGTGAGCACTTGATTATCTGAACAAAGAAATAAAAACTTCGGATGGTCAACAAACAAGCGCAAAAACAAAAAATACGGATATGCCTAAATATCCTTACTTACTACAAATGACTCGATGAGGAAAACACGCACATCATAACGAATGATCTAAGACCAATCACAACCTCAAAGGAAAAACATGCGAAGCGGAAATTAAATAGCAAGCGGTACAATATTGTCAAAATGAAAATTTTTCTCATTCATAAAATAATTATGTTACATCTTAAGGAGAATATAGAACATTTGAAGAAAGAACCGTAGAAGCGACAAGAGTGTCTGATGGAAGAAAGTTCCATGCTCAATTGCAAAAGCAGACAATGGAACCTGGTCAAAAGAAGGAAGAGATAACGGTTCTACTTCTACGGGGTCGCTTGGGAAATCCGAGGTACCTCTTTCAGCATCTTCATTCTCAAAGACTTGATTAACCAAGTGATGATACTCGGATAAATCAACACCAAGCCATTCAATATAGTCAAGAAGCTCAACTCGTCAATCAACAACTCTATTCCAATCTTCCACCTAAATAATCTTTAGTCTGCTTTTTGTCGTAGCAAGCTCATTCTTAGCTTAAATCAGTTGCCCTTCAACAGGGTGGAGATATCCGACTTAACTCCATCGAGCGCAACCATCAATTACTTCACCCGCCCTTCAGCAACCCTACGACTGACTACTCAATGACGGAGCATAGAGCCTCATCATGGCTAGATTTTTCGACAGACAACTCTTTTTCCAACTCGTCTAATCGTGCGTGAGCCCCATTCAAATTGGTCGTCGAAGTCTCAAACTCTACAGCAGACTTATTTCGCGCAGCTTCCACTTCCTTTAAAAAGGCCAACGCAGCCCAGCTGCCCTCTCCAACTCCTCGCACTGCGCCTTTTACACGTCAAGCTGACGAAGGACGTGAGAAAACACCAGTAACAACGCAACCCGAGATACACCAATAGTAGAAAACCGTTGCTTCCTTGGAACACGATCGGGGCTTATCATCATACGCTTCGATGGACTGGAGTGCCTTAGAATTTTCCTCTTCCTAGGCGTTGAGCCAGCAACACCAATGCTAACAGGAGCATCTAGATCAATAACTCGTTTGCCTAAGCTCACTTTCCCTTCAATGCTAGCATCACTAATACCAAAAGGGGCAGCACGAACAGCGATCTCGTCAGCTTGATATTCAATGAGCAAAACCTGTTCGACCTCATTCATAGTGTATAAACCACTAAGCCTCACTATAACCCCAGAAAGAAATGCCTACAAGGGAATCACAGGAAGCTTCAAGAAATAGTCACTAATCTGCTCTTCCACAGTGAGATGTAGGTCATTCCGTTTGTCAGAAACTCAGAACGATCAAACAATCTGATGACCACGCAATCTGAAGTTACAAGATTAGATAGAAGCATAAAACCGGACTTTGACCGGCCCCTACTGTCATCATTGAGATTCCCAAAGCAGACGGGAGAATGGAGGAAACAAATGTTCTTTGTCACCAACAGACCAATCACCGAGTGCAGGATTCTAACAGTTAAGGGAATGCCAGAAAGAATGGCTCTCGCGTAAGTTCCAGCCGTTAGGACCCATCTGAGCAGAAGGAATACCAAAAAAAATCCTTATATTCCCATAACAACTTTGAAATCGGGAATCGAAAGCCAGATGAGAACATGCACGAGTAGAGCGCTATATACCTGGTCTTTGGATGACAAGGGCAAACATGCTGCCTAGGAAGAACGATTTCGATGTCAGATGGCAGGCCATAATCGGAATGAATACTGTCCAACGTCGCCTGATAAGCCTTATTGGGCGAAAAGTGGGCTTCGCAAGCCATAAGCACCTCGCTGTCTAGTATATCACCAGCAGACATTGAGAAAGAACAAAGGAACAAAGAAAATGAAGAAGAAATGTGATTAAGCCCTAATTTCAAAATTAAGCGGCATAAAAAGATAAACAGATCAATCATGCCCCCCCTTTTCTAGAGCCGAGCAACGAAGAAACTGCTTGTTGGATGACGTGTGAGATACGATAACTGCACGAAATCCCAAAATACGCGCAGAAATGAACGGACGAACATGAGATCAAAATGCCAACCCACCGAAAATTGCCAACGTCATTAAAATGCAGGATAATGACAAAGTCGAAAGCTCAACAGTCGTCAAGATTAGTGGCCACGACAACGAATCCACTAACCAAAGGGGGAGTAGCTGATGATACATCTTATTAGACCGTCACCGCGGCCACACACGTGACATATATCGTATTTCACGAGGATCAAGTATCCCAAGACTAGGCTGGTGTACGAAGCCTAAAATGGCAAATTTGGTAAAAGAAAACCCAAACAGGGCTCGACAGAGTAAACATAATCAGAGGCCCATACCCAGGCTTGATAAAGTTATCTTTTAAGGGGAAGGAACGTTACATAGAAAAAGAGTCGTGAAGGGAGTTACGCCTCTACGGGCACGTCTTCATAAAAGAGGAAACTGTTACAGATAACGCCTCCCCTCGTTGCGCCTCACATGCTTAAGTCACGCAGAGGATTAAATACGACCATTATAAAAGGTAAAAGGAACATCTGACAAATGTATGCAATCTTAACTGAGTTCTGTCCAGTTTTATCTCCATCTCCAACTGAGTTACTGAATTAAGCATCGGAGTGCGTTCGGCAATCAAAAAAGTGGTATTTGACAATCTAACAGTTATTTTGCAGGTTTATTTATTGGGGACTGAATTTTGGACGCATCAATAATGGTAATAACCATTACAATGGTTTAAGTCATTCCTTTGTTTGGTTGGGTATAAAAATGGTGTAATGAAAATGACCATTACAAATTTCATTATAATGGGCATTCATAGAGTTTTGACTATGAATGCCCATTACAATGTCAATTGTAATAGTCAACACTCAATTTGTTTTATTTTTCTTTTTTACCTAACATAAATGTTTCCTTACCCACTACAGTTTCAAAATCCATGGTTGATAATTAATGACATAACGTTAAATACACAAATCATTTTCAGTTTCAGGTAACGCTTTTTCTAAATGGCAAGAGAACCAGTGAGGGAGGGAGGTGTGATCCTTCATTTCCCTCAAGATGCACGCCTTCACAAATCTCGAGGAGAACGAAGGATTGCAACCCCTCCCACCCCGCCACCTCCCTCCCCTCGCTCATTTCCTGGTTTCCTCGACACCTAGAATTACTCAAAAAAAAAAACAGAACCCCCAACATTAATCTCCATCCATCTTCACTCTGGTCTCGTGTGGTCAATCGTAATTGATTGGGAGTCATGGATCAATCATGTCAAAAGAAGAGTGACATCTCTTGTCAGGGATTCATCATCAAATAAAAGCAAAAAGCATAGCATCCTATATAGATGGGAAATTTCACCTCTCTCTCTCTCTCTCTCCCATCATTCAAGTCTCACAGTCTGTCCCCCACAGTGCCACGACACATATACACAGTCCCATCATCATGCCTTCGCTTTTACTTGTTCAGATCATTACCTATTTACGGTTCCCAATTACTCATCTCATTATTATGTCTCTCTCTCTAGCTAATCACCTGCTATTAGTTGGTTGATTGATGATCATGCATGCATGGGTTGGGGGCTGAGGCCCCTACCCTACAATCTCTCTGTAGAACTTAGGTCTCTAGTTTGCTTTAGCTCCAGGCACGCGAGCCAGTCCCTGCCAGAATCCACAATCAGAGATACAACACAACACCTGATGATCACCTTCATGCCCCCCCCCCCCCCCCCTATAACGCCCCTTGTACTTTGCCATTGTAATGTTGTTATGTCCTTTGCCCCAGGGCAGGCTTGCTAGTTGCTATCTCTACCATTCCAACTCATTTATTTGACCCACAGCATATAAAATTGATGGGTTCATTTATCAACCCAGCCCACCCCCGAACGATTACGATTACGATTACGATTACGATTACACGTCAGTTTCATCCTAAGAATACAAATGGAAAATCAGAGAAATGGTGGTTTCCTCGAAAATACTACCACTTGTTCTGGTATATTATAAGTGCTATTTAAGATGCCTCTCGGACAGATAGATTATTGTTGAGCCACATTTGTAACATT
This sequence comes from Berberis vulgaris, assembly GCA_963556465.1. Lineage (NCBI taxonomy): Eukaryota > Viridiplantae > Streptophyta > Magnoliopsida > Ranunculales > Berberidaceae > Berberis > Berberis vulgaris. The sequence goes on along the minus strand of OY747124.1, from coordinate 97,700,114 downwards.
CATGGGAGAGAGATATTAGAGACTATGCTTCCCAGCCAGACTTGAAATTACCAAAATAACACTCCGGTGCACACCACTGCTCTGCTCTGCTCTGCTCAATCATGTGATTTCCACAAACAACTAATATTCTTTTCTTCTTTTATTTTTTCAGAGTTTCGTATTCTAGTCAAAAAGTCGTGTTTCTCATTGAAATTTTTTTGTAAAAGTAGTAATTTATGAAAACTTCACATGTTGGATCAAAAGTTTAGATGGTTTACATGTTTAAAAAAGCCCAACATAGAGCATGTGATTGTGCACCCTTTCTCCCTTCACAATAGTATGGTTTTCTGTTTTCTTTTTCACCCTTTCTTCCTTTACATGGTGCACATTTCTAAACCAAATTATTATACAATGCCAATTTGCCAAAGCGAATCCGAAGCTTAAAACACAGAGAGAAAGTGAATCCAAAGCTCAAATATGCCACGCTACCTAGGGTTGAAAATCGAATCGTCGGTTTTAAAATTTTTAAACCGAAATTGACTAAAATTAAACTAAAACCGAACCGACCAACTATTTTTAACATATTATTTTATTTATATGTAAAATATATATTATTTATTATATATATTTGGTCAGTTCGGTTTGGTCGGTTAAAATCACATAAAAACCAAAAACCGAACCGACCACTTCGGTTTTTAATTTTCTAAAATCGAAACCGATCTGAATCGAATTTAAACCGAACCGGTTCGGTTTTGATCGATTTGGTCAGTTTAATTGATTTTTTGTTCAGCCCTAACGCTCCCTTTGACCTTCCCTAGACACTAGAAAAAATAAAAATAAGGTTTAGAGACAGATTTTAATGGGCATGGTTAAATATGCTCGTAGTAATTTGGTCCTGCATTAACATTTGTCCGCCACATACCCAACTTTTCGGAGGTTCTCAGGCAGAAGTTATATGGTATGGCTTCGCAAGTTCGCATGTATTTGCCCCCTTATGAGGTTTTAGGTACCATTTTGCATGTGTGCAGTTTTAATGAAGAAACAGTTGTGCTAAGCTAACCTATAAATTCTGCAAGGATCTTAATTCCCACCCAGTTTCCCACTGGTATAATCTCTTCTTCCCTTGAAGCTTCTTAAGAATCACCTTCTAGGCCCTCCAACATTCTTTTTTGTTTAACCAACTTGATCTTGTGATGTAGATGATATTAGATGCTCAGGCCTGCAATTTAGGGAATACTGCCAATTGGCCTTCTAAAAACATCAGCGCACTTTAGCTTCTTCCCATTTTCTAGCATTGGTACAACAGGAAACAAGTCTACTATACCATATGTTCACATGTGGCCCTTTTGATCTGCCTCATGCCCATACATGTTCCTGCCAATAGTAATGGGCTGTAAGTAGAGCACAGTCAATGACAGTTTCCGGTGACCTAAATTTTTACTACTTAACATTCTTTTCATAAAAAGACTTTAAATTGCTTTTTCTCAGAGAGCAGCAACTCGGCAAAAAATTTGAGAAGACTTCTAATCTCAGCAATATGCAGCAATGAGTACGTATAACTATTTATTTTTCTGGCCTTCAATCCATTTCTTGACAAGGAGCTTACAGTATTTCTGATATGGTTTGATCTACTTTTAATAGTTGGCAGTATATCTCTTCTCATTCCACAATTTCCCTGTTACTTCTAAATAGATTGATCCACTTTTCGGATATACATGCAACTTCCTCATTATGTTCATTGTTCAAATAGCTTACCTGTGACATATATATTAATGTCCTTTATGTGGGATTGTAGGACACAATAATCCAACAAGCAGCCATTGATGAGATGAAAGGATTGTAATAAGGTGTAGAGATTTACTACAAGGTGGAGATTTTGGAAACAGTTGGACTGAATATTAAGATGTGAGAAGGTGTCAATAACCTGAAATGTGAAATAAGAATATATAAGGCTTGCACTCAACATTCTAAGAGTAACTAATTCCATAATTCTTTGAACTTTTGCTTTACAATGAGATCCCTAGTTCGCATGGTATTAATCATTCTCCTTGCCTATGGAATTTTTTATCTGATTCGTTATGATCAAGCTTCTTACAATGAAATGGTTGAGTTTTACAGCCAGATCATAGTTATTGAACAAGCAATCAAAAAAATTCTAGGTCACCCTCAGGATTAATTAGGTATCGACTTGGTCCAAACAAAAGAATTGTCATATACTAAACATTCAATTAGAACACATAAACTAGACGTTCACCAAGGCTTAAGTTCCAGGGATTTGAAAGACTAACAAATGGTGAAGAGTTTAGATAGATTCATTGGGAGAACTCAAACTGATGACCAACTAAAACCGATCAAATGAGGCATCTCAAACTAAATCACTGCCACTCTGAACTAGATTGTGTTGGAAAAATCCAACATGTGTGGGCACACATATGTGTTTAATGTGTATTGCTATCTTAAAGTATAGCCCAAATAAATTATGATCTAATATGGTTAATTGGGCTAAGGTATTAAAATGTCATGGGCTTAATGTGTAGATACACTTGAGCAATTTTTAATTTGATGAGGGACAAAATTAGAAATTGATAAGTTTGAATAACTGATAACCCATCAGTTATAATTTTTGGGTTATGGTCCACAGTTGAGCGAGTGTTTTGTTTCTTCTGAAATTCTCTTCTACAGAGAGATATACAGAAAACACAACTGAAAGATCAAGACTCATTCCTTCCTTGAAGTGCTATCATGGATCAATGTACGCTTCTGTTTTGTTCTCGTTGTTCTCTTCTCATTGATTCAATATGGAGCATACAACTGTATCTGTAGAAATTTTTTCTTATTGGTGGTATTAGAGCCTACTCCATGATTGATTATTTGAGGGAGAATTCTTAAGTGCACCGGTTAAGTGTCTGGTGGCTACCAGGCACCAGGCAAGATACCAGTGCACTATAATATTACTCTTCTTTGAGAGATTATGAAATTTGGGATGGACTTTTAGCATAAAATCAAGTTTTTTCTCACATAAAATGATTAAAAACGGAATATCAAATATCAGAAATTGACAACAGCCATATATTTTCGGCTAACCCAACCATGATTGGGTGAGGAATCCGTGATTCATCATTTTCTATTCCCCGTTTTTCTTTCTGTTTGCAGAAATTGGGTAAGAAAGAAGGATCATTAGGCTTCCAGATTGGTTAATTATTTATAATTGTATTGGACCCATTCTTATGGGCCACAACTTAATTGAAAGGTATTTGGGCTGTTGGGTCTGGGTTTGATGGGTTGTTGGGACAGGGTCAGATCTTGCTGGGTCACCCTGGTCTAGTTCAGAGAACCGGTCCATCCTTTTTTGGCTAATTGCACTCAGCAGAATCTGTTTGAGCCACCCTGATAATAATAAAAAAATTCAGTAAATTAAATAATGGACCTTAAATCAAGTAAATCAGGTACATTACTTAGGCCCGTTATTTATTTATTTATTATTTTTCTCAAGGCAATTTATTTGAAAATTTTAAATTTATATGTTTTTTTGGGATGCATCTAATGACTTATTTAGTTTGTCTAACATTTGATTGAACTAATTGAAACAATGACATCTCTTATGTAAATTAGTTTATTGAGAATGTTAAGATGTTTATGTTTGTGAGTTCATGCGGATATTAGCCGGCCCAAAGGAAGGATAATGTTTGGTCGAATTGCATACACACCTGTAGTGATAAATATGTGACAATTATAAGGTTTCCATGTGAATAATAAGCCGATCTAAAGATAGACTTATTGTTTGACATTAGTTATTGTCAATATTTGATCACCACACCAAGAGTACCAATTACAAGTTAATATTACTGCCCAAATGCTTGATATTAATGTTGTGCTAAGTATCTTGAGGTGTATTCCATAATTATTTGAATTTAAAGATTGTTTATTTAGATTATGATGTGAACATGCATGTTCATTAGGTTAATTCTCTGTACAACTATTATGTCTGCTACTTCTGTCTGCTACTTCAATACCTGTCCATGCAAACAGTATTCCCATGCTTAATGGGACAAACTTCAAGGAAGGGAAACAGAACGTCTTAATCTTTCTTGGCTACATGGATCTAGACCTTGCACTAAGGATAGAGCAACCCGCTACTCTTACGACTGAAAGTTCTTCTGAAGAAAGGAGGAACTTTGAGAAGTGGGAACGCTCTAATCGCATGAGTCTAATGATCATTAAGCACGGCATTCCAGAAGCCTTTAGATGCGCAATATCTGAAGGGGTAACTAAGGCCAGTGATTTCCTTGCTGAAATTGAAAAACGTTTTGCAAAAAAAAAAAAAAAACAATAAGGCTGAAAAAAGCACGCTTTTAACTGGCTTGATTTCAATGAAGTACAAAAGCAAGGAAAACATAAGGGAGTACATCATGGAGATGTCTCACATTGCTTCCAAACTTAAGGCACTAAAGCTCGAGTTGTTTGACGACTTGCTCGTGCATTTGGTATTGATATCTCTTCCTGCACATTTCAGTCAGTTTAAGGTCAGTTATAACTATCAAAAGGAGAAATGGACTCTTAACGAGCTCATTTCATATTGTATGCAAGAAGAGGAAATGTAAAAGCAAGAGAGATTTGAAAGTACTCATCTGGCAAGTACCTCTAAGGATAAGGGCAAGAAAAGAAAGAAAAATGAAGCTGCTAAGGGTCCAGAGCAAAAGAAACCTAAGGAAAATCAAGGATGTTTCTTTTGTGGAAAACTAGGACATGTAAAGAAATAATGTAGTCAATATCATGTTTGGCGTGCCAAGAAAGGTACATTCTTTACTTTTGTATGTTCTGAGGTTAATTTAGCTTCAGTATCTAGAAGCACTTGGTGGTTAGATTCTGGTGCTACCACTCACATAAGTGTTTCTATACAGGGTTGCCTGAGCTACCGAAAGCCAAATGATGTTGAAAGATACATTTTTGTGGGTGATGGAAAATCGGTGGATGTTGAGGCAATAGGGCATTTTAGGTTATTGTTGAGAACTGGTTTTTATTTGGATTTGAAAGACACTTTTGTTGTACCGTCCTTTAGACGAAATTTGGTTTCTGTTTCTTTATTGGACAAATCTGGTTATAACTCTTCATTTGGAAACAATCAATTCAGTCTTTCATTGAATTCAAATATTGTTGGCACTGGTTCATTAAGTATGTTTGATAATCTATATTTTCTTGATACTATTGCATCATATAATGAAACCTTGCATGTGGATTCACGGGGTACTAAACGCAATCTAAACAAAGAAAATTCAACAAAATTATGGCACAAGCGTTTGAGTCATATATCCAAATCTAGAATTGCACGACTTGTGTCAGAAGGCATTTTGGATTCACTTGACACTACAACAAAAGTCCTCTTTTATAGCATTTCACAATAGCGTTTTTCACACATTTGCTATAAAAGCCAATTTTTAGTTCCTATTGAAATCAGAAAACGCTATTAAAATTGGGCGGGATTTGAAAACGCTGAAGGCGCTCGCCCAAATATTGACATCGCGTGATTCTCCACTCCCTCCAACCTACAAACCTGCATCGACATCCTTCTCACGTCTCTCTCTCCTGCAATTCTCATTCTCTATGTCTCCCTCTCATGTTGACATCCTTCTCATGTCTCCCTTTCCCTCTCATGTTGACATCCTGCATCGACATCCTTCTCATGTCTCCCTCTCCTGCAATTCCTGTGTTGCTCTGGAGAGAACGAAACGAAGCAAGAACGACAACAACAACCGTCTCTCTGTTGCTCTTTGTTGCAGATATGGTTTGGTTTGAGTGTTTGAAGTAAAGGTACCTCTCTCTCTACTCCTTTCATCATCTTACTCTTCTTGTTCATCTCGATCACTTTTTCTCTAAAACCCAAGCTCCAAAAACGTGCCCAGATAGATTTTAACTTAGGGTTTCTATTGATTGTAGAAGATTCGGGTTTGATCAAGCATGAATTTGTGACACGAATGATGATCATCTGGATATTGCAAAGTTTATAGCACTTTTCATAAATCCTCAATTTTTCGTGCACCTTTTGATGATCTAAGAAAGGATGCCTAAGCCAAATTAAAGTATGGTTTGCACTACTGATGATCTATTGGGGTGGAAGGATTTTCCTAAAGGGCGTAGGATTCTTCTCCTCGACGAAGATAGCATTTCCGCTGAGGAAATAAAATCTAAGCTTGAAGAGATGGACTATATTGGTTAGATTCTCTTTAAGTTTCTTAAATGTCTTCTTGCCTTGAAGTACATATCAATTTCTCATTCTTGAAGCTAGTGAGTTATCTGTTTACCTTTTGCACTCTTCTCTAAGCCTTATGGTATGTGATCATACATGTCTTTATCCTGAAAAGTTACCTTCGGTTCCCACCACTTTAGAATAGTCATATGTAATTCTCACTAAAGAATTTGATTACCATATCTAGTTTTAGTTGATAAAATAAAAAAGAGTTGTAGCACTACAATTTTAAGTTCTATATCTTTCTTCATGATACTAAAAGGATGCGTAAATAACATTGTTTCATAGAGTTTGTGGGAAATTGTTACAAAGCTGTTCTACTTTAGTTTTTTCATTAGGGGCTTCCATTTTATGACGTTGTCTTTGGTTGCCAGATACATGTTTGTGAATTTTAATGCTAATCTTATTAGTAGTTCTCCAATATTTGTGCATCTATGAGGTTTGCTCCATGACTCCTTTATCAATTTTGTATTATTAACATCATGTGCAATCTCTACAGTCGCCATATTTTGCAATGAGAATGAAGCATTGACAGCAATCTCAAGAGAACCTGAGAGCTTTCATGTTGCTATATTAGAGGTAAGGAAATATTGAAAATTCTGAAGTTCAGACATTGAGATTTGCATACACATTCAGCATGTCCATTAATCCTGTTACTGGAATTGCAGGTAAGCATGGGCAATCAGCATGGATGTTTCAAGTTCTTAGAAACAGCTAAGGACTTACCCACCATCAGTAAGAATCAAAGTAGATGTATTTCAAGTTATACACTATTGCTCTAATATACTATGACACAAAATTCATCAATGTCAACGAGTGTGTAACACAATAATAAGAGGATTTCGTTTTGTAATGATATTTCAATCAACATCTATTGCCAAAGTAACTCATATGGAATCAGTGACTTTAAACATTCAGTGTCTGAGCACCATGATGAAATGCATTGCAGTGAGTTTGAGTTTTCTGATATATCCTCTTATTTTACCCTAATGTATTAATTTATAAAATAGTATTTTTTAAATCTATTCTGAAAATGCGTTATTCTTTTAGCTTGGTGCAGCTGAGTTCCTTCCAAAACCATTATCTGAAGACAAACTCAGAAATATATGGCAACATGTCGTTCATAAGGTCAGTCTAAACTATAGTCTTTTCCAATATGTTGCACTAAATGGCAACACCTCGTTCATAAGATAAAGAAGATCTAAGCAATTTGTCCCGAACAGGCTTTTAATGGTAGAGAAAGTGTCGTCCCGAAATCATTGAAGCCAATAAAAGAGACCGTAGATTCAATGCTTCAGCTCCAACAAGACAGTAATGAAGCTGATAATAAAAACTTACTAGAAACTAATGATTCCTGGCAAGCCCATGAATGTGACCATGAGCAGCCAACCATAAGTGATAGGTTTCCGGCACCTTCAACTCCACAGTTAAAGCAAGGAGGCAGATTATTGGATGATGGGGATTGCCAAGACCTACTGAATTGCTCATTGGAAAAAGAGCGTGGGGATCTACAGGAAGAATCAAAATCAATCGAAACTACTTTCAACAACTTAGTTACAGAAACTAATTGTAACACTTCAGTCGCAGAAGTTAGTATTGCGGGACGCAGAGTTGATGCTGTCAAAGAGGAGGACTCACTTCACTTAAAGTATCTAAAATTGGAAGCAGTTTATCTCAGCAACTATACAACAACAGTACAGTCAACTCAAGAGTGAGAATGAAAACTCAAAGAAGGCATCTCCACAACAAGTATCATGTGGGAGCAAAACTAATAGGAAGTAGATGAAGGTATTTGGTTTATGAAGGGTAAATCCGTTCTTCTTTGTACTGTATAATCTCCTCTTCAAAGGTTTTGATTAGTCTGATTCCAAGTAATATCTGAGAATGAAAATTATTTAACTTATGCATGCATTTGTCGGGATATCAGGTGGACTGGACACTAGAGCTGCACAAACAATTTGTGAAGGCAGTGGAGCAACAGGGTGTTGACCAAGCCATTCCTTCTCGGATCCTAGAGTTGATGAAAGTGGAGGGATTGACAAGGCATAATGTGGCAAGCCACCTCCAGGTTAGTTTTGAAAAACATTCCACCTAAAAGTATAATGTAAATGAGAACTTCTATGGCCAGAATTCGTAGTTTTTCTCTGTTCTGTTCATTGAAAGTTCCAAAAAATGAGTTGCTATACTAGAAGATGAGGCATGTTTCAAGAAGTGAGAATGGGGGAGGGACACATAATTCAGTATGTTCCTCATTGGAACTAGGGATTCTGGCTCATTAGAATTTGAAGATCTATAGCGGTTACGACTTTTAGTATGCAATTATTATCACTAGGTCAGCTTGGTCTTTGGACAAAATATAATTTGCCAACTATAATCTACATCTAAACTATGAATGGTTTGATTTTTTGCAGAAGTATCGGATGCATAGAAGGCACATTTTGCCAAAGGAAGAAGATTGAAGATGGCAACATCCAATAGACCCCATGCAAAGGGTTTATGCACAAAAACCCATCATTGCATATCCCACATACCATCCTAATCATGGTCTCCCAGCAAGCCAATATTATCCTGTATGGGGCCATCCTAGCACCCATCTCTCCGGTGGCCAAATGTGGGGTCACCCTGGCTACACCGCGTGGCATCATCGTCCAGATATTTGGCCTTGGAAGACACATCCTGGGGTAATGTCATAATCTTTACTGCAAGAATGCACTAATTCATCTTATACATAGCTATAAGAAGTGATTTGAGTCTTGAGTCTTAGTGTTATCGAGAAAGTAATGAACTAATATTACCTGATTACTATGAAATGTGCTCTTTAGGTTCTCATCTATTTCTAAAAGTAAGATTCTTCTTGGAGCATTTCTTTTCATCATCCAATCTCAGCTGGCATAAAATTTTACAGCCACAAGCAAGGGAAAAGGCAGAGAAGGAGGGATTTGAAGTAAGTGTTACCAAAACAAGTTTCAAGGCTGACACAAAGGCCCAAGCAGAAAATGAAGGGGAGGGGATTGCTAAGGTGAGTCTATTTTATTTTTGTCTTGCAATTTTGTTTCTTTGTCTTTGCTTCTAACACTTGCACACTATCCACAAAGTACTTTATGGAAATACTCTTTTTCACATGTTCAGCTCAACCTTGGAATTTATACATCAGATAAGACATCTGAGTTATCAGTTTTAGTTGATCGTGCAACTGGAGGTGCCAGCATTGAGGATGGAGAGTTGGAGCTAATGTTTCATAGGTAGGTAACACATCTGATTCTTAGTTGTCATTTTTCATTTTATCATTCTAAACTGATTACTCTTCATTTCTATCCCAATGAAGATTGATTAAGTCAACAAATTGATTAAGTAGTGCAGATTGATTAAGTCAACAAATGAATAGGTTTCAGGTCTTAAGTTCGAAAGGAAGGGGTGATTTTCTTTATCATGTTTGGCCTCTATAGCACGATATTAATCTGCAGTTTCTCCTGTAGTTTGCTTAGACTAGGAATGAAGTAGATAATTATCCGATTGGAGACACCAGAAATTCAAGCATTGGAAAAAGAGAGTAACAAGTCCGAAATCAGGATGAAGTAAATTAAGTCAGTCTAATTTATCTCGCTAAAGTATAAACATTCCAGATGTAAGTGGTATGTGTACTGAGCAGAGTAAGAGGCTAACCATCGCAGTAGAGCTTGTCTCCAATCCGTCGATAATATTCATGGATGAACCAACATCAGGTTTAGATGCTCGAACGGCAGCTATTCTTATGCTGCAGTAAAGAATGTTGTTGGCACAGGAAGAACAATAGTTCTTTTTTACTTAATTTTTGGTAGATACTTTTAGGGAAAGTTGTATGAGACTAAGCTTATGTTTGCTTTCTTCAGGAACAATTTGAACCAGGTGGAACATTCTTACATTTGATAAGTCAATATATTTTCTGGGAGGCGCCGGTTTCATTATCTGTATAAAGATAAGCTGAAGTTATGCTATGCAGGTCTGGGAAATTTACGGGATTAGTATCTTTTACTAGACATGTTTTGGATGTTTCAGTTCCTCCTTCAATAGTCTGTCAATGATTGCTACTGTTGCTATCCTCACTTGACTAACGTTAGAAAATAAGATTTTGGAATGTACTTGAATGGTACCAATAGGATTGTTCCAAGAATTATGTATTTGGTATTGCTTCGTTGATTACTTGACAAATGTAAGGTTTATTTATTTATTTTTTTGGTTGAATTTTAAATCCTCATTGGAATTTTCATGATTTTACATGAAGTGGTGGCTTTTCAGACTCCAATATGATGAGAACATCAAGTAAGAATGAAACAGATCAAATATACTTTTGTTGATTGCTATGATGATCTAGTATGTAAAACTGCAATAATCTATGTGCATCAGCAAATGTTTTCTTGGCCAAAACTGAGCAAGTTAGGTGATTCTATAAACATATTCATTCTCTAGATTGGATGTAGCATTGGTATTATGTTAAGCTGGTTGATTTCCTGAATATCCTTGTATCTCGACATATTGGACATTTTCGTTAGAAGTTTGCTATATAGATGTGTCTTATGGTCAGTCTTCCAATATACACAATTCTAGAGTTTACCTTTTCAATTTTACACTACAGTGACATTTGTGTTTAATGTGTTTTGATCAAGAGGAAGATTTTTGACCCACGAGGGATATATATGCAAATATCCTAAAATTTATCCTCTGTTTTGTTTATGTGAAATTATTGTGATATCTGCGATATATCCGATAATTTACAAACTGTTGCGACTTTACTCTTTCCCTAAGGGTGGAAACATTCAAATATTGTCAACACTGCTTCCAGGTTAGCTCTTCTAATCTTTATGGAATCATTACAAAATAAAAAAAATAAATAAAGAAGAAAAGAGTTCTTGTTCACTGAAGTTGCACATGACTATATTAGGGAAGGTGTTTTTCAATTAGGTAGTTATGGCGATCAAGTACTTCTTTAATCTCTTGCACCCCGTCCCAACCCCCTTAAGGAATTTTCTATCTTTAAAATAAGTTTGTCAGTAAGCTAGATTTCCCCTTTCACTAGATGAGCAGTAAGTGAAACATTTTTTTTCCATGTTTTGAAGGCAACTGCTGGTGGTGGAGGGCGTGGAATGCGTCTTGCCAAGGAACCTGAAGAGTTTGTGAAGTTGTTACAGGTATTGCCCCGGACACTTTTCTTTTCTCTTTTAAGTAAGCTTTTCTGACACTGCACCTTGATGATCTTTTCTTCAAGATTTGTTAGTATAAACATGAATTTGTTAGGAAACTAACAAGGACTCATAGTTATTACAAGGTAGCCTGAGATGATTTAAAAGCAAAAACAGCACCAGATATTGCATAGTTCTGAAAAAGGGGACAAAACTAGCTTTGAACTTCTAGAACCTGGTTTATAAGTATTAATCTTGAATTGGCTTCTTTGAATGACAGGCAGCCAAAAGTGAGGTTGCAGCTGCATTTGGAAATGATGGAGTTTATTTGGAAAAATATATCCAAAACCCAAGGCACATTGAGTTCCAGGTACCACCTCTATTTGATGTGTGAATTTATTGTTCATTAAGTCGTCCCCGCGTTTGATTAACAACTAATGTGTCACTTGGTTGTACAGGTTCTTGCAGATAAATATAACAATGTTGTTCACTTTGGGGAGCGTGATTGGCTTAATCTTAACTTGAAAGATATCCGTCCAATATTATGTATGTACTGCATTGTCACTATGAATTATGTTAAAGGCAATGCTTAGGTGACAAGTCCATTCACCCAGCAATCTAGGCAGCCCAAAAGGATTTTGTCCCTTTTTATTTATAAATAGACTCAAAATTTACAACATCTTATTCCCTTTCTCTCTATTCACCTCCTAGAAACATGAAATAAAACTTCAAATTACACTAGAGTAATATGCTTGTTATATATACTCATTTACTTCTGAAATACATGTATACATGTATACCTCCCACAAACAACTCTTTAACTGTTTGTAAATAATTATTGATTCTAGTTAAAAATTTGTTTGGTGAATCCCTATGATGCTATGTATACCTATTTTTATGCTATGTATTCTAGGTTAATGTTAGTTTGCATTTCACTATAATCTTCCATATTTGTAAATTGTTTATCTTTTTTTTTTTTTATGGTCATGTCTTGTAATGTACATGGCTTTTTGTCATTTCAGTAGTATGTTGATATGTAATGACAGTAATAAGTGTGTATATATATATATATTTTTTATTTTTTAATTTATTTTTGACTAATTAAATGTTATTTTGAGGATGGAAAAGCCATAGTTGGGCTGAGTGATTTCCCTATTACTTATGTGGTAACTTGCTACTCGGTCCAAACTGACTAGCGACTAATGTTTGTGTAAACTGCATAAACAATATGTGAATTCTCAGCATCCTTGGTGTCTGCCATTAAGTGTTGTCCTAATAATTAAAGACTAAACTTACCTATAATTCACATGGAAAATTAATTGAGTAGACATTTGAAGTGATGGTTGATGCCATTCAAAATTATGGTCTTTAAACCCTTTCTATGAGTTGTATGGTTTAATGTTGACATCTGATCTTGTATTCATTCAGGTTTGATCTATCAGGGAAATGTAAAACTGAAGCTCAGCAGGAAGAGTTGGAAGAGAAAAGAAGGGTCCATGTATGCATCCTTGCTGATGTTGGTTACTTGGTTTAATGTCATTGTCGTGAAATAACTGTAACGTTTTGTGGAATTTATTATGCACAGGTGTTAGCAAAGCTTCATGCGATATTACGACCATTTCTTTTGCTAAGATTAAAGTCAGACGTTGAGCAGATGCTTCCTCGAAAGAAGGAAATAATTTTGTATGCCAATATGACTGAGCACCAAAAGAAAATTCAGGAGCATTTAGTCAACAAGACAATGGAGGAGTATTTGATTGACAATGGAGGCAGGAGTAAGTGACTTATATCCTTTATTTGAAAGTAGAACTTATTAGATATTAAAATTTACAACAAAAGGAACCTGTTCAGTGGGCATTCAAGGTATCGGCTGTGTTATTCATGCTTGTGACGGTCTCTATCAGTGACGTGTGTACATGTTGCACATCGCATTTCCTTATGTGCAGCTAGTGCCAAAATATCTTGTTGGTAGAATGTAGCTTGGCCTTGTTCTCTGTTGATTAGGTTCCTTGAGCTTTCTATAAGTATTCTGCGTTATCTCCTTCATTCCATTTTCTGCCATTTTTAACATGACAAGTTGCAGGAGATAGCGTCAGAGGCAAGTTGAATAATTTGATGGTTCAACTTAGGAAGAACTGCAACCATCCAGATCTGTTGGAGGGAGCTTGTGATGGCTCGAGTAAGCACACCATCCCAATCTTTCCATTTTTCATGATATCAAAATCAGAAAGTAGTTATCTTCACAAGCAAATTTTGATTTTTTTAAAAAAATCTTATTTTTATCAAAATCATTTTTTGATAATTATATTTGACAAGTAATTAGTTTTTTTAACTTCCTTTTGTAGCGGTATATCCACCCATCAATCAGTTGGTTGAACAATGTGGCAAATTTCGCTTACTGGACAAGCTATTAACAAAACTGTTGGCCCGAAATCATAAAGTATGCTCAAGAGTTCAAAAATTGATTTCTCTATAGTCATTATTTATCTGTGTAGTCATTATTTCAGAAGTTTTTTTTGTTACAGGTTCTGATATTCTCAAAGTGGACAAAGGTTTTGAATATTATTGATTATTATTTTAGCGAGAAAGGTCTTGAGGTCTGTAGGATTGATGGTAGTGTGCAACTGAGTGAAAGAAGAAGACAGGTAGCTATTGCTATACTAAATGAAATTATCTTCTGTATCACCTTCTATTATAGAAAAGTTTTAAGGTCTGCAAGAAGCATGATCTGCCTGCATATTATCATGAGCTTTAGTCTATTTCATTAAATTTGTAGGGGGCATCAGTCCATTTCATTATGAGCTTTAAATTTGTCTCCTACGGAGAAAATCAATAGATCTATGGTTACATTTGTATGTTTGGATCAAATTTCTTGTTCTTAAGCATTTCCATGAAAAATGCATTTTGGGTGTTTGTTTATTTCCATTATGTGTTCCATTCTAAGGATAGTATTAATTGATATGGCTTGTCTTAATGCTTCTTTTTTGTTTGAAGCATGGTAGTCAGTGGTGTTCTGCTTTTTGTTATCTTCATATTTAAAAGATTCTTATAGCGGTGAATCAATCATGGCAAGCAGATTCAAGATTTCAATGATCTAGACAGCAATTTCAAAATCTTTTTACTTAGTACCAGGGCTGGTGGACTTGGTATTAATCTCACTTCAGCTGACACTTGTATTCTGTATGATAGTGATTGGGTAAATTCACTTTTTCTTCTTTCAACAGTTTTAAGGAATAAGGAGTTCTTAGGCTATTTGACTGACTGATTTCTGCATGTTCTCTGCAGAACCCTCAAATGGATTTGCAGGCTATGGATAGATGTCATAGGATAGGCCAGACAAAACCAGTTCATGTTTACAGGCTATCAACGGCCCAATCTGTGGAGGTTGGTCATGGTTTTTTTTTTGTGTGTGTGTGTTCTTTTCTTGTTGCTTTTATAAAACTTGTCCAGACAAAACCAGTTCTTTTCTTACAAGACAAGTCCCGTTGCTTTAATAAAACTTGTTGGTTGCTTCTTCAGATTTTTTTTTAGATGGTTACTTTTGTTACAAAATTTTCTATTAACTTTTCCCTTAACTATCTGACAGTCTTATACATTATTTTCACGGACTTTGCTTATTGAGCGAGGTTGGCAAGAGGCGTTGTGATCAAGTTGCTGATTGGTCGAGCTCCTGCTGGAAAATGGAGCGCTCTGTTGAGGTGGACTGATGAAGATGATTGTGGTTCTGTTGAGGTGGTTAAGGTGTTAATACAGGGAGCTGTGGTACTTTATATTTAGGTTTTGAAAAGCTAGAAATGTTTTGTGACTCGATGTAATACAGAGAGATGATCTTTATTATTAATTTGATAGATTTTGTGACTCGATGTAATACATTATCTCATTAATTATATTACTTTGCCTCCATTCATGGAAATGTTTAAGTTTGGCACATTTAAAATTTTATTTTCTAGAAATAAAACTTATAAGATGTAATAAAAAGTCATTTGATAGCAAAAAAAATAAAAATAAAAAATTTGCTATGTATACTTACCATAGCGTTTTTGAAACGCTATAAAAGGCCAGTTTACCGTAGCGTTTTAAAAACGCTATAATAGACCCTGGGTGTATTATAGCTCCGGTAGACATAGCGTTTTCTAAAACGCTATGGTATCCTACCATAGCGTTTTTGAAACGCTATTAATGGGTATTTTTCTTGTAGTGTGACTTTTCAGACTTAGATGTCTGTGTTGAGTGCATCAAGGGAAAACATACCAAACAAAAGAGATTAGGTGCTAATAGATCTTCAGACGTCTTAGAATTGATACACACGGATATTTGTGGACCATTCCCTACTACTCACGTTATGGGTACTTTTATCTCATTCATGAGAAATCAGGGCCACTGGATGTATTCAAGTCTTTCAAAACTAAAGTTGAAAACCAACTCAGTAAGAAAACTAAGTGCGTTAGATTTGATCGTGGTGGAGAGTACTATGGCAGATATGATGGTTCAGGAGAACAACGCTTAGAGCCATTTGCTAAATTCCTAGATGAGTGTGGAATCATTCCACAGTACACCATGCCAGGTTCACCTAGCATAAATGATGTCGCTGAAAGACGAAACATAACTCTTAAGGATATGGTAAGGAGTATGATTAGTCATTCTACCTTACCAGAATCACTCTGGGGAGAAGCAATACAGACAACAGCTCATATCCTAAATAGAGTACCAACTAAGGCAGCTGCCAAGACTCCTTATGAACTTTGGACAAGCCGAAAGCCTAGTTTAAAGCACTTTCACATTTGGGGATGTCCATCTGAGGCTAGGCCTTATAGGCCAAATGAAAACAAATTGGACTCCAAGATAGTAAGCAACTACTTTATTGGTTATTCAGAGCGATCTGGGGGCTACAAATTTTATGATCTCACAATTAGGTCTATTTTTTAAACGGGAACTGCGACATTTTTTTAGGATGTTGAGTTTGGGGAGAGAAATAGGGTAAGAGACATTGTCTTTGAGGATGAATTAGTTTCGACTCCTACTACTATTTTTGACAATGTACATGTTTCTGTACCTGTCATTGATAAAGAAGCAGACCTGGAACCTTAACAAGACAATGTTGAACAACTTCCTGTTCAAATTGAAGTAAATGTTCAAGAGGAACAAACCCAACAACTTCAAGGACAAATGCCATTAAGGAGATCCACAAGAGAAATGAGAAATGCTATTCCGGATGATTACATAGTTTTTTCTCCAAGAACATGAGGAAAATGATGGATTGGTGGAAAATGATCTAATCAACTTCCATCAAGCCATGTAGGATTTTAACTCTCAAAAGTGGATAGATGCTATGAATGAGGAGTACAAGTCTATGCAAGACAATCAAGTTTGGGATCTTGTCCCATTACCTAAAAATACAAAGCCCATTGGTTGTAAATGGATATTCAAAACCAAGAGGGATTCAAAAGGTAAGGTGGAGAGATATAAGGCTTGTCTTGTAGCTAAAGGCTTCACTCGAAAGGAAGGCATCAACTATAAAGAGACTTTCTCTCTGGTTTCAAAGAAAGACTCGTTTAGGACAATCATGGCACTTGTTGCGCACTTTGACCTTGAGCTACATCAGATGGATGTTAAGACAACATTTCTCAATGGCGACATTGATGAAACAATTTATATAGTGCAACCAGAAAACTGTGTCTGGAGATCGAAGAATATGGTTTGCAAACTAAAGAAATCCATCTATGGGCTCAAGCAAGCTTCCCGTCAATGGTACCACAAATTTCATCAAGTAATTGTTTCATTTGGTTTCGAGACAAATGCAGTTGATAATTGTGTGTATCATAAGTTCAGTGAGAGTAAACATATCTTCTTGGTTTTGTATGTTGATGACATATTGCTTGCCACTAATAACAAAGACATGTTGCACGAAACTATGAGATTTCTATCAAAGAAATTTGAAATGAAAGATCTTGGTGAAGCTTATTTTGTTTTAGGGATTCAGATACACCGAGATCGCTCTCGGAGTATTCTTGAAATATCGCAAAAGAGCTATATAGAAAAGGTTCTTAAAAGATTTGGCATGCAAATTTGTAAACCAGGAAACACCCCTGTAGCTAAAGGAGACAAATTTAGTCTTAAACAATGCCCTAGGAATAAACTTGAAGTTAAAGAAATGCAAGTGATTCCCTATGCATCAGCTGTTGGGAGTCTAATGTACGCTCTGGTTTGTACACGTCCAGATATAACATTTATTGTTGGAATGCTAGGCAGATATTTAGACAACCCTGGGATGGATAACTGGAAAACAGCCAAACGGGTTATGAGATATTTACAAAAAACTAAGGATTACATGCTCACACACAAGAAATCAGACCAGTTAGAGATCATAGGGTATTCTGATTCTGATTTTGCTGGATGCCAAGATAGTAGGAAATCCACATCAGGCTACATTTATTTGTTAGCAGGAGAAGCTATTTCCTGGAGGAGTGCCAAGCAGATACTCATAGCTTCTTCCACTATGAAAGCAGAATATGTAGTATGTTTTGAGGCATCCAATCATGGATTATGGCTGCGAAATTTTGTCACCGAGCTGCGCATTCTGAGTAGTATTGAAATACCACTAAAGTTATATTGTGACAATAACTCAGCAGTTCTATATGCCAACAACAACGGGAGCTCATCTAGATCAGATCATATTGACATAAAACTCCTAGTTGTGAAATAGAGAGTACAAAATAAACATATTTCCATAGAGCACATTGGGATAAACTCCATGATTGCGGATCTGTTTACTAAGGGATTACCACCCAAGGTCTTTCATGAGCACACTACTCATATGGGTGTTAAATCATTTGAGGATATTTTGGTTTAGTGGGAGTTTGTATATTTGATTGCTCTATATTGGATTTTGGACACATTTTGTGTATTTGGGTATTTTCTGCAGAAATAAAGTATTCAGTTTATTCACACTCTGGTTTATTGTGTTAAAGTTCTATCTCAATAAAGTTTAAAGTAGGACCAGTTGAAAATAGACATATTTAGATCACGTTACATGTAATTTCCATGCTACGCATCCATGATTGATCTATGTCATTTGATTGTATGGGTATACGTGACTATTGATGGATTTAGTTGTGCTAAATGTGAGGAAAGTTCCTTTAATCCTATACCTGTATAGTCAATGGACGAGATTGTTTGGAAATACCTTCATATGTGATAGCAAATTTTGAGCTCATTAGGTTATACACATTTTTTTTAAGGTAACATATGTGGCCCAAGTAAGAGATTGTTGGAAAAATCCAACATGTGTGGGCACACATATGTGTTTAATGTGTATTGCTATTTTAAAGTATAGCCCAAATAAATTATGATATAATATGGTTAATTGGGTTGAGGTATTAAAATGTCATGGGCTTAATGTGTAGATACACTTAAGCAATTTCTAATTTGATGATGGACCAAATTAGAAATTGGTAAGTTGGAATAACTGACAACCCATCAGTTATAACTTCTGGGTTATGGTCCCCAGTTGAGCGGGTGTTTTGTTTCTTCTGAAATTCCCTTCTACAAAGATATATACAGAAAACATAACTGGAAGATCAAGACTCATCCCTTCCTTGAAGTGTGATATACACGTAATTATTACAAAATATATCCCTTAATTTATATATGTTAGTGCTTCAATTAATATATTTTATTCTAATTATTTCATTTTTATGTTTTTGTAGGAATTTACGCGCGTGAACGATAAGATCGCATTAAGGCGGCAATTTGAGAAAATTATTAATCTGTTGATTCTAACGGTGGTACAAAAGAGTGGTTCACACATCCAAGTCCAAGCCCAAGCCCAAGCCCAGGAAGTTAGAATCCTAAGCCCAACAATAGGGAAACCCTATTTAGGTATTCTCTTCCTTTTTCTATAAAAAGGGGTCTCGTCCACATCTCTGCGGACTCCTCTCTTTTCCAATCTCTTTTCTTTCCTGCCGCCATCACTACCTCCATCCGGGCAGAGACATAGACCCCTGTGTCTCTCGCCACTAACCAACCACCATCTCACCACCACCTCGCCACCGTCACTAACCACCCTGTTCACGGTACAAACGTCGACCTCATCACCGTCCTCGCCACCGTCATCCCTGTCCATAACACAGCCGCCACCACCATCTCCTTCTCTCTCTCCCACAGCAACCATCACCCGAGCACCATCGCCACCATTGCGCGCACGGCACTGCCGCGAAACAGGGAGCACCTCCCTGTTTCTCTCCCCCTCGCTGCCGCCACTGTTCCTTCTCTTCATCTCGAGCTCCTTCCTGCATCGCCCTCTCACGACCACCGCCGCCAGCGGCGCGTCAGCCGGCACACAACATCCGCGACAGAGTCGCCACCACCCCGCAACAGGGAGTCCCTGTTCCTCGTCCTCCTTTGCGTTTGAGTTGATTTCACTGCTTCCTCAACCTCTCTCTGTCTTCTTGCAGGTACAGGAACCCAACCAGAGGTGAGGAAGCTCGCGAGGAGCGGAGAACAGCGGCGGAGCTGGTCGCGTCTCGCTGGAGAAGACGAAGGAAGCAGCAGCGCGAAATCGCGCGGGAGAAACTGTTTTTCATTTCTGAAAAACAGTTGAGGCTATTGACACCCCGAGAACCTGTAAGAGCCACCACAGAGCCTATTTAGCTCTTTTTCTCGGGATTCGTGCGCGTACAGGAAGTGATGGATTCTCCCTCTAGTGATGCTGTGACCACCACCACCATGAGTCACTAAACCCCACGCAAGGTGAAGAGGTGAACTCCTAGATGTAACGAACTAAACTAGTAATTGATTCGCTTTAAGTTTTCACGATGAATAATGATGTTTAATGATTTTCACTTTTATTTAATATAGAAATTTATGTTATTTCAGTGAGAAGGATATCATAGATTTCTTTGTAGATTGTTTTTACTCCGGTGATTATCTTTTCTTCTCCATATAAGCTTAGTCACGCTTTTCTTATGTGTGGAATGTTTAAGGATTAATTGATTCCGGTAGGTTAGTTATATGTGATCGTCATTTATTACGGTATTGTCTCCGGATATATCGTAAGTTTAAGATATCACATATGACAAACCTTTGTGTTTTCTTAGAAGAAGTGAAATCTTAAATTCATTTACATTAGGGTATATTAATGATTAAAAGATTATTTTTCCGATTACGTCGTTTGGGATGTGAAACACGTAGTTGAGTCATCATAGCGAATCAATACTAGTTGGCGTGTGAAGTCTAGGAGGGATTCTTGGAACCTTGTGATTTTCTCAAACTTAGTTTTCATTAAATTAAATTCAATTCTGTATTTTAAATTTGTTAGAATTTATTTTAGTTTCGCATAGTTTGTCTTCCTTAACCTTATTTTGTAGATCGTTTTTCCTCGTGGGATCGACACCCCATTCTTTACTGCAATTGACCGCGTGTATTGTTTGGGCGTAATCAAAGTGCTATCATGATTCAAGGTACGCTTCCGTTTTGTTCTTGTTGTTCTCTTTTCATTGATTCAATATGGAGCATACAACTGTATTTGTAGAAAATTAATCTTATAGGTGGTACCAGAGCCTACTCCATGATTGATTCTTTGAGAGACTATGAAATTTAGGATGAACTTTTGGCATAAAATCAAGTTTTTTTTTTTATTTCTCACAAAGGGGTTTAGGGGTTTTCGCTACACTAGCCAAAAAAGGGCGATCTGCAATGGTATCTGCAAATCAAGAAAACTATTGTGTATGATATATGCAGAAGTAATGTCTGGCATAAAAATTTTGGGGTAGACTTCGGCATTTTCAATTTCTATTGGACTATTAAATTTTTTTTAACAAATGGTGAAGAGTTTTGCTAGATTCATTGGGAGAACTCAAACTGATAACCAATTAAAACTGATCAAATGAGGCATCTCAAACTGAATCACTGCCACTCTGAACTAGATTGAAGTTCACTGGTCACCTTTCCCTACCTGTACAGACCTGAAAGGCAGTCAACTTCCATGTCATGTTCAGTTATTTTGCAACAGGTTTATTTCCTCTACTGAAATGATAAACAGAATCCATTGGAATTGTCAATTTTTTTTTCTAGGCTCATCGTCTCCTACTATTTTATGTCCTCCAAACTGATGACTACAATAAACTGATGGCAAACAACTTGTTGGAAGTGCCACTCTTGTATATGTACTTTCGAACTAAAGAGCACAACACTTTTCTTTGAGGCCACGATCGATCCTAAACTTTGATATCTTCAGTTCAATTCCAATATCGAATGAACTTTGATCAAGAATTAAGCTATGAAACCATTATATTTCAACAGCGACTACAATATACTGATGACAGATGACTTTTTGGACATGTCAATCTTGCACATGTACTTAAAACTTTTTTTTTTACTTTATTGGTGTCAAGTATTGGTGAGGGATGCATATGTTGCTTACATTTTAGTTAATGTAATTGATGATACACCAAACCGTCTAGTAATTCGCACCGTACACGTGTTATGATGATCTCGTCAACATAGAAAAGCAGGCCTAGTTGAGCGCCCAGTCTGGCAAAGCCCAGACTACTCTAAGCCCAGTACCGTAAGACCTAATAGGGCAAGTATTTAGGAGTTTGACATGAGATAGGCAGACCAACAATACATTGACTCTGACTAGGAAGCAAATTCCAGAGTATAAGTTGTGCATGAACTCTCATGTTTGGACAACACTCAACAAAGGAAGAATCCCCAACAGATATCGGAGTACTAGTCGTGTATGGAAACTCTCATACATGGACAACTCTCAACAAGGAAATAATCTCTCGGCATATCTTTTTCCCTAAACTACGCACCAAAGACATAGTCAAACAAGGACTCACATGATAAATAGAGCACAGGGTTGATGAAAAAAGGTATGCTACAGAACCCAATTTACAACATTACACCTTTCTCAAGCCTTATATGACTTAAGTATCAGAGTGACATCGGCCGTCACAACGATGGTCTTTGGCTCACGTGTGTTCCTTGTGAAGGTGAAGGTCACGGGGAACAAGATTTGACACCATCAGTTTGGCGCCATTCGTGAGGAACGACAAAGTTCCTAAAAAACAATGATAATATTCCTTCATTACAGTCCAAAAAGATGGTAACCACGAACGCTCAAACTGGCGCAGCGTCGGCCCCGCCGGAAGAACAACCTCGAGCCCCCGCACAGGTAGCAAACACGATGGACTCTAGGGTGGATCGACTGACAGCCCAAGTGCAACAAATTGCGCAAGCGATGGAGATACTCCCTCAGCAAATCCCTCCACCTGCGAAAGGAGACAGAAATCCGCAAATAGCCCTGTTTCTAGATAACACCAGAAAACGCGTCCAGGGAAACCATTATGCCCCCGTTAGCTCTCGGTGGACCAAGGGCGGAGGAGTGGCCTACGGAGATCCGACGTCTAAGGCCGACAAACCCGTCTCGCGAGCGTGTTGTACAAGCTTACCGTCCCCCCGTTCACATATCATATCTTGAACAAGCCACTGCCGAAGAAGTTCAGCCCGCCAAAGCAGAGTTTTATGACGGGACAACGGACCCGTCCGACCACTTATGCCATTAGCACCATGTAATAGTGCTGAAAGAAAGATCTGAAGCGGTAATGTGCCAAACATTCCTCACCAGCATGAAGAAAGTAGCATTGACCTAGTTCCACAGTCTTTCATGAAGTCTATTGACTCGTTTAGGACGCTGGCCAAATGCGTTTATCATCCGCTTTGTCAGTAGTCAACGGATCAGAAAAGGCATGTATTACCTTCTCAGCCTTAGACAAAAACCAAACGAGACACTGAGGGAGTACGTCACCCGCTTCAATAATGAGTTACCTCTCATCGACGGCTGCAGCGACGATACCTCGATCACAACTTTCACCTCAGGGCTGAGAAGAGGCCAGTTCTACAAATTCTTCACCTTCGAGCCTCCGACTGACATGGCGGACTTGTTAAAGAATGCTCAGAAATACATCACTCTCGAGGAGATGTTGGCTGCAAAAAAGAAATGAGAAGATGACAAGAGACATCCCTTGGTTCCAGAGACAAAAAATGAGGGAAAGAAATAGAAGGATGATGACAGAAGTAAAAGAAAGCGGAATGACAACAAGCTAGACTCTGGCCGCACGAGGCAAGATAAAGCCTCCAACTTTGTCGAGTCCAAATCTTTCATTCCCCTCAACTCCAGCATGTCTGAAGTCCTCAATACATTAAGAATTGGGGAGAAGTAAAGTGGCATGCCAAACAACGGGTAGATCCTTCCCAGCGAGACAATGGCAAATACTGCTCATTTTACAAGGACAACGGCCACGACACCAAGGTTTGCAAAAGTGTCAAAAGAGATATTGAGTACTAGATTAAGAAGGGAAACTCAAAGAATTCCTGAGTCCGAAAAAAAAATAAGAGTGGGCAAAGGAAAGATAAGAGGTTATCAAGGATATAAAGAAATAAGTTCCTGGCATTATATATGTCCTTCATGGGGTAAGCTCGAAAGGAGAATGATCAAATAGGTCCCGAAAAAGGACATACCGCGAGGTGCAGACTCAACCCACTTACAAGGACCGACAAGTGCAGTACGCACATATTAAGAACCCCAATCCCATCATTGACATTCAGGGACAAGAACCTCCAAGGCGTTCACTCTCCTCACAACGATGCCCTGGTCATCTCAGTCCTCATAGCGAAGTGGAAAGTAAAGAGGTCATTGGTAGAAACAGGGAGCTCTCTGAGCATTCTGTTCCTCAACGCGTTTCCCAGCATGCAACTCAAAGAGGATAACTTGACCCCTGACAGTCACCCCATGATCAGGTTTAGCGAAGACAAGTGTTTTCCTATCGAGAAAATCAAACTAACGATAGTGGCAGGAAAGACCCAACTGCAGAAAGTCCTATTCCAGGAATTCATGGTGGTTGATGCCCCGTCCACCTACAACGTCATCTTGGGAAGGCCTTGGTTTTATTAGATGGAGACGATAGTTTTTATTTTGCACCAGTGCATCAAGTACATTGCCAATCAGGCAGAATGAACCATTCTAGGAGACCAACCGTTAGTAAGAGACAACCACTACGCAGCGCTGAAACAACTGGATTGTTAGCAATTACAACTCGGGCCCGCAGATCAGATATATCAAAACCTGAGCTCGAGGAAGGGAGAAGAGTCACCCCACACGGACAATGAGACATTAGTCAATTCGAAAGGAAACTCAATGTCCGCCAGCTAGAGTGGCGGGCTAGCGCCACCTCGGTGAAAAAGATAAGCGGGAAATGGGAAGTTCATGTGGATTACACAGGCCAGAATAAGGCTTGTCCGAAAAACAACCCTCTCCTTCCTCGCATGGATCCGAGCGTGAATGCTACGTCTAAACACAACCCAGCTCATGCAGACCGAGATAAGGCCCCGACTACCAAGACTCAACTAAATAATAAGTCAGGATCCATCACTAAAACTACTATCTGTCTGCCACTCTAGTTCAATACAAAGCTAAGTAGTAACACTTCAATGTGTCGATGCCTACTCCGAAAGCAGACAACCAGCGAAGAATGGCCCGCTAACACAAAGTTCATTTTTCGGTAACTTCACTATTGTAGGCGAAACGTGACATTTCATCAAGGGAGCTACACAGTTTGCATCAAGACCACGCGCTTCTTCTTTAGGACCAAATTAGCATGGCCCCCTTTTAGAGTAGAATTATCTCATTGTTTTGACTTTTTTTTTCAGTCTAGAGGAATTGTTCGCACAAGCCAATAAGATAAAGATTCGTTCAAGGAATAAAAAACGAATTCTAAGAAAATATATTTTATTGATTACTAAGAAAGTTGTTACAAAGCGACTGACCGGCTAGTACAAAAGTTTACACACTACAAGTATCTAAGCCCGATGCGAGTAAAGATATGCCGAAACGCACGCCAAGACTCTGCTCCGACAATCTGACTTGAGAAAAGGATTCAAAACTCAAGCAGAAAGCAAAGATACCCAAAGTAGGTTGCGTACCCACTTGATACTTTGCTCTGCCAATTTGCCTTGAGAATAAGATTTGGAAATGAAAGCAAATGTAGCCAAGGTGGGTTGCGGGGGTGATCCCTCAGAATTTAATGCCTGAGGTGAAGCAGAGTTAGCACCCAAAAGTCGCAGGCCACGTTCAACGGAGCTCCGCTCCACCAATCTGTCTTCCAATTGTGGCATCACGCGTGAGGCCCATGAAGGATCAGTAGGAACAACTACCCAAAGTTAGTTGTGGGTATTATCTCCAGGCATCAAGGATATAGAGAAAGAAGCTCATGGTGTTATATATGTTCTTCATGGGGTAAGCTCGAATGGAAAATGATCCAACGGGTCCCAAAAAATGACACACCGTGAGATGCGGACTCAGCCCAGTTACGAGGACTGACAAGTGCAGTACACACGTATTAAGAACCCGATCCCATCGTTGACATTCATGGACAAGGACCTCCAAGGCGTCCACTCTCCTCACAACGACGCCCTAGTCATCTCATTTCTCATAGCGAAATGGAAAGTGAAGAGGTCCTTGGTAGACACAGGGAGATCTCTGAACGTTCTGTTTCTCAATGTGTTTCGCAGCATGCAACTCAAATAGGAGACCTTGACCCCCGCCAGTCACCCCATGATCTAGTTTAGCGGAGACAAGTGTTTTCCTATCAGGAAAATAAGACTAACGATAGTGGCAAGAGAGCCCCAACTGCAGAAAGTCTTATTCCAAGAGTTTATAGTGGCTGATGCCCTGTCCACCTACAACGTCATCTTGGGAAGGCCTTGGCTAGCTTTATTAGATGGAGGCGATAGTTTCTATTTTGCACCAGTGCATCAAGTACATTGCCAATCAGACAGAAGGAACCATTTGAGGATATTAACCGTCAGCAAGAGACAACCACTACGCAGCGCTGAAACAGCTGGATTGTTTGCAATTACAACTCAGGCCCGCGGATCAAATATATCAGAACTTGAGCTCAAAGAAGGGAGAAGAGTCACCCCACACGGACAATGAAACATTAGTCAGTTCGACGGGGAGACTCAATGTCCGCCAGCCAGAGTGACGGGCTAGTGCCACCTTGGTAAAAAAAAAAGACGCGTGAAATGGGGGAGTTCATGTGGATTACACAGGCCAGATAAGGCTTGTCCGAAAAACAACCTCCCCTTCCTCGCATGGATCCGAGCGTGAATGCAACGTCCAAACACAACCCAGCTCATGCAGATCGAGATAAGGCCCCGACAACCAAGACTCAACTAAATAATAAATCAGGATCCATCACTGAAAATACTAACCGTCTACCACTCCCGTTCAATACAAAGCTAAGTAGCAGCACTTCAACAAGCCAATGCCTACTCTGAAAGCTGACAACCAGCGAGGAATGACCCGCTCGCACAAAGTTCACTTTTCAGTGACTTCACTATAGTAGGCAAAACGTGACATTTCGTCAAGGGAGCTACACAATTTGTGTCAGGACCACGCGCATCTCCTTTAAGACCAGATTAGCATGGCCCCTTTTTCAGAGTCGAACTATCTCATTGTTTTGACTTATTTTCATTCTAGAAGAATTGTTCGCACAAGCCAATATGATAAAGATTCATTCAAACTGGATGGCAAAAGACGTCGTGGGAGCATCGGAAGACAAAATTGCTCCCTAGGGGGAGTACGTACTTCTTCCACGCAATGTGAGAAGAAATTACAAGGTCCCATGGAACCACTAGATGCTCACCCAAACCAGGTGGCATCGCCCAATAGCAGGTCTTATGAAGACTCATCGCTATAAATGTCAGAACATTTGAAGACACTTCCAATGAAGATCGTTTTTTATCCTTTGGAGATCCCAAAGAAAATTTTCTGGAAAAACACATTTGAGAAACTTACTCTACAGCGTTCGTGGCAACGCTTGAAATGGCGAAAAAACCAGCCTATATATAGGCACGATGGTTCACCAAATAAGGTCACCCAGTAGTCACGCTAGCATTAAATGTTGTATGGGAAATAGGGAAGCAGTGGTTCCAATTGCAACTACACAAGTCCACATTCATTGAATTAGTGGAACTACGTTGCCCCATTAACTAGGGGAGTAACTGAAACCAAACCATCTCGCAATCTACTCCGTACATGTGGCACGATGATATCGTCAACGGGGCCCAGGCAAGTAATGTACCCAGGTGAGCGCCCGGCTTGGAAAATCCCAGAGTACTCTAAGCCCACTGAGAGTGGCCCAGTACACACTCAAACACAAGCGGTGAAGGCCTTAAGTGCCCACAAGATGTAAAGGACCTACGGAGATATTATCAATAAATCCAAGGTATTCGTTTTATTAAAGTGAAACTATTGTTCATCAAATCTGGTTGGAACTCTACTGTTGTTAGGGGAAGTAAGTCAGGATAACCAAGTCAAACTTATAAGTCCAAGGCCACATGATGGATGAATCTGACCAAAGTTTAGTTAGCTTGAAAAGACTAATGACGACAACTTTCGATTCGCTCTAACGCCTAGTCCGCCAAGAGCAGATGACAATGGCTTAGAAAGTGAGAGTCTAGTTAGTGCTCACAATGCCTGATTAAGATGGCTTGCAAGGGATCATTGTCCAACTATAGACGATGGTGGCCGAATTTGACCAAAGTTTTGTCAGTTACGACTGATGACGATAACTTCTGGTCCGTTCTAAGTCATAGTCCATAGAGAATGGATGAAGACGGGTTAGAAAGTGGGAGTCTAATCAGCGATCAAAACGCCTGATCAAGATGGTTTTCTAGGGATCATTGTCCAACCATAGAAGATGGTAGCTGAATATGAGCAAAGTTTAGTTAGCTACGATTGATGACGATGACTTCTGGTCCGCTCTAAGTCATAGTCATATGAGCAAAGTTTAGTTAGTTACGATTGAAGATGGCTTAGAAAGTAGGAGTCTAGTCAACACTCACAACGCCTGATCAAAATGACTTGTCAGGGATCTTTGTCCAACTACAGACAATGGTCATTGAACTTGACCAAAGTTTAATCAGTGACGACTGATGACGATAACTTCTTGTCCGCTCTAAGACGTAGTCCGCCAAGAGCGAATGAAGATGGCTTAGAATGTGGGAGTCTAGTCAGCGCTCACAATGCCTGATCAAGATGGTTTGCCAGGGATCATTGTACAACTACAAACAATGGTCGTTGAACTTGACCAAAAGTTTAGTCAGTTACGATTGATGACGATAACTTCAGGTCCGCCAAGAATGGATGAATATGGCTTAAAAAATGGGAGTCTAGTCAGCACTCACAACGCCTGATCAAGATGACTTGCTAGGGATCATCTTTCAACTACAAACAATGGTGGTCGAACTTGACCAAAGTTTAGTCAGTTACGACTGATGATGATAACTTCTGGTCCGCTCTGAGACCTAGTCTGTCAGAAGCAGACAAAGATGGTGTAGAATGTGGAAGTCTAGCCAGAGCTTATGAAGCCTTACTCAGATGACTCACTAGGATCACTGTCCGACCACAGACAGCGACACGCGCATTTTGCCAAAGTTTAGTTTGACTAACGAAGACTACTTCTGGTTTGATTTACAGCTTAGTCAGCCAAGAGCAAATTACGACGACTTGAGGAGTAAAAAATATGACTAATCTATGAGCTCGAAAAGTCTATTTCCTGCCAAGATTATTCTCCCGCGTGGAGTTTGGCCAACTAACAAGGTTTGACTGAGACAACTTATGGATCTCTAAAGAGTAAATACAAGAATTGCTTGATTTCAAAGCAATCACAATATAACCGGTCAGAACTCTTATCAACAGATCAACTAGACAGTTACCTGACTTAGCAGAATCTCGTCTAAAGACCAACACCATGGCAAGGCAACACAAAAAAGATTCAGCAGGAACAGTCCAAAAAAAATACAAGTACAAAGTGCTACTTAACAAATCGTCTTTCATTTATAATCCTAACAATACAAGTCTATTCCTTATCAGGAGGAGATTTAGATACAACGAAACTTGGCTTAGCATGAGAAGAACCAGGGGATGGCTCCACTCGCACTACTGCCTCGGTACCCTGATCTGGGTCACCCTCTTCTTGTGACTAATTAGAAGCTTCCCCGATCGGCATGCTCCTCTTCCATCGGCTCCAATAGCTCCAGTCTTCCTTTCACAACTCCGCTGAACTGGAACGTGCCTTGGGCCTTGAAAAGCTTCTCTTCACGTACTTTTGACTATGCAAGCTCTTGCTCCAACTTCCCCAGTTTGCAGGCCAATGCATCAGCTCCAGATTGCTCAGTACTTAACTTATCCTTGATCAGGCTGAGGTCGTTTTGTGTCAAGAGGAGTTGCTCGACTGCCTTCCTCGCAAGCTTGACGATGAAAGCAACGCCGACCTTTAGCTACTGACGTTGGACGTCCCATTCAGATTCCTCGTTGCCCTTCTCATTGATCAAGGCCTGAATCTCGGACTGCATCTTGGCTATGGCCTCCCGAGCAAGCTTTAAGTCACGTTGAGTTTTATCCAGCTACGCATTCAACCCGTCCTTCACAGACGTCACATTGGCCAAATCGGACTCAAGCGACTCCAAGCGGACCCTCCGAGCCTCCAATTTTGTTTGCAAGGCCTTCAGTTGGGCCCCCGAACCAACATACCTTTTGCCTCCCAGTTGTTTCATCAACGATTCAAACTCGCGGAGAGCATCAAAATACAACTTCTACAGATGTACAAAAACTCGATTCATGCTGTATAATCTCTCATGAACAGCCTCTACTTCAGTCCCAGTGACAATGACTTGGTTCAAATATGACATCCCCATCATCATATGTTTTTGCCCCTTGTCCATACGCTCTTCTGGCGTATCCCCTTCTAGCCTCGGAGAATGATTCGCCAACCAATCATTCCATCTACTAATATGACTCCAGGAGGCATAAGAAATGTCAACCTTCTGATGCCAGGCCATGTTGTTCATCTTTACTGCATCAGGGGCAAACAGACTAAGTTGCGCACATGGGTGAAGGTCCATTGGGATCGGAATAACTCCAACACCGCCCTTCATCGTCTTCACTGCATCAAGGCCTCATCCATCTCTTCCCCTTACTCACAACGACCGACTCCCTCTCACGAGTCGATTCGGAAGTAGTTGAAGGGGAAGAAGGAAGGGAATTATTTCTCATACCAGTAGCCACCTCAAGCGGAAAGAGAAGCTAACCTTTTACCATAAGAACGATGGTCAGGCGACTTTTTGCCAGTTTTAGAGGGTTTTTTATCCAAAGAAGGGTCATACTTGAAATCCTTCAAAGAAAAAGGACAAGTCCGACGTGCATCAAAATAAGTGACCATTCTCGCCTGCAACAGAAGGTTGTTCAAGACCTTCGTTACATCATCTACCCCAACCATTTTCAGATATTCCTTCTCTAGGTCAGGAAGGGAAATGAGGGCTCTCGTCTGAACATCCTGTTTCTCGAACACAACAATGTCCGCCCCAGCGAACACAACAAGATCTTTCCCAACAACTTTCCACCTGGAAGCAGGCTTATATGCGGTGCAAATTTTTTTTGCAGGCACCGGCAAAGAAAGTGCCTCATTCAATTTCGCCTCCTTGGCGAGCTAGGGATTTTGACCTTGGGGAGCTTCCTCTTATTCGAAAGAGGTTCCCCATCAGGCTTTGATTTCGAAACCCTAAAGAAAGTGGGAGCCTCATGCCAGTACTCCGACAGTTCGCTGCGCTTGATGTTGGTGTTCTGCACAACATCTTCCACCTGCATGAAGGCCATGTCACCAAACTTATCCATGACTGCTTTGTCTTATGGAAAAAGAGGCGTTGTTGGAAATTTTCCTACAAAAAGCACGGATAACAGTTCAGTATGTACTCAATACGAGCAGGATCGAGAACGGTATTACACTCACTCAGTTGTTTGAACTCCTGTTCAATCGGACGACATCAAGCTCAAAATACTTCGAGTTCACATGAGCCATGAAACAATACTTCTGCCAGGACTTGCAATCGCCAGGCAACTTGCCCAAGCAAGCCGACGACTTCAACACGCACACAGCATGCTCGTTCAAACAAGGAGAGTTGAGCAGTTGGATCACCCTTGGAGACACTCGAACACCAGCATCCTTCACCCTGATTAAGATCACAGTTTTGTACCCGTTTGGCACAAGCTGCGGGCGAAATGCTGAGGTCCGCCAAAAATCGCCAAATCTCCTTAATAATAGGAAATCGATCGCCCAATTGAAGTATACCTTTGTACAAGCAGATGAATCCTTTCGAGTGAGACAAGGGCGTCTGATCAGATCCCAATGTAAAGAGCTCCATATCATCAAGGATCTGATACTTCTCGCAAAGGCCTTCCAGTTTTGCTTCTGAGATCAACCTCTCCTCGAAAAACTCATGGCATTTAGTAAACAGTTCATCGGAAAGCAATTTCGGCCCGCCATGGAAGATCATACGAACTTTCGATTATGTTGGCGAAAACAAAAGTTGAGCAAAGCCAAAAGCGCATAAGCGAAACAGCAAAACAGGGTCTTTGAGAAATCGTAGAAGTAAATAAACTAAACTCTACGAATTGGCCCACTAACTCGGGGAGAGTAGCTGATGATACACCAAACCGTCTAGCAATCTGCATCGTACACATGTCATGATGATCTCGTCAACATAGTAAAGCGGACCTAGTTGATCGCCCAGTCTGGCAAAGCCCAGACTACTCTAAGCCCACCGAGGCAAGGCCCAAAAGGTTGGACCCAACCAACGGTGCCCTTTAAGCCCATACGTCGTATGGTCAAGCCCAATACCTGTAAGACCTAATAAGGCACGTATCTAGAAGTATGACCTAGCTAAGCAGGCAGGCCACCAATACATTGACTCTGACTAGGAAGCAAATATCAGAGTATAAGTCGTGCGCGGAAACTCTCATGCATGAACAACCCTCCACAAGGGAAGAATCCCCAACAGATATCAGATTACAAGTCGTGTATGGAAACTCTCCTACATGGACGACTCCTAACAAGGAAAGAATCTCTCAGCAGACCCCTTTCTCTAAACTACGCAATAGGGGAGGGCACGGGATGGGATGGACCTCATCCCTATCCCATCCCGTTCATTTGGGACCGGGACGGGATAAACCTCATCCCAACCTCGTCCCATCCCAAATGGGTATGGGACGGGATGAGCATGTACTAAATAGTCTTCCAATGAATAATAACAAAAAAAATTCATCTCACATTGCTCACACACCAATAGTATCTAATTTATATACATATAACTTTTATCATAACTATATAAAATTTCATCTCACATTACTCCTAATTGTATCTTGTATGAATGATATAAGTTGTCTTAATATAAGTTCAAAAATGAAAAATATTTCTCATGACCAAATTTCCAACTACATAACTTATAGTGCAAAATTAAACCAAACCATCATTTGCCTTTATTTTCAACAAGAATAATTGTCTTATAACCAATCTAAAATGTGAAAAAACATAAATTTTCATGGATTCTATTTGACCTAAAATATTCAAACTAAAGTTTTTATCTAAACAAAGAATATCAAATCAAGCAAGTTTTCAAACAATAGATGTTTTGATTTAATTTCAACACATCACAAAATTTTCTTTAGAAGAGTAGTTTGATTAAATTTAATAAAATAAATATTAAACAAATAAGTTTGGGACGTGACGGGATAGGCGAGATTGAAAATATTCATCCCACTCTAAATCGGGACTGGACGGGATCGAGATGAGTTTAATCAATCCCAAAAGGACCCAAAAAATCAGGACGAGATCAGGATCGCGGGATAGGATGTCCATGCATACTACGTCAACAAAGGCATAGCCGAACAAGGACTCTCACATGATAAATATAGTAGAAGGTTGAGGAACAAAGATATGCTACAGAACCCAATTTACAGCATTACACGTTTCTCAATCTTTGTTTGACTTAAGCATCGGAGTGTCATCGATCGCCACAGCGGTGGTTTTGGCTCAAGTGTGTTCCTTGTGCAGGTCAAGGTCAAGGAAAACAAGATTTGACACCATCAGTAATATAAAAATGTTGGTTGTGCTAATGGTGATAATGCATATTTTGCAACAACACCCAAGTAAACATGGCTCTCTCTAAACTCTCGCTTACTTTTTCTTTCTTACCTCCTTAGCCCGTTATTGACTTGTCCGTCGGAGTCTCCGCCTGAGCAACCCGCTAGATTGGAGTTTGTGCAGGTACAACAACTCACCTTCTAGCTCGACAGCAGTTCCTCAGTGAAGAAGTTCTGAGACTACTTTTTTACTTTTAACAAATGTAATCGACGTGAGTTTTTAACATAGTGTGTGATTATTCATACCGGTTAATATTTTGTAAACACTAGTGACGGTTACAATAACTTTTTAAAACTAGTATTGAGCAGTGGAAAATTGTTTCATGAAGTGGATTGGTTAATAAATACTCAATACCAATAAAAATTACAGTATTTTTTTATTATCAGTTGATAGTCCAACCAAATCCTTCCATGACCACCATAAAATTTTGATATTGTGTTAATTTGCATAGTTTTATCAATTTAGTACAAAAACATTGAATTCAATTTTGCCAACAATAAAAGATCAATGTATCTTACAATTACTAATGTAATTTTAGAGTTGTTTCATTCCATTACTATAGTTTCGAACCGAAGAGCATCATACTTCTTCTTTTGGGGGCCATGAACGAATCTAAACTTCGAATTTCAAATATTAACTTGTATCAATGCCCTGTGCTCCAATTTTTTTTTCTTATTTATCAAATGAGAACTACTAATGCAGGGTAAAAGAGAAGCTTAGGTATGTTAAAGGAAACGGATTTTTATAGAATCATAGTTCTGTCATTGAAATTTATATCCCCCTTTAATTGGGGTTTAGGCTCTCTCTTCATATTCACAAAAATCATAGTAGCATATTTTTATAAACTCCCCACTGAGTTTCCATTGGTATCCTACTTCTTTAGTCGCAGAAATGATCTACAGACTGATAAATCATTGAGTCGATAGTTGTATTCGCCTGTTCACCAACCTTTGTTAATGCCACTACCATTAAAAAGCTCTGGCGTTACCAACAGCTTTGATACAAGTACAATCCCAGCAGCTGCATTGCAAAAGCAAAGCTCTGCTGCACCTCTGCTACAATCTCCCAAACAGTTTATAGCCTTCCATTGGTAACCTGTTACAATTTCATGTTAGTTACATACTTACATTGTATCTTGAAAAAAAAAATGATGTGTAATTTGGAACCAAACTGTTTCAAATGCTTCGAGTCATGTTCGATCTCAATGTTCAAAATGAGGGAATACGAACTGAACCAGATCTGTTAATTGATTCGAGTTAGGTTTCTCAAATTTTGAAACCGATCCAAACCAAGCCCACCCCTATTTGCAAGTACAATATTGGGTCATTTACATTTTGGTTACGTGTAATTTAAATATATTTTACATTGGGTACAAAAGTTTTGCAGAACTATATATTGGTTACAAAATTGAGTTTTAGCTATTTATTCAACAATGCCTGCCAAGGTCAACTATCTTACATTTTATAAAAACCTAAGTACCCCTTGGTTTTTGGCATTTTAGATACTATATTTTTACTATAACTGAGTGTATTTTAGTCTTTACTGAATGTGGCATGTCTTTCCTTGACCAACGTCATTAAACAACAATCCACACAAATTTGTATTCAATATGTAATTACGCAAAATATATGTACCTGATGTGAATTACACGTACCCAAAATGTAAATAACTCTACTATATTAATTAATTAAAAGGGAACAAATGTGTAAGAGTGTAATTTAAAATTAAAATTTAAAAAAAAAAACCTTTCCATTAGGGGTGGGCACGGGACGGGATGGGACGAGATATACCCATCCCTATCCCATCCCGTTCATACGGGATCGGGACGGGACGGGATCAGCGTGCTAATCTGGAGAATACATTTTGAACATATTATCAACTAGAAGTCTGAAGTTCTAAAATACATACAACATATTAAAAATAAAAACTATTGTTGAAATACATAGAAGTCTAGAAGTCTGAAGTCCCATTAAATTTTTTTTTAATAAAAAATACGATTACATGCTACAGAACAATATATAGAGCCTCAACTTGGTTGTATCCAAACAGCAGTACCATCTTCAATTAACAAACTATTGAAGTTTATAAAAAAGGAAAATATGAATCCAAATTAATATTGAACAAAACAATATGAACTCGAATATTTCAAGACCTTTGGATTCTTGTTAATCCAAAGTCGAATTATGTTGAATTCACATTTTATCAGACTAGATAAATGCAAATGACAATAGTTTCATGTCATGACAGATAACTCTTGCATACGTGTAGGTGCAACATGATTGAAACTTTCAGGAATATCATAAACATGTGTTACCTATTTGCTCAAGCTTCCCCTATCAAATGGTTTATTCCTAAATAATTAAATAAATATATTAATAATTAATATTAATAAATTAGTTCGGGACGGGACGGGATTGGCGGGATTGAAAATCTTCATCACATCCCATCCCATTCTAGATCGGGACGGGACGGAACGGGATCGGGATGAAATTATTCAATCCCATTAAAACCCGAAAAAATCGGGACAGGATCGGGATCGGATGCCCACCCCTACTTTCCATCGCTCACCTTTTTCTCAATATTAATTGGGGAAGGGTAAAAATGTCACTCGGTGTCAATAAAGGGCTTGCTAAATTTTTGCAACTTGCAGTATGTATTTTTTTTTGGAATTGTCCCAAAAACAATTATATAGTCAAGGGAGAGAAGGGCAGAGTTTGTGTGATGATAATATGAAGTCAAATAAATAAAATGCATGCAGAAAGCAACAATGTCCCCAAAACGGAGCTTTGAACTAAATAATTACAATGGATTTAGCATCCAGTTCCATGGAGACCTTTGCCCTTGCAGGGGAGATCAAATTCCATCTCGATGAAGTATAATTACTCTTTAAGCGGTAAAAAATTTCTAGCGCCACTCTCCTTCCTGCAACAGAACCAGAAACTATCAGTGAAACGTCATTCAAGAAACTGAAGATAAATTTCCAGTTTACAATGTTCTCCTGGTTCAGACTAAGCAACTATGAGGCAGTGGCAGGATGTGTTCCGTATGAGCCAATGGGAGGATTTGTTCCAATATGAAAGGCACAACACCATTCAACCTCTAACCACGGTCGTCGAGTCCACACATGTTTTCATGGAACCCGAGGAAGGCACCTTTTCAAAATAACAAGGTTGTCTTTATGTATGAGTTTCTTAAACACTGAAAAGAGAAGAAACACAGCCTGACTTGTTCTTAAGTTTGATGCAACTCAGTGACTTAAGCATGTAATTGAGAAGTAGTCTCCTATAAATCAGGAAATACCTACCATCTAGTTTCATCCATGAAGATTTCAAGTAACATTTGAAAAAGCTTGACTAGTCGACAATGAATCTCACTAAGGTGCTTCTTTACACTGAATGTCTCACCAAGGTATTAGTTAACAATTAACAAACTTAAGCTTACACCTCATATGTCAATAGACATTACCGCCCAAGTGCCCAATTAAGCATTTTTAAACCATGCTTAAACATCCAACAATCCATAAATAAAGTGGCAAGAAAACTCTCAGATACAATCGCTAAAAAACATGAAACATGGAGATTTCTTTTACCTCATGGGTCCCTCCTGGTGTCTTTGATCAGTTGCAGAGTATTAGACTTTTTGTATTCACGAGCTTAGAAGTCAATGACAAAGTAACATCACCATAGGCTTCGTTTTGCTGTATGTCAATTAGATCAAAACTCTTCAGAACCTACAAATGACTAATAATAGTAAGCATCTCCATGTCACTAAACCACCAAACATTTCCATTTTCTTTAAACATGAAAATCTTAAATATCGCAAATGTGGTTGAAGAAATTCGATTTGGTCTGTTGATAAGGTCAAGAATACCGAAGAATGCAAGTTAAAAGATAAATAAATGTGGCAACAACAACAATGATATCGATGACAAATACAATGTCTTCTTATAAACTGAGATGAAGTTAGAACCTTTGGAGTATGCCACAGAGATAAACAAATTCACGTTATTAACATTGATAGCAACAGTCCCTATCCATTATGGCCTAGAAATGTAAGCCCATTAGGGTGGATTTTAATTCAAACATACATATGCATAATAAAAGTACAACTTTGCATTACTGCTCTGCATTGTCCAGTAAAACTACAGCAACGTAAGAATAACACTTAAAGTACCCACATGAACTTGCCTAAGAGTAATGACATGGGAAAAACTCCTAAAGCCAAAGTAGATATTTAAATGTGAGAAAAATAATTGGTCAGTGTGACACGAGGAAGATAAAACTGAAGTCGAGCAATTAGAGAGCATATAGCAGAGAATGTGTTGCCAAAAATAAAATAAAATAAGATCAAGAAGAGGTTGTTCAATGGCTTCAGATGTTGTAAGCATTTAACAATGGGACCAGACCAGAATACTTGGGAAAAGTAGGTACTACGATTACTAATACTCCAAAAAATAAAAATAAAATCCCTTACTAGTGTTTCATAGAACAACCGAGCACATTTTTTCCTTGTTTTTCCTTCAAGAATCTTGTTCAAACTAAGATTCCCTGATGGATCACTGGAGATTCCACTTTCAGGAGATTTGCTTTTTAGATATTGAGCTACAGCCCTGAAAACCGATCACATAGCATACATTGAGACCCCCTATATGAGGTAAAATTACAATATAGAAGTGTGAAGTGAAAAGTTACCTAGTCCTCATAGATAATGCAGAAGCTTCATCATTTTCTTCATGTCCTCCTACTATTCAAAAGAAGAAGAAAACAATTATAAAAACTATATTCATAAAAGTCAAAGAAGTAATTCTCGACCAGGTAACATAATCGAATGTTTTCAGCTTACCATCTGGAGTGTTGTCTGCTTCCAGAAAATTAAGTTCCTGTAAAAAAGAGAGAAGTGTGCGGTCAGGAATTTGCAGCGAGCTATGCATGTTGAAACTATTTTCTAACTTTTTACTATCAATTGGTGACATATGGTAAAACTCACTTCGGCAGAATTTTGCAATTCGGGAATATCTGAAAGACCAGTGCTTTCCATGTCAAAACGCTCCTCTGAACGAGTCATTGGTGTTTCCATCTCAAGGCCAAAACTGGAGGCTGTCTGTTCGGACATTGGTCTTAACTCAGTCTCCTGTGTCAGTAATACTTCGGTCTGAGGCTCTGATACTAAATTGCTTGGTGGTAGTGGAGTATGTTCATCTCGAAATGGAGAAGGAGATCTTAACTTGGTCTCCTGTATCCGAAATACTTCAGTCTGGGGCTGTGATACTAAATTGCTTGGTGATATGGAAGTTTGCTCATTTCTAATAGGAGAAGGCATAAAGTGTGGAAAATTAGAGTTGTCAACATGGTCTTCAACAGACCTAAGGCACTCAGTTTCTAAATCAGGGTCAGGCACAGGATTTGGGACCTCAGTTTCTCTATCAGGGTCAGGCACAGGATTTGGGACCACAGTTTCTATATCAGGGTCAGAGACAGGATTTGGGGCTGACAACATAGGGACTCTAGAACGAACTGTATCTTTCTTGAACAGACTTTGAAGGTTCGCATTCAAACCTGCACAGAGGTTCATGTCCGCATTCTCAAAATAAGGATCCTACATGCACTTAAGAAGATTTTAAAAAATAAAGGTGAATTTGAAGGCCACTTACCAGAAATTGACGACTGGAGGAACACTTGCTCCATCCTAGACCTATTGTTGAATTTCCATGCATCCAAAGCTGAACAAGGAAGCCTCCTCTGTTTGCGCATTAGCTTGCTAGCATCTTTGAGTGATTCCTTCATGAATCTAAAGATCCAGAAACTTCCATTAATAAAAAACAAGTACAGGTAACAATAAATTCACATGTGACACAAGTATTAACACTAATACTTACTCATTAGTCAATACTACTGTATTGTCATAAAACTGTTTCCTTTTTCTAGATTTTGCTTGTTTGGTCTCAACGGGTGGAGATGGAAGAATGGCCATCTCAGGTAAAACATTTCCTGCAAATCAAGACACATTCAATAGCAAATACAAGCTTGACTTGTTGCCCTGAAAATTTAGTATGAAAAACATAGCAGCATATGTTAACCCACCCATTGAACTATTTGAGTGGATGTTCTCAGATGAATTTGCTGATGCAACAGCTGTTGATGGATCCACATGCAATCGAGATGATGCAAGTTGTGCCCCAGAAACTGAAGACTCCTCTATTATAGGAGAAAGGTTCTTCTCGATTGTGTTCTCCTCAACCAGATTGTGTTGTTCACCACCATTGTTATCAAGATCCATCAAGTCAGGAAAACTGTCAGGCCCAAGTTCATTAACAGAATCACGCATAACTTCGACCTCAGGTATAACTTGATTGGAATGATCAGAAGCTTCCACATGATCAATTTGACTAGTAACTGAAACATCATCAAATTGATTGTCCATCCCAAACTCATGAACTGAATCACGCATAACTTCAACATCAGGTATCACTGGAGTTGATTCAACATCAGGTAACACTTGAGTGGACTGATCTTCAGCAATCTGACTATTTTCTTCCACGTGATTACTTGGACCAGGAACTGATACATCCTCTCTATTATAGGCTGGAAGTGAAGGCACACTGGAAGAGGAGTAAATTTTGTTAACTTGAATCCTCAAAATCAATAGATAAATGCAAAGAAAACCTAGATAGAATCACAAGGGAAAGAGCAAATTACTCTTCTTCCATTCGTCCACCTTCAAGTTCTGGAATATTCACTGGAGGAGATACATCCATTATCATATCCTATATAGAACAGACAATCATAAATTGATAGTCAATCCTGAGAGCATTTGAGTATTGGTGTGAATAATACAAAAATTTGAAGCAAAATGCTAAACCTCATTGATGAAGAAAGCAACATACGGATATTCCCCATTAGGACTCGGATCTGCGAACATAAACATTCCGTAAAATCAGTTTACAAGTACTTCAACAGATACAATTCAAAATTACTTCATATCCGGGATTGTACGGAAGTAAAATCCAAGTTTGTACAAACAACACAAGATGAAGAAAACCTGGTATTGTAATGTCTTCTTGATTCTTGAGATGATCATCTTGACCCCTGAGATATATAAAATATAGTTAGAAGTTTACATAACACCATACAAACAAAACACTGTTTAAACAATCTTACTGTGTAGAATATATTTCTGCATCCAAGTTGAATGCATCAAGCTCAAATGCGTCTGGCAAAGTCATAGTGTGGAATGGTGCATGGCTAGCATTTTCTGGTAAATTAACTTCTTGAATTGAAGAAAACACAGTCCTTAGCCGAGTTAAGACCTCATTGCTGTCATGGTAGAGATAGTCAACCTTCTTTGAGTATATACGGACAACACCCAACAGAAGGTGTCCCGACAGTCGCAATGCAATTGGTACTTCTGGGTATATGATGCAATCTAAAGAGCATAAAGAAAGTGAGAGAAGAAAAATAGACAGTTAAAATGTGTAGTCCCATGACATGAAAGTGCCCAATAATAGTGCGAACTTGAAAATTGAATACAAGAAAAAATTTTATGATGT
This sequence comes from Berberis vulgaris, assembly GCA_963556465.1. NCBI lineage: Eukaryota > Viridiplantae > Streptophyta > Magnoliopsida > Ranunculales > Berberidaceae > Berberis > Berberis vulgaris. The sequence goes on along the minus strand of OY747124.1, from coordinate 97,659,146 downwards.
GCTAGGGTATCTATGAAAGCAAATAATTCCTCTCCTCAAATGATCACTATCATTTTTTCAAGATTAAAATATAAAATAGACTTGAGGATAAATTGGGTTTGTCAACATGGTAAGACCCGACACAAGAAAACCTATAAGCCACAGTGTGGATTACCCAATTATAATGGAAGTTGATTCTTCACACCAAACACAACATGCGTCAAAGGTTTGTGTTCAATTGGACATGTTTAGAAACTAAAATGCCTTCCTTTAACACCGAGGAGTGTGGATAAAAAAGTTCAAATCGTTCCTACCTCAATTTGAGTCCAAAACACAAACTTGTAATAAATAAAATGCAACCATTGAATTCAGGACTCCATCCAACAAACAAGATTTAAAGATAATGCCAAAATCCCAAATTCGGGTTCAATGTCCCTAAATTCACAATGTAGAGACCGGAGTTCATAGAAGAAATGTTTATGAACTGAAATTGGATAATAAATACGAAGATTCCCCAAAAAAATCTGTCAATTTTCAAGTAAAATTGCATCTTTAACTATATTTTAAATCAAATAGTTGTAGATAAAAAAGATTGATATAAAATGCAAACCCCATTGTAACAATTCAGTTGTTTATTCACTTCAATTGGACGATAACAGAGATTCCTAAAAATAAAGCTGTCGAATTTCAACTGAAAATCAAGAAAAGATTAAAACTTTAACTATTTCCCAACCCCATTGTAACTAATCAATTGCAAGGCACTTGAGTTCAATCCCAAAACCCTAAAAACAACAAACGAGTGCAAAACAAGGTGAAAACAGAAAAAGGGTTGAGAACTAACCGACTGAAGAAGAAATGTCGGTGACTGTAACGTGAGATTTGCGAATCTTGTGTTGAAGATGCGCTGCGATCCAAACGGTTCCAAGAGAGCTCTTTCGAGCCAAGAACGTGTGCGAGTAAAACATCTCTCTTCTTCGTCTTCACAATCTCAAAGATTTGCACAGAGAGAGAGCTGGGAGAGTTGCAGAGAAAAATAAACAGAGAAAGAGAGAGGGGTTTGAGAGAGTATTTTAGCGGGAAATAACGGAACGAAAAGAGTAGGCGCGAAGCTTTAAAGTTGGGGTCCAAAATTAAAATTAGAATAAAAAAAAAAAAGCAATGTTGCTGTGCTTCTAAAGGCAATGTATTATCCTCAAGTCTCCCACATCTTGAACGTCAATCCGATAGCCCCAACTGAAAAAGATACGACATTGTTTTTTTGGAAAAATGAACAATGAACAGAGAAAAACAAACTTGTGGTTGCCTCCATTGTACCATCCTTACTAAAATAAGGTCACGTGGGAATACAACTTGCGGAGTTTCAGGTGCAATCAAACATCGGTTTTTATGTTGTTTCCGCTAAAAACACTCAAATTCCATGGAATTAGCTCAAATCAAACATAGCTTAAGGGAAATTAATTTTAAAGAAAAAACTTTATTTGGAAAAAAAAGGTTTGTGAAAAAATAAAATCAAAATGTTGTTCATTGTTTATCACCAAGGAAAAAAAATCACTAAAGAGAATTTATATTTTGTGGAGGAATTGTTGAGGCTAAAATATATATTGTTCAACGAGCTTTGAATGTTTAGACGTTGAGTCTCTTGAGGGTTTTAAGTCGATGAGAGAGTCGTCGGTGAGTGAAAAGATCGAACAGGAAAAATCTTTCCGATGGGGAGCTTAAACAATTGTCACACTTCAAACGAGAAAACATCTCACCGATCAAAAACATTTCTCTGCCCTAAAAAAAAACTCAACTTTTGGAGAAAATTTTCATTTTCATGAAACACCAATAAATCAAACACACCTCAAGTGTAAATGAAACCAAGTGGGTCAAAATATATTTTTTGTCCATATCGTGCCAATTTTTCTAATTATTATATGCTTCATTTTGAGTTTTGAGGTTGGAAATTGATTGCATGTTTTTATCAAAATGTTATGTCCCATGTTGAATTTTCCTAATCTAGCCATGATGTTCTAATTTTACTTAAAATCATACAAACACCAAACAATATTAACGAAAATAATTGTACTGATTTGTCTCAAAGCACAAGAACAAAGTAAAAAAATAAAACGTAATAATTTTATTTTAGACCTAGCATGTGCCTTGTACGATGTATCATCTAAGTGAAGTATATTTGTGAATTTTTTTAAGGAATGAGGAATCAAACAGTGAAAACAAAAAAAGTCAACATAATTGACTATAATTAGGAGGTTTGAGGGTTAGATTGAATTAACTTTCAAAATGAGTAATACACCAAAAAAAAAAAATCAAATTTACTGTTAGGAAGGTTAGAGGGTTAAATTGAATTAGTTTTCAAAACGAGTACTAGACTCAAATAGGCAAAAATTAATGGTGCCAAACTAAAAAAATCCAAATTTTATCATACAATTGTACTTTCGGTGCAATGAGATTGACTTTTCAAATTTAGTTTAAAAAAAAAAATTGGACCTATAATTGACCATAATATCTTAAGAACCCTCAATTCGTAGTGAAATACCAAAGCTATATTAACATTTGAATTTGAAAAATTCTAACTATCGAGGGAAATGGCGAGGAAAACAGCGAGGGACCCCACGGGGGGGGGGGAGCCGTCCATCCCCCAGGATGCGTGTTTGAACATTCGGGATGCGTGCATTAAAAAGTCAAACGCGCATCCCAGGGGAAGATGGACGGCTCCCCCCCAACCCCCCTGGTGGGGTCCCTCGCTGTTTTCCTCGACAATTAGACGGGTTCTTTGAATTTATATAAACAACATAAAAATAATGGGCAATTAGACATACCCTGACAAAGATGTTCAATTAGTAAACCCCCCTCCCTCCTCCCAAAGATCCCAAATTAGAAATACCCCCTAAATCGCTTGAAACCTCATCAAAGTAACTTTTTCTTCAAAAATTGCCCATGGACCATTTTTTACCATGAAAACGTGCAACACATGTGAATAGTGAACAACCAATGAGTACATTGTTCAAGACTCATCTTACGGTCAGATTCAAGAATCTACCCATTGCCAATGAAAAGTGAAAATTGAGAATTTTTTAAAGTCTAACATCAATCAATTGAAATCTATCCATTGTGAATTTCACTTATTTAAGTAAAGTTGAAGAAGAGTGCAGTGCATACTTGTGAGATGGAAGAATAAGACTGCAGCGTGCGTATGTCTACTGAGTTAGGCTTTCAAGAATTTTTGCAACCTAAACTTAGTGATTTCTTAATGCATAAAGGCTCATACACCTGCTTTGTTCCTATTCTAGAAAGTTTTCCAAAATCTCCTTCCTACCATAACTAAACTATTTAGACTTCACGTGCCAATTGATGACTGTTGCATTTTCTGTCTGAATCACAGTGGAAGTCACACATCTGTTTTTCCTATGTCCCATCATTGCTCATTTTTGGCTTATGACTCCTCTCCCAATTGATTGGCTCAGGGCCAATGTGACTGAAGGAATGCCCCCTACTTTCTTCTCCTTCATGTGGGACACTGCCTCCGTTCGTAGCAACATCGAACTTGAATTGCTTTCCCAATTTACTTTGATCATCTTTTCCATTTGGCAGTTTCGCAACAGTATTATTTTCAGGAAGGCACAATTTACTACCCCACTTCTCCCGACCTTAGTCCACCATCATTGGCAAAAATAGAAAAAAACAATGGTTTGACACGCCCCTATCTGTGACTAATGCTTCTGCCATTATCTATCTTCATCAAGCCCTGGACAATGCTATCATCGATACTCGAGTCCCACAACCTGTACCCACTACATTTCCTATTGTTCCTTTTGATAGCCAAAACCCTAGAATCCATATGATTCATTGTCAACTCCATGCAGCTGAACATCATCAAATAAACTCTCAAAACTGAAACATTCTCTCACCCCCACCTAAACTGGAGTAGGTCATGATCATTATTATTTATGATGCGAGTTTTTGTGCTTCATCCCAACAGGGTGCTCTTGGAGTATTTGCGGTTGATGCTCAGGGTAACGTCTGTGCAAGACTGGCGCAGAAGATTAAGGGGAAAATCTATAATAACACAATGGCGAAATGTTTTAGCTGCAGAAGCTGCACTTTTGTTGATTCAAGGAAGAAGATGGCAAACATGTTTTTTTGTTAGGGGACTCACGAAGTCTTTGTTTTATTTTGCATGCTGGACTAGTGGAGGATGATACCGATATCCACTAGATGTGGCAACCCATTATATGTAATATTAAGACTTCACTTTCCTTGCATCCATTATGGCATTGTAATTTTATCCCTAGAGACCTCAACAACTATGCTCATGACCTTAATTCTTAGTTTTAATGGTAAGCAAGTTTGTTTTTTTTTTTTAAAAGGCAAGTTTTTACTCTTTGCATGTTTTGTGTCTTTTTTTTCACTTATTAATGCTTGTTTGGATGTCAAAAGGCGTAACACTATCTTCTTCTCCACCAAGATATGCTTGGTTATCGCAAGGGGGTGTGTTTAATTTATGATTAATAAATATTTTATCTGTATTTTCACAAATTCCTTCAATCAACCTTCAAAACCCCCCATCAAAGCCCCGTTGAATCTTTCCAAAACCCCCCATTGAATCTATTACAATATTATTGTGACTAAAATAGGAGAGTTTATTGTGCATATCTTTTGAGAAATATTTTTCCTTAAGATAGTATTTGTATTTTAGGTAAATATATCTTTGTGATTATGAGGATTTTTAGGAGATCATATCTTTGTGATTAGGAGGATTTTTGGGAGATCAATCGAGCCTTGGAAAGCAAGGTTCTTGGCAATATTTTGTACTATATATATTTCATTATTGTGAATGAGAAAAGCAAGAATTTTGGGTGAAGAATTTGTCATGGTATCAAGAGCGTAGGGAGATCCTAGGGCAAACACGATTTTTTTTTCTTTTTTCTCAGTACTATAGCCTCCACGAGAGATCATGGCTGGCGGAGAGGGAGAAAAGAAAGGAGATGGTGACAAGAAGGTGGATATGACGTATCATCTTGGATCGAGTGACGGTCCGGGCAACATCATTACCCCGATTCAATTACGTGGTGAGAACTACGATGAATGGGCAAGGGCAATTCGAACCTCGCTAAAGGCGAAGAGGAAATTTGGCTTTGTGGAAGGGACGGTTCCGAAGCCAACAACAGAGGAGAAACTTGAGGATTGGATAGTTGTGCATTCGATGTTGGTGTCATGGCTGACCAACACCATTGAGCCGTCTGTTCGGTCGACACTTGGAGAATATGATGATGCACAACTCCTGTGGAACAATCTCAAAAACAGGTTTTGTGTGGTAAGCGGCACTCGTATATGTCAATTAAAAACGTCCTTGGGGGAGTGCAAGCAAGGAAAAACCGAGACTGTAGCAATTTATTTTGGTCGTTTGTCAAAAATCTGGGACGAACTGACCACATATGTGAAGGTGCTGGTTTGTAAGTGTGGAGGTTGCACGTGTAACATAGTCACGCGGGTAGAAAAATTGAGAGAAGAGGACTATCTACATCACTTTCTTATCGGCCTCGATGGAGCATATGCTTCCATTCGAACAAATCTGCTTGGACAAGAGCCATTGCCGATGCTTGATAGAGCATATCAACAAGTGATTCAAGCGGAAAGACTGTGTGGAGGAGAGTTGTCCTCATCCAAGGAAGAACGATATAGTATCATGGCCTTTGCAATTCAGCCTGATACGCGTGGTAAGTCTCGTTTTGTGGATAATACTGACAATTTTTGCAATCATTGTAATAGAGAAGGCCACGATGAATCCTCTTGTTTTCAATTACACGGGTTCCCCGAATGGTGGGGGGACCGACCTCGCGGAGGAAGGGGACCGGGTCGTGGTGGCAGACGGACAGGAAGCGGAGGTGGGCGTGCAGGTTCTGGCCATGGCAGAGGATCTGGTGCACCGCCTGTCCGCGCAAATAAAACTGGCGGGGCGGGAACTTCGTCTGGACAACAGGCAGGGAACTCGCAGGGGCTGGCGGGTGCGACCGAAGTAGTGGGTCTTGTGGGTGTTTCATCAACGCAACTGCAGCAACTTCTTGATTTTTTGAACTTGGCCAAAACAAAAGATCGACTTATTGGTAAGAACAGTAATTCTAGTTGGATTATCGACACAGGGGCGTCAAACCATGTGTCGTGTGACTTGTCTATTTTGAGAAATGTGAGAAAGGTGAAACACTGCCCGGTGGGATTGCCAGATGAAAACACGACAGAAGCAAACCACGAGGGGTGTGTCGTGTTGCCAGGAGGATTGAAGCTTGATAATGTGCTTTATGTCCCACAATTAATATGCAATTTAATTTCTGTGACTCAATTAATCGATGAATCAAATTGCGTTGTCCAATTCACTAATAATATTTGTGTTATACAGGACCAACCGACGAGGCAGGTGATTGGTGCGGGTGAAAGATTGGATGGACTTTATTTTTTCCGTGGTGTTCCTCAAGTGAAGGTCTTGACAGTGGATGGTGATTCGTCATTCGAGTTATGGCATCAACGAATGGGGCATCCGTCTGAGAAAATATTGAAGATGATACCGGCTGTGAGCCATTCTTGTAGGAAACATAATAAAGCTTGTGAGGTATGTCCGCGTGCAAAGCAACCTCGGTCTAGTTTTCCCATTAGTACGAATAAAGCTGGTAGGATTTTTGAAATTGTTCATTTGGATTTGTAGGGGCCTTACAAGGCTCGTTCTTCTTGTGGGGCTACCTATTTTTTGACAATAGTAGATGATTTTTCAAAAGGAGTTTGGGTATATTTGTTATGCAATAAAATGGAAGTTGAATCTATGTTTCTTAATTTTGTTGCCATGGTTGAACGACAATTTGAACAAGTAATAAAACGTGTGAGAAGTGACAATGGGACCGAGTTTAATTGTTTGCATGCTTATTTTCAAAATAATGGAATTATTTTTTAGACTTCTTGTGTTGGGACTCCACAACAAAATGGGAGGGTTGAGAGAAAACACCAACATATTTTAAATGTGGCTAGAGCATTAAGATTTCAAGGAAACTTACCAATCAAATTTTGGGGAGAATGTATGTTGGCAGCATGTCAGTTGATTAATAGAACACCCTCTACTTTACTAAGACTAAATCGCCATATGAACTGTTGTTTGGGAAAGTGCCTTCTTATGATGCTATTCGTGTATTTGGGTGCCTTTGCTATGTTCATAATCAACGACACAACGGTGATAAATTTGCAAGTAGGAGCCGTAAATGTATCTTTGTTGGCTACCCATTTGGGAAGAAAGGTTGGAAATTGTATGATTTAGAAACACATGAGTACTTTGTATCGAGGGATGTGAAGTTCTTTGAGAACAAATTTCCTTTTGCGACAAACCAACCACGGACTGTGGTGACTCCTATGCTGACGAACAATGAGGATGGGGCATGGAGTGAGGATGAGGGTGCCGATGAGTGTGATGTGTGTGTTGAGGGGGGGTTGGAGGCCGCGTCCACCCTCGAGGGGGAGTCGGGTGCTGCGGTGCAGCCTGTGCAGCAGCCTGCACAGGAGGACGTGCGTGATGAGGGGCTGGAGAATACGGTGGGGGAGCAAGGTGTGCAAGTTGATGGTGAGCTAGGGCGAGGAAAACGAGCCAAAACTCCTTCAACACGGTATCGTGATTTTGTTACTTATACTATACGGAAAATAAGTCCATCTGAGAATTCATCTGCTCCTTCATCTTCCTCAGGTACGCCCTATCCTATAACATATTTTGTGAATTGTGAACGTTTTTCTGTGAGACATAGGAATTTTCTTGCAGCAGTGACAGTGGGACATGAGCCAAAGCATTTTAAAGAAGCCATGAAAGACCCGGGATGGCGAGATGCGATGGGTAAGGAGATACGAGCCCTTGAAGACAATGAGACTTGGGTAATGGAGACTCTTCCACCCGGAAAGAAAACACTAGGGAGCCAGTGGATATATAAAATTAAGTATAAGTCTGATGGCAGCATAGAGCGACTCAAAGCAAGACTTGTGATCTATGGCAATCATCAGGTGGAAGGAATTGACTATAACGAGACATTTGCTCCTGTGGCAAAAATGGTGATGGTTCGTATTTTTCTTGCAATTGTTGCTATTAAAAATTGGGAGGTACATCAAATGGATGTGCATAATGCTTTCCTTCACGGTGACTTAAGTGAGGAGGTTTATATCCTCCAGGTTTCAAGAATACAAATCCTAACATGGTTTACAGGTTGAAAAAATCGTTGTATAGTCTGAAACAAGCTCCCCGATGTTGGTTTGCAAAACTGTCAACAACGTTGAAGAATTATGGATTTGTGCAATCCTATTCCGATTATTCATTATTTGGGTTGTGCAGGGGAAGAACTAAGATCAACGTGTTAGTTTATGTTGATGACTTGATTATTGCAGGGAATGATAAGGTTGCATTGACAACTTTTAAAGATTACCTTGGCAGGTGCTTCATATGAAGGATTTGGGAGTTTTGAAATATTTCTTAGGGCTAGAGGTAGCCCGTAATCCAGAAGGAATCTTTCTTTGCCAAAGAAAATACACACTCGAGATAATTTCTGAAACGGGTTTATTGGGAGCAAAGCCTGCGGCATTCCCTATGGAACAAAATCACAATTTGCCCCTTGCAAAGGGTGAATTTCTTGCGGATCCGGCACCGTATAGGCGACTTGAAGGAAGATTAATTTACTTGTCTGTGACGAGACCTGATCTTGCATATTCGGTTCATATTTTATCACAATTTATGCAACAACCTCATGAGGATCATTGGGAGGCGGCTCTCAGGGTCGTGAGATTTTGAAGAAGAGTCCGGGGCAAGGGATTTTGCTTCGTGCTGACAGTGACCTAAGTCTAGAAGGGTGGTGTGACTCAGATTGGGCTAGTTGTCCACTTACGCGGCGTTCCTTGACAGGATGGTTCGTGTTACTTGGTTTTTCTCCTGTGTCGTGGAAGACCAAGAAGCAACAAACAGTGTCTAGATCGTCTGCGGAGGCTGAGTATAGATCAATGGCAGCAACAGTGTGTGAGTTAAAGTGGCTTAAACAACTTTTGGGTGACTTGGGTGTGCGACATCTGCAGGGTATGAAGTTGTATTGTGATAGTCAGTCGGCGTTGTACATTGCTCAAAATCCAGTTTTTCACGAAAGAACAAAGCATATAGAGGCAGACTGTCATTTTGTTCGAGATGCAGTGACTGAAGGGATGATTTGTCCATCTTATATTTTCACTAGTGTTCAATTGGCAGACATCTTTACAAAAGCGTTGGGAAAAGCGAAATTTGAGTTTCTACTTCGCAAGTTGGGCGTTCGAGATCTACACGCTCCAACTTGAGGGGGGGTATTACGATATTATTGTGACTAAAATAGGAGAGTTTATTGTGCATATTTTTTGAGAAATATTTTTACTTAAGATAGTATTTGTATTTTAGGTAAATATATCTTTGTGATTATGAGGATTTTTAGGAGATCATATCTTTGTGATTAGGAGGATTTTTGGGAGATCAATCGAGCATTGGAGAGCAAGGTTCTTGGCAATATTTTGTATTATATATATTTCATTATTGTGAATGAGAAAAACAAGAAAATTGGGTGAAAATTTGTCAGAATCCCTTTCCAAAACCCTTCAATCAACCTTTGAAACCCCCACTGAAGCCCCTTCGAAGCCTTCAAAAACCCCTAAAAAACCCTATTGAAACCCCCCACAGATATCTCCTGCTCCAAATGGGTAACCCTGACTGTTGAAATGAGAAAAATAACTTGTCACTGGTTGTTCTTCACTCAACGTGCGTTGCACGTTAGTTTTTGTAGTACAAAATGGTCCACAGGAAGAAGAAATGAATCCACTGAAGATTAAGGCGATCTGGGGTATGTCTAACTGGGGAATTTTTTTTTTTTTTTTTTTTGTGTGTGGGGGTGGGGGATGTATAATTGTCCCTAAAAAGAACTTTTGACAAATTTAAAGTTGATTCACAAGTGACTTCTAATAGTTAAGTGATGAAAAAGATTCACAATATGATCACATCACAGTTCTTGCAATGACATTAAACAAATCCCTTTTGGTTATGTGTCCGATAAACCTAACAAAAGAAATTCATCTAATGATTGTTCATAAAAGGTAAGTTCCTGTTTCACTCTAGACTGGTGTAACAAGGAGACGGTACATAGGGATGGCAATGGGGCGGATTGGGGCGGATTTGAGCAAATCCATCCCCACCCCGCGAGGAATTTCGGGTCCCCAAAACCGCCCCGCATATCCGTTTATCATTTTTTTTAAAAACCATCCCCGACCCGGACAGATAGGCGGATATCCGCCCCGCCCATTTAACCCGAAAAAAAAACAGATCTTAGGATCTGGAAAAAAAAAAAAAAAAAAAAACAGATCTTCCGAAAAAACATATCTCAGATCTTCAAAAAATATATATATATATCTCAGATCGACCAGGAAGATACAAGCATCCATCCAAAAATTATAAAAAATTTACAGATCTAACTACAGAAATTATAACAAAAATTACAAAATACAAGCATCCATCCAAAAATTATAAAAAAATTACAGAAATTACAATGATCTTGATCTGTAAATAATTTTTTTTTACAGAAATACAAAGAAATTACAATGATATCTTGATCTGGAAATTAAAAAAAAAAAAATCGATCTCAAGATATCAGATCTGAGATCTGAGATCTCGATTTCAGATCTGAGATCTTGATTTCAGATCTGAGAAGAAGGGAGTTGGGTGAGAGAGAAGAAAGGAGGGTCGTCTTCTGCCACCCTTCGCTGTGAGAGAGAAGAAGAGTCGAAGGGACGAGCGGCCTTCGCTGTTTTGAGAGAGAAGGGACCCCTTCGCGGCGGCCTTCGCTGTTTCGAGGGAGAAGAAGAGTCGAAGCCTCGAAAGGACGACCTTCGCTGTGACGAAGGACTGGAGACGAGAGAGAGAGGTTGTAGGAGCAAGACTGGAGACGAGAGAGAGACGGGCGTTGGTCGAGAGACGGGAGTTGGTCTCTCTGATTTTGCTCTTCTGTTTGTGAGGAAAAAAAATGAAGTGAGTGATTGAGAGAGAGAGAGGTGAGAGGCAGAGATTTATGTTTTTTTTTTTAAAGCATTTAAAGGGTTGAGGGTATTTTTGTAATATCAACACTTAAACGGATATCCGCGGGGCGGATATGGTTAAATCCGTATCCGCCCTGAATATTTAATGGATATTTTTTGGATATCCGTATCCGCCCCAAAATCCGTTTAGACATATCCAAAACCGCCCCAAACAGATTGAGTGGGGCGGATATCCGTGAAAATCTGCCCCACTGCCATCCCTAACGATACAACAACCGAGCCAAATAGACAACGCATAACAACTTAAGACACAATTGAGTGCAAGGGTATTTCAATTGAGTGCAAGGGTATTTCTCTCGACAACAATTTTTCAGCCTCAAGCTTCTACTCATGGTTCTTTCAACAACAAATTTTACTCTCCTAATAACAATCTATGGCTATAGGGTGCGAAAGGAGAATTTTCACAATTCAAGAATGCATACCAATCTGCAATATAAAATGCTCCAACACAGCAATCTTATAACGGCATATGGTATGAAATCTCATTCCATGGAACGCTGTCGAGAGAGATTAGCTTTGCAGATAAAATTCCAATTTCATTTATGTAGGAGTTAACACTCCCTTCTCCCCTTAAAAGTATCAAACTCCCATACATACTTGGAGGAATATCACAGAAAATCATAACGTGGGTGACAAGTCTCGTGCAAAAGCCCTTGAGACCTTTGGCCACCTCGAAGTCTATTTGGGCAGCAGCAAACATGAAAAGAGTCCAAAGAATAGGTTGCCGCAAGCAAAACCTTCCAACTCATTTAGCCGGCCAACTTGCAGCCCTGGCGAGGCTCTCATTCCAATGCCAATATGGGTATCGGCCAGAAAATCTCAGCCCAGATCCATCCCAACTTTCAGGCCCAGATCCCTTCCCAATGGGTTTGAACCAATCAGTCTCCCCACACTTTCCATCTTTATCTTCACAATTTTTTAACAAGAAGTCCCACTTCCCCACCCCCATTACTTTCCATCTTTATCTCCACGTCACACAGCAAACACAAACAACAACAAAGGAGACAACTCATTGAGAAGGGGCCGCAACATAAAGGAGCAGAAAAAGAAGTCTAGAAAGGGAAATGAAAAAAAAAAAAACTTGGGGGGTCACGCACTCACCCCATAAGTCCACTTTTTCAACCCCAGCTCATCAATTCTCTGATTCCAAAAACAAGAAAGAATCACCACTTTCTTTCATTTTTTCTCTCCCTCCCTCCCAGTCCCACCCCTCCTACCAAAAGCTCACCCCATTGATCAGATTTACGGTTGTTGGGACCACCATACATCCATCCCATACAATGGACCCATCTTCCAGATCCCACTCCTACTTTTCTCTTTCACTTTTTCTTTTTGCAGATTCAATGGGCGCCACACAGACCCTTTCATGATTTGGTTTGGTCTGGTCTGGTTCGGTTGGAAAAATGGACTTTTCTTTGCTCATAATCTTCCAAACAAGCGAAGTAAATAAAGTTTTCAAAGGTCTTCAAAAAAGCATAGCAGAATATCCCATAGATCAGTGCAAGGTAATCGAGGGGGCTAGAGATGATTGGCATAAGATGAACTCAGATGGATCAATGCAAGGTAATCGAGGGGGCTACGGTGCAGTGATTAGGGATGGAACTGGTAGTGTAGTAGCAGCGGGCTCAAGTTCCTCTTCAGGGCATTTTGTCCTAAAACATGATGCTTCAGGGAGTTGAGGTTGGTCTGAAACTAGCTCGCTTACACCATCTCAGGAAGTTAGAATTATCAATAGACTCAACCACCGTTGTTGAATACTTAACTAAAGACAGAAACTCAGCATGGGATCTCAGACATATCATCAATATGATCAAATCTATGTTGGAGCACCTTGAGGACTATCAGATTTGTCATGAATACAGAGACTAATAGACTAGCTGACCGACTGGAGAGCCTCCTTCCTAGCACGAAATTTTTGAAAATAACTCCTAACTCCTTCGCAGAAGACTTGAAAGACATTGTACATGAAGACAAGCTAGGCATGACCTATTGGCGATTGTAATTGATAAATCAGTTCTTTTTTAGGTTTGGGGATTCTAAATAACCCACTTAATTTCCAAAAAAAAGTGTCACCTTGCTTGCCCTGTAGTGTACTACAATCAAAACTCATCTCTTTCTTTGGAATTCTCCAATAAAGTGCGCTACCAATCTGCTCCTCCCACAGTAAAAACATTCAATAGGGAGGAAATCCGGCTTCCAATCTACCTCCCCCGCAGCCCTGTACTACAGATCAAATTCCAAGTTAGATGGAACCACCTAACCTAGATTTACAAAATCAGCTCTGAAACCGTAAGAAAAGAACGTGTCAAAATATGCTTTTTAGATGATAACTCGGTAAAACCAAAACTACAAGGTTGGGTTGGTGGGTGGATTGGGGAGTAATTAAAAAGGTTTAGGTAAAATATACTAGAACACATGGGTGCAAGTGGCCTCCATCGACACATTTAATGGATTCCAGTTTTGGTCACTAGGGATCCTAAAAGTGGTGCAGGGAGTAATTTTCAGATGCCATGAGAGGTAAATTTTGGCAGTGCATGGTGATCTTGGTGGAGGCTCTTCACTGAATAAAGCTTCTTTCACTCCTCTATGAACTAATATAAAAATATACACACAGGTGGTTCCCCCATACAGAGAATAATTCAGAAAACCACATTTACTTTAGTACATATCACCAACTATTGCGGACCAGGCGATGTCTCTCTGTCCCCAACCATTGATTGCTTTTAAAACAATATGCTAAAATCATGCCGCAGTCAGCAATAGTCTAATGTGGACAAGAAAAACACAAAAAACTAATGTTTGCATCACTATTGTTCAAAACGATTGCCATATTCATTCTTCAAGCAGGTAACATCTGTTTTAAAAAACAATTCTCATTAGATTCCAAAATGACTCGCAGCAGCAGCAGCAGCAGCAGAACCAACGACATATTGCAGCTATCATTACCAGCAATAACCACAGTTTACGCCTTACCATTGCACCTTGAGATTGATTTGAACGAAAATATGACTGTACAACTAGTACATAAATATAACCAACATTATTTTAAAATAACACTAGTGAATAAAATAAATCAATTTTTGAAATACACAAGGACTTGTGTATGGTTTCCGTACAAACATAATGAGTTAATGAATGCCCAATTTTAAATAGAAACGGTCTCCTCTCCTACTTAAACCCAGTTTTAAATAAAATTATCACCTCGGACTCCCATAATTTATCCTCCCAGAATTTTCACCTCACACCACTCTCCTGAACCAAATCATCTTCCTCAAGTAAACCCTTCCTTCTCATCTTCATAATGTCCCATATCTTCAAGACCTTGCCTACGTATTCATCTCATCTTTTTTCTGACACAGAAATCAGTCTCCCTAATAATAAACCTAGAAAAGTTTTAGCTTATTCCTACTGGAAGGCCAAGAGAACCACACAGAAATAAAGGAAGAAATAACGAACTGAGAGTTGACAAGAAAATACACCCCATCGGCGCTCATCTTCAAATTTAAAACAGATGCAGGTTGAGAGGACAAAGTTTTGATGGGTAGGTAAGAATTTATTGTACAAGGATGAAATAGATGGGAAATACAAAAGGTTCGCTAACACTAGAGGTTAGGACAAGGGTTGCATTTCACGGACACTTGCATTGTAGAATTAAGACCACTCCAAAGTAAATCTAAATGAATCGAAATCAACAAAGTAGTTGAAGTGATAGCAACATCAATGTAAAACACAACCATGAGGTAATGAATTCCCATAAGGTAACGAATTCAAACAACATGCATGTAGTTTAGACATCCTAACAACTCTGATACCAGTTGTTAGGGCGTCCCACACCCTTTGGTCCACTAATAGTAATAGGTTTAACATGTAAATGTTCAAAACTCAATTCTTGAACTGTAAACTATCTAGCGGACATGTATATGAACTGTCGGGTACAGTGCGGCTCCCTGTAATTTGTACCATTCAGTGAAAACTGGTTCATGTGACATGACTACTTTTTATTTATTTATTTTTCTATTTTACGATCTGAGAATGATGAACATGGTCTAACTTGAATTCTTGTCCTATCCAAAATTTATGCAGGAGATGGTTTTCTCTGATCTATAATGTGACAAGTATGAATTGCATGAACACACATAAATGCATATCAATATACATTGATATGCTAGACACGAACCATAGACAGTCGAATGCATAACATACATTGGTAACCAAAAAACACAAGTTTAGAACAGAAATCTCAGAAAGAACACAAATAAAATGCAAATTGACAACTCCTACCAGGGTGGAGAGGGCGACAGCAGGACCCATTATCAGCCACCAACAGAAATGAAATGAAATAAAAACAAGCTCCACCATTTGCTACCTCAATAGCATCACTGCATTGTACAAGACTACAAGTCCAAAGATTCAGAGATGGTAGCATCACCAGCATGAGACAATTAGATAGTCTGTGTGCTCACAACATGCTGTCTGTTCTGGCTGGCAGTCTCCTGAAGAAATTCAGAGGCACAGAAGGAAGCTTGTGGCGAAACCTTGGGTGCCTCAACACATAAAATCCTGTGAGAAGGGCCACAATTTGGAATGGCGTAACATACAGGACAATGGCAGCTATCAAACAGAATATCACAAACAGTGCTGTAGCTCTTGGATCCCTCCAGCTCAGAAGCGATTGCAACCTTTCCCCTTGTGTAGCCAAGTCACCAACCACTGTCTGTATCCTTCCTGCAACACTTCTCAATCGATCATACCTAATTCTCACAACATCAGATGGTCGAGAAGTGGGAAATGTATCAAATTCTTCATCTAACTCATCTGGATGCACTTTATCAGCATGAGACAGAGAAGTATCCATGTGGGGAGGGTGCCTTGGTCTCCATCTGTAGTACCAGACTCCAATCAAGAAAAGGTAGAGAAAAATTGTGGGTAATATCAACTCTGGATACAGAACAAGTATCAAAAACAGGACATGTATCAAAATGGTAGTAAGAGGGTTCTTCCAATTGCATATCTGATCAAACCATTTGCAAACAGCTATTAAACCACTTAGGACTCCCATGATTCGGAAAAAGTTCGCTTTGCTCCTCCTCATACTCCACATGTGAGAATCCACATCTAACATGTATTCCACAACCTCTTTCCTCAATGGTGGCTCCGCCCGGCTAAGCCTCATTGAGACAATCTGAGTAGCTTGGTGCCTCAAATTATCAAGCTGAGTAACAGATAGAGGATGAAGATAGTGCATCTTTGGCAACAGTGGTTGAGAGTAAATGTACAGCATATTAAGCAAAGAAGAGCAAGTAAATCGCACAGCCAACTGAATTTCACCCATCTTCTTCACACCAGAAGGATGTAACACCAGAAGTGGATATGAGTGCGTATAAACACGATCAGTTTCAAGAGTAGAGAGTCGAATCCTGACCTTTCCGATTCTTGCATCCCTTGCACCTCCACCCTTGTCTCCTCCATGCAGATGACAATTATCAAACACCCCGATAGTAACAACAGTACATGGATCAAAAACCTCCCAAGTATATTGTTCGTTCCATTTTGGTGTAAAACTATCTATGATCGTCCGAGTACGCACCCACTTCTGCCCATACTTAGCGACACAGTACGCATCTGTTGTTCCCCTGCCATCCTTAGTTTTCATTGGCATCAGACCTTGAGCACTCAGAACACCAACCTCCAAAACGCCAATGCTTTGCTTCCACAACTGCTTCGCAGTCGGTCTCAGATCACTGCTGTAGTGAGTTGATTCATCCAGAACATGATAGCCACCATCCAAACAGATCCTCAAATGAATCCTACTAGCAAATTTGGTTTCTTTCTTCTTCTCTCCATCTACAATCATATGTTTCTCAAGATTATACCACCTTGTATTGACAGCCTTGTGATCCAACCTCCTAAATACACTTTGCAATGGGATCACACACTTGCCCATAACTTCATCCTTGTTGGGTCCAACTCTATCTTCCACACTTAAAACCAAGTGCTCCTCAAATGGTTCTGCAGCAACAAACATCAAATCCTCGTTCCACATTGGGTTTATAGTTCTGCTCTGGGAGACTCTAGTTCTCAAGGCCTGATTACCAAGTACAACTTTCACATAAACTTCAGGGTACCTTCCCTTATCACTAGGCAGCAAATCCTGGGCTTCAATCACATTAACTCGCACATACCACAACTTTGGAGACAGATACACCTTCGATCGAATGTTTGCAACACCATCACTGCTAACCGCTGCAGCATCAGAATGCCAAGCTTCAGAAAACGCCTCATCAGCTTGAGTCCCCATCCAAACAGCCAACATGAGCTCCCCTCTGATTTTATCAGATTTCCGATCTTCCAATTTATACCACTGTGGAGCTAAAGGACTGTCCGGCGGAACACGCTTCGGAACTTCATTCAGATCAAACATAACCCTTCCTATAAGATCATCCTTCACCATATCCTTATCCTTCACCAACACTTCAACATAAGATGACTGAATCCGATCCTTTGAAAATGCAAACACCTGGTTCCATTCCGGGTTTGTCTTCTTCTCAAAATGCCTTGTAGTCCCCTTATAATTTCCAAGCTTCACTTCCACATAAGGGTCACAGCTCCCAGTAACATCTTTTGCTGGCAAGTCCTTAGCTTTAACAACGCGAACATACAAATACTGCATCTGCTCCACAAGGTCATATGTACTGGTGAGCTTGTCACCACTGATTCCTCCACCGCCAAGGTGCGGTGAGGTCTCCTTTAGGGCAAAATCCTCAGGTGGGTGAGGCCTCTGCATCTTTTCTAGGTCACTTGATCAGAGACCACAATAATGGCACAATCAGAACCCCCACAAAACCGTCAACGTTACACAATACAATAAGAGTTTTGAAATATTTTTCAAACGTTTTCAGAAACCCTAGAAACTCGGACACTGATTACAACACAGATAACCGTTAGAGAAGTTCAAATCCTTGAAAATCCTCCTAAAGATTCGGAACCCATAACTCTCTTTAACTGTTTCCACAAAACCAGTCTTGCTTTAAACTATCTCCTTGAGACAGTCACAATGAAGCCTCTCTGTTTTCTCTCAAAAAACTCACAAATTAGGAAAGAAATATTTGCTACCAAGAACAAGAGGCACTTGAAATCACTACAGTTCTGAACATCATGAAACCCTAGATCACAAAAGAAACTGAGTTCAAAGAAGCCTTTGAGACGCAAATGCAAGAAGAAAACCTGTAAAATCAAACACAAAAAAGTAACGTCGTAAAGAAAACATTTTCAATGCAGAATCCACTCAGAATTTCTAGAACCAAAAATGAACCAAAACGAACAGAAATTTCACACATTACTTACAATCTTCTTTTTCTTCTGTGTACAACCGACGTGCAAAGTTGAACCTAAAGAACTCCAGATCTGATTGCAGAGATTTTCAAGCCTCTGTACAAGAAGTTCAAACAAAGAACAAGTAAGCTTCACAGTTCAAGAACTACAGAACATCAAATCATCTAAACCAAACAGTGCAAGCAAGAACACTAACAGAGAGTCTCACACATACAGTGAAAGAGATCTAAAACGAAGAAGAAGTAAAGAGATACCTGTAGACAAGACTCTGTTGAAGGTTCAGTGAAGGTAAAAAAAAAATGGAAAACAGAGTTTTTTTTTTTTTTTTTACTTTTTAATCAGAAGGATATTCAGAATTTGGAGAAGAAAAAGTGAAAAAAGAGAGAGAGACTTCTTCTTGTTAGATCCGAATCTGAAAGAAAGAGAAGTTGTTCTTCACACGCACACACAGAACAGAGAACCAAATAGTCTCTCTCAACACACACATACACACTCGCTCTGGGTTTTTGTTTCTGGTAGGTGGTGTTGCCTTACTTTCTCTCTCTAGTCTCTACTTTTTTTGACGTATTGGAGAACACTACACCACCTGCTTCGCACGAGTGAATGTCTTTGGTCGAGTTTGGCACGTATCGCCACCTTGGTCGGTTGAGTTCACCCTTCCAGGATGGACTGATCATTTATATCTGCTTCGTTTTCTCGTCTGTTCCTTTTTTTTTTTGGTAAATATATTTTTTTTCTCGTCTGTTTCTCGTGAGGATAATGAATAGAGAGAGTGGATTCCAGTGGGAATGGAGTGCCGGTCTATTGACGCCATAATTGTACCGGGGTTATAACGGCGTTACTAATGAATTTTGAGAACTAGAATACACTTCTTCCTAATTATTTAACCTGCTCTCTTTTTCTTCAAAACACAAGAATGTGTGATGGTTGGAAGATCTATCATAAAGATAACCCTAAAAAAAGTAAACATATTTTTAATCCCCCCAAAAGTAACTTTTGATATGATAAGCTTTCAATAATTCCCCTCCTCAGAGCCAGATGAGCATTGAGTGAGACACTCCCTACAACAAGTTAATGAATGAAGGACCAAGACACCATAAAGGATCAAACGATAGATCCCTAACAAACTCCATGTCACTTCCAGGGTTTGGTAACGGAGTGGATTTGAGCAAATCCATCTCCGCTCCACTGGGGATCGTTGTTCCCCGTATCCGCCCTTGCATATCCATTTATCCTATTTATTAAAATCATCCTCGCACCGAACGGATTGGCGGATATCTGTCTAGCCCTGAATATTCATTTAAGACAACAGTTTCCTGGTGGGTGATGGATCCTCGACCTGCCTCGCCCCACAACACTTCTGGTTCTGAATGTTCATCATCATCTCAACAAACTCAAGAACTGGAAATCGACCTGCTAGTAAGGATGCTATTGAATATGAAAGAAAGAGAAATTGTTCTTCACACACACACACAGAACATAAAACCAAATAGTCTCTCTCAACACACACACACACACTTTCTCTCTGGGTTTTGGTTTATGGTAGGTGATGTTGCTTTACTTTCTCTTTCTTTCTATCTCTAGTCTCTACTTTTTTTTACGTATTGGAGAACACTACACCACTTGCTTCGCACGAGCGAATGTCTTTGGTCAAGTTTGGCACGTGTCACCACCTTGGTCAGTTGAGCTCACCCTTCCAGGATGGACCGATCATTTATTTACTACTTCGTTTTCTCATCTGTTTTTCTTTTTGGTAAATATTTTTTTCTCGTATGTTTCTCGTGAGGATAATGAATAGAGTGAGTGGATTCCAGTGGGAGTCGGTCTATTGCCACCATAATTGTACCAAGGTTATAACGGCGTTACTAATGAATTTTGGGAACTAGAACTAGAATACACTTCTTCCTGGATTTTGAGAGACAAGAATGTGTGATGGTTGGAAGATCTATCATAAAGATAACCCTAAAAAAAGTAAACTTATATTTAATCCCCCCAAAAGTAACTTTTGATATGACTAAGTTTTCAATAATTCCCCTCCTCAGAGCCAAATGAGCATTGAGTGAGACACTCCCTACAACAAGTTCATGAATGAATGACCAATACACCATAAAGGTATCAAACGATAGATCCCTAACAAACTCCATGTCACTTCCAGGGTTTGGTAACGGGGTGGATTTGAGCAAATCCATCTCCGCTCCGCTGGGGATCGCTGGTCCCCGTATCCGCCCTTGCATATCCGTTTATCCTATTTATGAAAATCATCTTCGCACCGAACGGATTGGCGGATATCTGCCTAGCCTTGAATATCCATTTAAGACAATAGTTTCCTGGTGGGTGATGGATCCTCGACCTGCCTCGCCCCACAACACTTCTAGTTCTGAATGTTCATCATCATCTCAACAAACTCAAGAACTAGAAATCGACATGCTAGTAAGGATGCTATTAGGTCTATTAGAACTCAGTTAGTCAATAGAGGGAATAGGGCTAGAGTCTCCAGATATGGCAAAGGCAGCAGTCTATCACTGGTTGATTCCCCTGTTGTGCCTCCGCAATCACCTCAACATGGGTTATCGATTGGAAGATCCTCTATGATTGGGAATTTTTTTGCAAGATTTTGAGAAGAAATGAGAGGATGAGGCTTTGGTGGTGGATGTATCCTAGCAGTTCAATGCGCCTAGTGGATCGTGAAGGGAGGGCTTCGATTTCGTTGGGCGTAAGTTAAGAAGGTTGTGTAGAAGAACAACAACAAGGAGGAGTTGATGTTGTTGTCATGGTAGTGGTGGTTAAGTTTGGAGAGAGAGAGAGAGTGTGTGTGTGTGTAGGTTAGCAAATAGTGGTGATGGAAGAGGAGGGGAAGAATGAGATAAAAGGGAGTGCCATATGATGCGCCCAGTGGTGTGCTCTCACCCACTCCCAATGTAGTCCTTCTTTCCCAAAACTCTTTGAAAAAAAAACAGAGAGAGGATCTGGTGGAGAGGGGCGTTCACTGCCATGGAGTAGGGAGACAGAGTGAGAAATTTTTTTTGCAAGATTTTTTTTTTTTTTTTGCTTTTTTAAGAGCCAGGGGTATTTCTGTAATTTCTATACTTAAACGGATATCCATAGGCGGATATGGTCAAATTCGTATCCGCACCGAAATTCGTTCAGGAGTATCCAAAACTGCCCCAAACGAGGCTCGTGGGGCGGATATTAGTGAAAATACGCCCCACCGTCATCCCTAGCCATTCCTAACATCCATAACATTTCTCTCAGTCCTATGTAGATCAAGTCCATAGATTTACAATTGACAATTTGACGATTCCTTTTTTTCCAAACCCTTCACATAAGGACATTAGGATTCCTCACCTAAAGCCTACCACCTTCACTCGAAAATTTGCAATTGCATGAAGATGGAAGTCAAACATGAATCAAATTATTGAAAGCTATAATCACTTTAAACTCCGCAAGGAATCTAATCCATAAAGCCCGCGAGAAGCTATATTGGAAAAGGACATGATTGATATATAATTTCATTTGCTACATTGCAAAATTAAAATGCCAAGGTTGTTTTCAAATTTATAATCACCTAATCAACTCCAAGATAAAACAACAGTGTTGAGATTTTGTTTGATTGTATAGAGGGTAGAACAACAACTTTGCTCGAAAAAGTTGTTTGGCACGGATCTTGTATTTGCTCGGGATAATTACTTGAACAAAATCCTAATTCAAACTCTCCTCACCTGAACTGAATCTCAGCTCTACTTATGATGACTACTTGGATGGAATCTTGTCTCTGCTCATAATGGTTACTTGGACGGAATTGTGACCTTGTTTGAGATGACTACTCTGACAAAAATTACTAACTTTGCCCGGGATGACTACCATGATAGAATTCTGATCCTGCTTATGATGATTACCCGGATGGAACACTGACCTTGCACAGGATGGCTATCCGTACAAAATCTTGATCTTGCTCGGGAAAACTACTCAAGCATAATCTTGACCTTGTTAAGGTTTACTACTCAGATGGAAATCCTGCCCAGGATAACTACTCAAACAATATCCACCTCCTAACTTACGCGAAACTCATACCAAACACTCTTGAGTCGAGGGGGAGGATGCTCGGGATAAGTCTTTGATGCTTAAGTCAGTTCCAACTTAGGATAAACTCTAAAAAATAATTACTCAGAAAAATCTTACAGGAGCTCTCTTTGTTTGTCTCAAATGCTCTTTTACATGTGATTCTTATTTGTTTATGTAGAGCATATTTGGTAGTTTATCTTGGCGGCATGATCTATGGTGAGGATTTCAAATTTCTAGTTTATCATTTACGTCCAAGTTCAATGTATCTGGTTATCTCTTGGGGCACCAATCAGGGTACATGGTCAAAATGGCACGTGTCAGACACGTGCCAGTAATTTTTATCAGGGTACCAAAAATACCTTATGAATTTTGTAATCCATTGTAAAATGACAAGCTCTCTCATTGATCTAAACTCCTCACCATCACATCAATCCTTCATTTTGTTTATTATTTCATCTTTCTATGTTATCTCTATTTTTGTCGTGTCTTTCTTGTTCTATCTTTTTCTCCCGTGTCACCATGTTAAAAGAAATTCCTTCAGTCTTCATTCTCACCTCCATAACAGAAGGTTATCTTATTCCTCATCCGCCTTATTTTAGGGTCAAGATTGAAACATAGACTTTGATCAACGTCAAAGTGACTTTATAGCTTTGAAAAACAGTAGTATAATATTATTTTATTTTAGTCAAACTTCATATCCATCATGTATATATGTCATGCTATCAGAGTACTAAATGTGTAGGGCTATACGATAAAGCAACACAAATATATAATGCTCATATTTTTATTCCATCAATATTTTTTGAATCAATATATTTATGTATTTGTAAGTCAACATTTAAAAATTATTTTATTTTTATTATCTAACATATTGGTCTAGTTTACCTAACCGCCACCCCCTTTTGGAGTACTTTTCGTAAAACACAAAATATTATATTATCTAAATTTTTGTATAAAACATCAAAAACTACAAAAGTTTGGAGGTAAGATATTTTACTACATGGAAGAGAATCAGATGGGTTATTGGAGAAAATGTATTACCATGTCACGTTCAAGTTTTGAACACGACACGCTAAAAACCTTGGGATATTCAGGTTAAAATATCATATTCATGTATTATACAATAAAAGATGAGTATGTTTTAACTATAGTCAATTTTCATAAATTTCTAATGGATAAACAAAATTACAGAATTATGAAAATTGACCATAGAGATTTGATTCATTATGGACTTTTGACTATACATTTGATTATATCAGAGTTGTGAATAACATCCTTATAAAATAAATAATTAGGCGATGGCAATGATTAAAAACCATCACAAAATAGTTGATGCGACGATGATAAAGACAACATTATAATATACATTTGTAACCATATGAATATATGACAAGAGGTGGGGTTTTGTTGTGTCATGCCATGAACAATTTTGTATGAATTGAAAACGACTTATTTCATATACGATTATGACGAAATTGAATGAAGAAATTAGGGTTCATTTTACGAAAACAAATAAATGAAAAAGCGAAAGAAAAATTGAATCAGAGGGCTAAGAGATGGTTTTAATCATCGTAAAATAAGAAAGAATCATACATTAGATCAAAATTGGATTGATTAAATAATTGTTCAACCATATAAAAAAGAACATACCAATTAGATCAAGCCTTAAGTGATTTGATGTCGCTAACGGATGATTTAACACATCAAAATGATATTGATTCATTCGGTCAATGAAGATCTGGTTCTACCGTCAGGGGCTACTGCTCATGGATGGGGATCATAATCGATTTGGAATTCGGGATCTTAGAAGTGAATAGAAATCGAACCATTTGCTTGGCGATTTGGGATTCTAAGTAGCATAACTCTTCACACCTTGTACTGCCAATCAAACACAAATGGATTCCACTTTCAAATCGCAACTCATATAGTTTAGGGTTTCACTTTCCACTTGCCATTGTGGTATGTCTAATAGAGAGGCTGGAGAAGGTACAACACAAACAAATTGGGGTTATCTATTTTCTTTTCTTTTCTCTTTTTTCTCTTTAACAATACATGTGTTTATATATAATGAAAAATGTTGCAAATATTCTCTTAGAGTGTTTTTTGTCCAAAAATGCCCCCCACATGTAAACATATTTCCAATAGGATGATAACTGAAAGGGTATAATAGTAACTAAACCACAAGTTAACAATATATTTTAAAAAGGAAATTACTAGTGTTTGCTAATTTCTTATTGGAAAGATTCATTGGTATTCCTTAATTAAAGGAAAGCTTACTTGATGCCACTGCCATAAAGTGGAATGTTTGAAACTTATACTCGTGATTCCATCTGCCACAAGTCTTTACATTAGAGAGATTGGGATGAGTAGATATGTTAGAGATGACATTTTTTAAAGCCCTAGAACAACATGAGCATGTTAGCTAGAGGAAAGTGGTCATTGCTTTACTCAGCTTGCCCATATCTCATCTAAAATAAAAGAATTGTATTCTAAGAATTTACAAAACAATAAAGTCCCCAACGTAAAAATAAAATAAAAAAATGCACGGTGTCTATTAAGGTTGTAAAGAATTTACGTGTTTCAAAACCGTGGTCACAACCACACTCCAAATAGTGTAAAATTATCATAAAATAAAACAAAACAAAATTGTTTTTAAACAAAAATAAAAATTTGTATTATAAGAAATAAAAAAACAATCAAGCTAACTTATCAACAACAATGTTAAAAACTTTTGCGGGGGAAATCTCCATCTACCAAACCTATTTTTCCTCGCGTGAAGAGCGCTGCTAGGTTTTGTTTTAGATGCAAATATTAAACCTTTACAATCACTAATGTGAGTTTAGGGGAAATCGAATGCCAGACATAGACATGACATATGTCGATGACAAGGCCTATAGAAACATAATGACATGACCTTACAAAGCCATAATGATTTACACAATTGAGCCAAATCGCGCGAAATCAAGCAATTGTTAGAAACCAATGAGTTTTTTTGCGATTAAAAATGGTACGAACATCTAGATTTCAGATCTTGAAAGAGAAACCTAGCATGTCGTTTGTCTGATGTCAAACATCGATAATGTAAGAAAAATCAAGCAAATGGTTATTCCTGAAATTGGTGAAAAGGTAAAGCTAAAATGGAATATTGTGTAAAACTTGGAAAATGATTTGAAAGCCAAAATACCTAATGCTATGCTTAATCTGGGTTGAAAGTGAGCAAGAACTGTTGCAGGTGACAAGAAGCACAAGGCCTTCGCATATGTTTATATCAAGGAACTAGGGTTGGATATCAAAAACAATAATCATGTTCACATCCTCAACACGATTTGTATTATTGTCCAAATCTCTCAAATGCTACTATATGGTTCTACCAGTGAGTTACCTATGTTTGGGGTTTTTAAGGAGTGTAAGGACACCATTTTTTCTCTTTAGAAAGTCCGATTTGGTAAGATACTATCAAAATGTGAAACAATCATGTTTTATGAATTAAAGACCCAATTAGATGATTTGATAAAGCGGGGGCGAGGCACATATTATCTTGGTAAGGATATGATGCAAGTAACTTTTTTTGCCTATCTATTCCACCAAATGGTGAATAATCCGCCTAGTCTTATTGATTTTGGTATGTGCGGAAAGTTACTACCATCAGAGGTGGAGCAAAAAAAATTAATATGGTACCTACTTGCTTCACCCCACCACCACTATGAAGATTTATATAGTACCTTCCTCATCTTCATCTTACTAATAAGATGAATTGGCCAGTTTGTTAGAGCATCTCCAGTAGGTACCTAAACAACGATAAAATATTAAAATGAAAGTTTGAAGGAGAGCATCCACAATAGGCCAACCCCCCCCCCCCCCCCCCCCCCCTCAAATGACCCGTAGTACGCCAATTAAGGGGGGGTAAAGTGTGAAGTGGAACACCTGCTCCCATGAGATAAGGGGATGATTGAGATTTCAAATGACACAAAATCCAAACTACAATACAAAAATAGTTGACTTTCTCTTAAAAACATAGAGTTTAAACGCTATTTGAATTGGCTCCTAACTTATCCCACCCCAAATTCAATTGGCGTATTGTGGGTGCCTCTCTCTTTAGGATGGGATACGTCCCTTATTTTAATTAAAAAAATGTTATTTCCCTCCCCAAAATGAATTGGGTTAGTGGAGATGCTCTTTAAAAAAAAAGATGCCCACAGTAGCGAAGGAATTTGATTCATTTTTTTCCTAAATTTTTGTGGGTCCCATGATCAATTATATCTTTCAAATAATACCTCTTCAATAAACATGGAGTATATCTTCGACTTAACCCACCCCAACCATTTTCAAAACTTTCTCAACCCATATATTTGTGATTACTCAAGCAAATAAAAAAAAGCACTTTTTTGTTCTCGGCGTGCTCTTTAATCCACCAATTATTTTATTTTGATTTGTGTTGGTTTAAAGTCTCAGAAAATTGGCTATTTAGACGCACATTGGGTAACTGATTACGAAGATGAAGATGAGAAAGGTCTATTTCATGATTCTAGTTTTTTTTTGGAAAAGGAACTCGATCGCATGCGTCAATTATTAATGACTGAGTTGTCGCAAGGGCAACTTGAACTCCATTAAAATGAAATTATATTCTAAGAGGGTCGAAGCTGATGAAATATTATTTATTAGATCAACCAGTCTATGGTCTGAGCTATTTCAGCAAAGGTAGGTTATTTGGTACTTGTTTAATCACATGCAGCAAAGGTAGGTTAATCTAACCTCTTTAAGATGTTTTAGGATCTCACCTTGTATTTTTGAACTTTTCCTAGTAGGTCGGAGCGATTGGGGAAAGGGGACTTGGACCAGAATGTTCTTATTTGGCTCGTCCTCAAGGGTGCTTTCCTTGCTACTTGGAGAAGTGTCTGTAGTGGTTGACGGGCTAGGTCCATCTATTATCTTACCACTCCGAGTAGTTATGGCATTGACCTCTTTGATGTTCTAAGAATCTGAAGTAGAAGTTCGTATCATATGTTCCCCTTAGGATTTGATTGAGGTTGGGATGAAAATTGGCCTCGTTCTTGCACTGTAAGAGAACTTGTTATCTTGGTAATCTCTCTTTTGATTTCCTTGTTCTCTTCTACCACCTGTGTCAACGCAACCTCAAATTTTTTAGTCTTACCTTGTGCTTCTATAAATGCATGTAATGCATCAGCTAAGGAATTCCTGTTAGGTTGTGCATTGTATGAAGGTGCATGGTATGACCTAGGTGGTTGTGCTTGTCGGTGTGCCGGTTGGTTCGAGTCGGACCTCTAGCCAAAGTTTGGGTGATCTCTCCAGCCAGAATTATAAGTGTCAAAGAAGGGTGAGTAAGGCTTTGCATTGCTCCTCATAAACCTCTCTTATCTCAGTCAAGATCAGACAATCCTTTGGTAGGTGTTCCACCCTCGTCGCAAATAAAACAGGTATCCCGTGACTCGACTCTGGCAACAGTATGCTCATGTCTACCATCCTTGGTCTTACACTACACCATAAATGGTAATTTGTAACACACTAGCTTTGTTCCTAAAAAAACTTTGTAACACCACAAGTCTTGGAAATCATGGCATTAAAAATATTAGTAACACTTCAATGTGTTCCAACTTTCAACTTTTGTAACAATTGTCCAATGTTGTTAATGGCATATAGCATGTTACAATGTTCAAATATTAGTAACACCTCGACGTGTTACAAATGTTTTTTTTTTTTTTACAAAAATCAAAAGGTGTTACAATTTTTTTTTTCACAAAAATCAATATGTAACATTTTATTTGTTTTTAAATAAATAAATAAGTATCAATAAATGAATGACATCCAATGAGATTATAAAACCCAAATATTCAAATATCAATGTTAATATCCAAATTAAAATAATTTTGCAACCATTATAAAGTGAAATAGTTGCAATCAATTACAACGTCGTTTTTCATATTGGATCAGTATTTAAAAAAATACATGTATTAAGTACATCATTAGTATGATAACAATTAAGAAAACCAAAAAAATATTTCACGCTCTCGATAATTCCATATTGGGAGCACTCTGGAAATTGTCCTCAAACATAAGAACACACAAAATGTTCGATGAGTTAACAACTAGGGAGGTCACTGCTAAGAAAAGAACAATGGCTGCCACTATGATCCTTTTCCAATCTATTAATGAATGGCCTGATAGAAACCTGGGTCTGCATCGCATCTCCATCTATGACTTGGTTGTGTTGACATCTGTAGCTTCAAAACATCCGATTCTGAACCCGATCAGAGTCTAACCATATTAACGCATGAGAAGGAAACGACAGTATCCAACAGAACAACCCTGCATTAAATTCTAGTTAATGGAACCTAACATGTCAAAACACCATCAAAGCACTTTTATAACTATAAGTAAATGTACCTTCATCTTCTGTTTCACCCATACCACTAATACGCTTAAATACTCTCAGGACAACATTCATTGCAGGTGGTATGCATGCATCTGGCTCTTCTTTTCCAGATATTAACTCCTGAAAAATCACCTAGAGAATTTGGGGATCAAGCCCAAGCCCAGAAACAAAAAGAAAAATGATACATCCATGAACTATTTCTCCCACAACAATCAATGACAAACACACACATCAAGGTGACTGTATTGGTTGCAAAATAAACAAATAAAGTGTGAATTGACCAAACTCCTCCTTGTTGAAAGGGTTATTGCTTAGTACTTTCTTAAAGTTAAAGCAACAACAATTTCATAAAAGAGAATTGAATGCAGTCTAAAATTTCCAAACAAATGACAAAAACAGAAAAGATTGGTGCTTTATAACGAAATAAGGTCATCGTTAAACTTTTGAAGGGTTGCTCAAGTTGTTCTTACAGCGATATTAGTAGCAGCAGAGAATACGTCAGGAATTGTAGTCGATATAAACAAATGTGATGCAACAACTATTGCAGTAGCCATGATTCTAAATTTGTTTCATCCCTACTACTTTTTCAGGTCAAATGAACTGTTATAACCTTCAAATTTTCTATGCCCATTATCTCCTTCAAGCATCTGCTATAATGAGAAAGTTAACAGAACAAACCTGAAGGTTGAGCAATTGAATAAATTGATAAATAGATAAAACTCATTTAAACACAAAGCAAGCTATACACTTGTACTTGGGTTGATGGATAATGCCATGGGAGGTTCTTTAGTTGCTCTAAGAAGAATTGCGAAAATGCCAACAAAGTGCCAAGCAACGATGCTCCAATTGCCAGAAGTGATAACATGGTAACAATGGCGCTCCTTTGCAGGTTCATATCAGATGAAAGTATAAGAGTGCATATAAACCATTATGCATGAACTGTGATTGTTATAAAATTCTTAAAGAAAAAAAAAGTTTACTTTCAAGGATTACCTCCAGATAGAACTCGAACAGAGGCACTGGTACTCTCTTGTATAGACTTAATTTGTGATCCTTGCTTTCCAATCAAATTAATGGCTTGTGAAGTTGCCACCAATAGGTGAATGGAACATGGTGCAGCGACAACAGTTGTACCTTCATCTTCTGTTCCACCCATACCACTAATACGCTTAAATACTCTCAAGACAACATTCATTGCAGGTGGCATGCGTGCTCTGACTCTTATTTTCCAGAGATTAACACCTAAAAATAACCCAGAGAACTCAGCAAGAAGTAATTGACGTTCTGTGCATCTTGGATGTGGATGTTGAGCCAATTGTTTAAGAAAGAAAGTTGTTCTTGATCATTTAAAAAGGATACCCTATTACAGACAAAAAAAATTGGGATAAGAATCCAATGAAGACAAGATATAGGTTTATATTTCTCATAGATGTTGTGTTTTGGCCAAAAGTTCAACATTAATGTGTTAGATAGTCCAAGCCCGAGCTTAGAAAGTTATCAGTACCGCTACTAGCTGAAATTCATGCATATATTGCAACTAAAATTCATGCATATATTGCAACTGAAAACATGTATGTATTCACTAATGACAGTCCACCATTGTAGCTCAGTTGGTCAGACATCCACTCTTCTTTTGAGAGGTCGCGGGTTTGAGACTCACCAGTTAGGATTTTGTGAGACTTCCCAATAGAAATCGATGATTATCTCACAGACATTCCTATGAAATGCATAACATGTCACAAGATGTAGAGTAATAGGTACTTATAAATTTATAATGAACGAGGGCATTTAATTAAAATCCATAGACAACAATCACTTACTAGAAGCTGGCTTGGAAGGATTTTATGGACAGTCATCTCTTGAGCGGAATCAGTTCAATCTTGGTTTTCAAATTGGAACATATTTCATTTCAAATAGTCAGATCTCTGGCATCGACTTCGCCATTTTCAAATAGTCAGATCAAATTCCATTTTCTATACTAGGCGTTTTAGGATTGTATCTGATTATTTATTTCACTAGATCTGATGATGTATAGGTTTCACATATGACGCCATCTCAGTAATCCTACCGTGTCAGAGAAGATCAATGCAAATAACTTAGTAGGTACGACAATAATCAAACTTCAAATGAGAACATATAGTCATAAAGAGATGCAGTTATGATCCTGCAACCTTGTTACAAGGTATAGCTCAAAAAGGCGCATTGTCTGAATTAACATTTGTACAGGTTAGATCAATATGAATATTTGAACTCCTACATTTTTCCTTTTTCAGATTTTGTTATACACAATACTATTTTGTTATATTTCTGAGTTCAAACTGAATTGTTGCATAGAATTACATCACATAATACTCAACAAAACTGTGAAGAAAAACCATTGAAATATAATAACAAAAAAGGTAAAAATAACAATTTATACCATTTACTGCTGTCCAAAATACTTGGCCAGGCAAGTAATTGTGAGTTGTTTTTTCTTTTAGACATCGAGGACCTTGACAGGAGGTTTCCCCTAGTCCTAACATTGTAAAGGTCAAGGATTGAAAGTAACACCAATTGTTGGATTTGAACATAAATTTATTTCAAGTAGTTTGGTGGGTTTCCATGGCATAATTATTTAATCTAACTAAAGAAATTGACACCATGTGAAGGGTTGACTTACAAATACAAGCCTTGAGAGAAGTAAAGTTTAATCTATAAACAATCTTTAGAGCACAAATTACCTCTTATCAGCCACCAACATCTTTGAGTAACCACCATATGTAATGCTCCCATCCAAGAAAATGCTATTGTAGGTGAACTGGAGCTTCTCACAGTAGTTTTCTTGCGAATCCTCGCAAAGATCACAATCAATACATCAGCTGCTATACATCCCACACCAACTTTGTCTCCAATCTTGAACCCTGTCACATTACTTCCCACCGTCGTGATCACACCCGTAATTTCGTGCCTGAAAAAATTTGCCCCTATAATAAATTTGACCTCTAATAGAATATGATTTTATTAGACCAATTCACAAAAATGTTGTTGCACCTTCCTTCAAGAAACCCAATATTTCCTCATCACCACCAAAACCAAAAGAAGAAGAGGAAAAAAGTAGTAGTACTAGTGGAGGAGGCGGGAACAAGAAGCCCTTGAAGTTGGTGACATGGAATGCCAATAGTTTACTCTTTCGCGTCAAGAACAATATATTGGCTCGACTTCACCAAATTCATCCAAAAACTTGATCCTGATGTAATTGCAATCTAGGTCAGTCAGTTTTGTATGCTTTGTTCGTCACGTGTTATGACAAAATTGGGAGTCGGTGTTGCTATTTTAGTCAATGTGGTTTCATACCTTTTAAGAATTATATACCTTGTAGCATAAACGAATTGCTGAATAATTTTTTAAATTGTATCCCATTTAATTTCATCATATTTTATCATACAATCTATGGTTTTATTCCCGATATGTTCTATTGAATTTATCATAAAAAATTATTATTAATGATACTAAAATAATTTGTATGAGTAAACACATAATTCAAAATAATTTTCATCTAAAAAAAGTCATTGAGTGTATTATTCTAACAATATAGTTTAAATTGGTGGTAGTTATTGTACTTATCTTATTAGTAGTTATTTTATTAGACCAATCAACACAAAAAAATTTCTTTACTAAAGTTTAGCAACTACCAACGTATATCAGTGAATACTTCTAAATGTCCATGAAATGCATAGTCATGAAGTATAACAAGACAATAAAAGATGATACCTAAAATATCTTGCAAAACTGGTATTTTCATAGTTGTCTGTGACGCTCTTCACAACATTTTCAAGCTGGAAGAGTGCATGTTGATCAATCATTGGAAAATCGTTTTAAGCGACAACATTCTCCGGCTACAGATATGCAACAGAACAAACATTAATGTCTATTCATATCAACAAGATTAAGCATAACTTGCATAAATAAAGACACAAAATCAAGCACAAGTATAAACTCAAGAATGATTTCAGAATAGCTTCAAGAATAATTTCCAGAACAGGATAATAATACTATAACAGGAATAGAGTTAAAGGATGGATTCTGTATAAAGGAAGAAAAAGTAAGACGAAGGCTCTGACTGAAACAAAAGTTGCAAAATTTGAATAATCCAATACGGCAATATGCTAATTGATCAAATAAGCTAATTCAGTTAAAATTCGATCCTCTCATTCTTCTCATCTTCCCTTATCCGAATCGCAATTTCTCACACAAAACCTCCCAATACTTCAACAAAACACAAACATTTCATCAAATTGAAGACAACAAACTTTTCAACATCAATAATTCTAATCAAACTATCAAATTAGACATCGAAACCCTAGATCTCGCACTTTAATCAATCAAGCTAATTCAACAAAAAACCCCTAAAAACTCACCCGAAAAGCGATTTCTGAACCCTAGGTCGAATTCCAGCAATGGCGAAAATGATGATAAGCTACGAAATCACATCTACTTCACAACACCAACTGAAGATCAACAGAGATCAATCAATAGTGACGTGGAGTAATGTGGAAATCAACAAAGATCTAAGATGAACTGAACAAAGATCTATTCATGCTCACAAATAGTTTATAGTTATCGAAATCAACAGAGAATGATGAAAGAGGGATCGATCTAAAGGGAAGAAGAGATCAATTGATAGCAGGAGAGTCGATTAAGAGAGTTGGAAAATGATTGAAATGAAATAGAGAATTTGAGAATGATATGAGAGTTTGGAAAATAGTTTTTAGGTTTTACAGAAAGTGGGTATAGGAAAAAAATGAACAGTAAAAGGAATCAATAATTAAGTAATTTAACTAATTTTTTTAGTTATTTCTATAAATAATATATTTATTAAAATTACTAATAGTAACTTAACTTAGTAATTAGTAGCATCTTTTTGTGTTACAAGACTTGTAACATAATGAAGAGTTACAAATTAAAAAATATTGATGTTGCTAATTACCCATTTTGGTGTAGTGTTGAGTGCCTACAATTCCCTACTCGTTATCTCTAATTGGGCCTAAGGTTGTATTATTCCCTAAGTTGGTAGACCCTAGTTGGTAGTGTTTTGTTCGTGCTCTCAGTAGCACTCGGCTCGGTCCACATGTGGGTCTTCTCAGCCAAGTCATTCAGGTACTCAATGGCCTTGTCTGGGTCTTTGTGGAAAAACCCTCCATTACACATCATCTCAACGAATTGACGCTCTCTACTTGTAAGCCCCGCATAGAAATAACTGACTAAGCGCCAACTCTCATACCCATGGTGTGGACATTTATTCAACAGATCCTTAAACCTCTCCCATGCCTGATATAATGTCTCGCTATCCTTTTGGGTGAAGGTAGAAATCTGTCTCTCCTGACCATTGATATTGTAGTGAGGGAAGTACTTATGAAATAATGTTTGGGTCATCTCCTCCTGCGAACCTATAGACCTCGATCACAAAGAATATAGCCAACTCTTCGTTTTTTCCTAAGAGAATGGGAAAAAAAACATCAAGCTAACCGAATATGCAACCTCGGGCTTGCTGTGAAACGTGGCCACCATTTCCTCAAGTTCCCTAATGTGAACAAGGGTTTTCTCTAGACCATGGAATGTGGGTAATAATTGTATCATGCCTGACTTAAAATCTAACTGTGGTGTGTTCGGTGGGAGCATGATGGTGTAAAAGTGCCGTGGGATAATGGTAGTTCTGAAGGGACCGAACAGGGTCGTTTCTGTGATTACTCATGGTATAAGAATTGGAACTAGGATTTGTCTTGCTCTCAACATGATCATGTGGGTATTCTAATTTTGGGACCCTAACTAGTCTTCTTAATTTGTTTCTATTCCAACTCATAAACCCCAAACACTATTTTTTTAATTTAAATATTTTTATTTATTAAAAACAACTAAACAAAAATAAACTAGACATAAAAATAAGAAATAAAGAAAACTAAAAATAAACTGGATCTAAATTTTTTATTTTTATTTTTAAATTTGGTGGGTATTCTAAAAATAAGAAAATGGAAAGAAAACTAAGCACCATTTTTTTCTAAAAGAAAACTAAACAATAAATAGAAAGAAAATTAAACTAAACCTAAAATCCAAGAAAAAATATGCTAGAGGTAATAACGAAAACCTCCTTGTAAAATGACATTATCCCCGACAACGACGCCAAAATTTGATTACGCCCAAATAATACACCAGGTCAATGCAGTAGAGAATGGGGTGTCGATCCCACGAGGAAAGCGATTTACAAAATAGGTTCTAAGTAATTGAATTTAGGTTCAAAGTAAAACTAGGAAAATCTTGAGAAAAAACAAGTAATTGAATTTAGCTGAACGAAAATCAAGAACGAAAACTCACAAGGGTCTAAGAATCCCTCCTAGATTTCACCGCTTAAACTTGTATTGATTCAGTCATGATAACTCAATTATGTGTTTCACATCCCAAACAACGTAACCGAAAAAAATTCTATAATGTAGATATGATAATTCTCTTTTTCTAGAAAACACAAAGACTTGTCATATATGATATCTTAAATTGGCGATATATTCAGAGACAATAACACAGTAAAAAACAATCACATATAACCAATCTACCGGAATCAATTGAACCCTAATATTCCACAGATAAGAAGAGTATGACTAGAATTATATAGAGAAGAAGAAAACAATTACCAGATTAAAAAAATCTATGAAAAAAGAAAACATAATCGACTGTCACACGAAAACATAACTCTTTATTAAATAAAGAGGAAAATTCTCAAATACCATTATTCATCGTGAAAACATAAAAACTGAATCAAGTACAAATCAAATAAGCTACATTTAGGAGTTCATCTCTTCGCCATGCTTGAAACTTAGCCTAGCCTATAATACATTTCCTAAGAAATCTAACGAAAATTCTGTGTATTCTTCTCCAGGTTTCAGCCTATTTAAAGATACAACTCTCCCACTTCCTCAAGGATACAACTCTCCAAACTATTTCTCGAAACAAACTCTTTTAAAAAAAAATATTATTTTTTTTGTCCTGATTGTCTCCACATTTTTCTCCTTACAAACGACTTAATGGGGAAAAGTGGTCAACATAAGAGTTGTAGCCATGTCTTTTAGCTTTAATTAGCATCAAGAATCACCGTAATTGAATTTGCGTTGAAAAGATTATCCCCAATTTACCGAGATCTGCTCCAGAATTCCTAGAATCCGAAAATAGAAATGAAGACAATTTATTTTCCTTTGATTTAATTAGCAACCAGAATCCGAATTAGATTTGTGTAGCAAAAGTTGTTCCTAGTTAGACTGCTATGAAAATTCTGGAAATCTAATTAGAAAAGAAAACAACTTCTACCTGCAAAAACACACCAAAACACAGAATCCTCCAAAATACCACATTTGTCAAATAGTTCAATCAATTCTCAACAAGTGAAAATAATTAACTCTGTATAAAGTGCATTTTCATGACCTAATTGATCCTACTCTTAAATTTGTTGTTAATCAACATTATTATTCTATTCCATATTATTTAGCTCGTGACATTTATCCAAATTTAGCAATCACTGTGCAAACAATTGCTAGCCTTCATTCTCAGAAGACTAGTTTATTCGCCAAATTACAAGAAAAAAATGTTGAACGTGCACTTGGTGTTTTACAATCTCGCTGAAACATTTCTGTATATTAGTAAGAGTTAAATGGATGACATAATGATGACCTACATAATATTGCACAACATGATTATTAAAGATGAAAGAGATCAATAAAACTGTGGTGACTATGAGTTTTTTTTAGGCAATAACAACCGTTCAACAATCAAATGAATCAATTCTTGAGTATCTCGAGTATGTAGGATGCTACCAGCATCTACATGATGACCATGACCACTGCAAACTGAAGAAAGACTTGATCGAACATATTTGGGATAATTTTGAAGATCTACTTGACTATTGAAGTTATTTGTGTTTAAACTATTTAAGTTTATTAATGGTTGAATTATTTAAGTTGATTAATGTTTAAACTATTTATGCTATTTAATGTTTGAATTTTTCAAAATAATTGTAGAAAATGCATGGAATACATTAAAACTACATTCATTACATAATACGAGAAATTACAAGCATAGTACAATATATAAGAAATAAAAACACATTACATAACATAAACTATACTTCATGCAACAAAATAAACAAAATACATAGTTGATATCAATTCAAAGTTCAAACAAATATTCTCCATCTTATGCACTTGTTGCAATAGTGCAAATCCAAGTCATTTCCAAGCGATTTCCTTCTGCAAGAGCAACTCTTATTTCATATCAAGCCAATATTGGTGTGTTGCTGAATCCACGCCATTAGTGATTCTTTTACAATCTCTATTTCTCTAGTTGTTTTGTTTTTGTTTTTGTTTTTATTTTTTATTTTTTATTAATTCTTCCGCCCTCAACCTCAATAATTTATTGTTGTTTTCAACGAGTTTTAACATTTTTTTTTCTCTTTTCAGTTGCTTACCCTTATTTGCCTACTCAATGAAGCGTGTTATCAGATTCAAATGTTTTCTATAGTATTTTATATCTTTCTTCTTACTTTTTGTCTGTATGCTTCCCATCTTACGAAGACCACTTTTGGGTGTACTATCCAAACCAACATCATCACGTGACCTTTTTTTAATACTTGAAGATGTTAATGATGTTGTATTTGAGGAACCTATTCTAGTTAAAGCTCCTCCAACTTCATCTTCGGGGGGGGGGGGGGGGGGGGGGGGGGGGGGGGGGGTAAGTATAAAAAGGAACAATCATTGATGTTGAGTGACATCTAAATTTTAAACATCGGATCAAAATACCGTACACATGTTGGAACCCCAAAGGGTGTTGACGAATCATTGACCGCTGTAAGAAATTTTCTAGTTCTACATGATTTTTCAACACTTGAGGATGTTACCGGTGTTGTAAAAACCTACTCCAGTACTCTATCCATGAATTTATAAACTTTATATGGGCTAAAACGAAAACCCCCAAGATGATTTTAACAAATTTGAGTTCATAATTTGTATTAAAAAAATGCAATCACAACCACATGACTCCAACTTTTTTAGTATATTAATATTTGATGATAATCTATATTACAATTCATAGTTGTGTTTTACTATTCATTGCTGGGACAAAGTCAAATAAAATGATTAGAGATAAAAAATGGTTAGAATTAAAAGTTGGTAAATGTGTTGAATTTGAGGGTTGAAATTCATTTCCTATGATAACATATTTGTAATTATAAAACAAGTAGAAAGGCAAAAATAATTAAAAAATTTTGAAAAAAGTTGGTGGATTATACATGTGCCGGAGAGAGAAAATATTGTGTTTTTCTTTTAGCAAAATAAAAATTATCATAACTATCTACAATGTAATCAGATTTTGGTAAACTTAGTATCGTTGAAATGCATTTTTGAAGATCTTTCCAACAAAATCAATGATCAATACAAGCGCTAAAATTTTAAATATATATATTTTATAATTAAAAAACATATAATGTATTTCACGTCTTTAATATTTTTTAAAGCAATGAGTCGGGACGATCATACCAGAAAAAAAAACGAGTCAGGCATTTTAATGCACATTTTAACAAAAACTCTAAACTTCATATTTTGGCGAATTCAAATATTGAGGGAGAACTCATTCTCTGTGTTTAAAAATTTCCCCCAACTGAGTCAAATTTGACTGATTCTAACCCTAAAATTTATAATATATATTTTTACCTTAAAATAGGCTTACACTTCAATACTGATTGAGAGCGAAAATGAGGATAGTGACGGAGGTGTTCATTACAAAATATTTAGCAAAAATAAAATTATGTGGAGTGCCAACGGCATGGGGCATACTCTAGTACAACTACAGTACAAAATAAATATTATTTTTGTTATAAGAAATTTAGAAAACTACAACGTGAAAAACTTGATTGAAAAATCAAAGTATTAATTTTTTTTAATAACCTAACTACACGTTGTGTATTAAGGTTGTAGATAACTAATTTTTTTTTCCGAATAAACGAACCAAGTGTTGTTGCTCCTGCTACTCACTATTGTTTAAAAATCCATTAGTATGTTACTGCCAAAGACATCCCCGTGTTAAGAAGATTATTATGAACAAATTTGACCAACACATAATCAATTTCACCAATACCTCCACACTATTTTTATCATCAACAATTTCAAGATGATCAAATGCAATATTTATTTATCCATTTCTAACATACAATTATCACATTTAACATCAATTTTCTCAATTACTCTTTATCTTTATACGAGCCATTCATACTTTTTACACCTGTACGACTGTACCTCATGCAAGCTCGGTCCACATAAAGACAACTTTGAGTTGAGTCACAAGAATTGACATTAAGCCCTCCTTACAATTCAGATAGGTATTTTACTGCTCACAAAACACTGTAGATAGTCTATATGTCCTATGTGGCATAAGTTGTATCAGTGGCAGAACTTAAGTGAAAGTTTAAATCCCCGATACTTTCCTATTCTCTCCACACCTCCACGAGGTTCTCTCCCTTACATCCTCCTTAGCGATTACAATTCGTCACCGCCCACCACCAATCTCCCTTCTCCACCACTAACTCTCACAACAGAGAATGATTGGTTCTTCTTTAATTATTTGTCGTGGTGCTAACAACCTCCCCTCAGCTCCCAGCCTTAAATCAGTGAAGTTGATGTCGTATCTCTATGTTTAGCGAAAAGGAAGAAGGCTATGTGTTTGGCGAAGAAGAAGGCTATTCGAATAACTTCTTCCTCTGGTTCCTCACCTTTCATTATCTATCTATTGCTACCCTCTTTCAATTCAATTTGCGTTTTGGGAGTTTTGCAAAGACTACAACCAAATCCCTAACTTTTGCTCGAATTTCACAAACTCTCCTCCATCTCCCCCAAACTCTCTTCTTCTCGATTCCTCCTCGAAATCATCCATGGTGACTTCTCCAACTCCTCCTCCCTTCCCCACCACTGAATCTCAAACCAGAAAACAACTGGTTTCTTCTTCCCTAAATTAATCAAGCTCCACTCAGCTCCCTCACCTTCTCTATTGTGTGCTAGAGAAGATTCATCTCTCCTTCCGCCTCCAATCAATTCAATCACATACCCAAACAATTCAGAGGCTCAGACGAATGTGAATTCCCCCAATTTCAAGTTCTTTATTTTTTATCCTTATTTATGCATTATTTTGCAAAATTTGCTCAATGGGTTTGATTAATTTGGTTTTTTTTTTATGGGTTTGATTAATTTGATTACTTTTGCTCAATGGGGTTGATTAATTTGGTGTTGTACAGAGATTTAGGCAACATCCCAATCTACACGCCAGATCCATTCGAATCAAGTTCCTCTTTTGCACCTGCCTCTTCTTCACTGATCCTTAACTTCTTTCATGGGTTGGAAGCACCATGAAATTGCCTCTCCTCAAGGTTCTTCAGCTCCCAAGTATGCTTTAAACAACCCCTTTCATATGGAGTTCTATTAGTTCAAATTGGAAAAAAAATTGAACTTTTTTTTATTAGAGTCGGTTGGTTTATGTTGTTGTTCTTGATTACACGAGTTGGGTTTAAGAACCCTAAATCTTGGATCTTATTAGCTTTAATGGAAGAAATAAAACTTGAAAATTGCAATAAAGGAATAATTTTTTCTTAACTGTAATGTTGAAGGTTCATATCTTTTTCAAATAGTTTTTAAAAGGATCTCAATTGTGTTCAATTTTGTGTTTCAATAAACCCATTTGCTCATTTGATTTGATCAGTGTTTTACCCCTTCCAGATTCTACAATAGTAGGCTCTGATTGGTGAAACTCATAGACTGGAAATAAAATAAGAAACAAACTAAATGCAGTCATGAAATCCAGCTCAACCGACCCTTTTAATTATGTGCATTTGGTTTTTTTTACAAGCAACAAAAAGGGACGCTTAGTTTACTAGATCATTCTTCTATGTGCAGGAAAGGATATACCATCTTAATGAACACATGGAAAATAAATAATCTTTTGAAGAAATATATTTCTTAGCTTGAGGCTTGATTCAATACACATTGTGTGGAGTGAACCAGATCCTCCATCACCATCTCTTTAGAGATTCTTACAACGTATTGTACATGCAAACTCTAGAGTTGACAGAGATGACGTAGATCTGAAATTTGATTTCAACAAAGAAGACAGTTTAAATAAAATATTCAAGGAAATCAAGGATTTGAAGTCGGATGCCATTTTTCAATTGATGACAATGTTATATTTCCTTGCTCTTCAGTTGAGTTTGCTTTCAATGTCTAGCAGAGTGCCCCATATGCCATGGTGGGATTTGTACCCTGTGCTCATTGGATAAATCAATCGGTAAACGTTTATATCTTTCATTTTTCTAGATTTTTACTACCCCCAAGAAGCTTGCTCTATCCACAAGTTTTAACATGAGATTATTTGGGTGTTTTTTCGTCTTATTTAGTAGTAGTTAGAATTGTTACACAATACAAATTGTTGAACTTGGACAATCCATGCCAATATTCTCACAAAGTTTCAAAAGGTTTTTTGGGGCAAATATTCTTAAGATGACATTTGGTGATATTGAATTCCTTATCACATTGCTTACGTTGATCAATATTATTAACATTATTTGCGTTAATAAGTATTGAATTTTTATTTTTTAAAGTTAATTTATCGTTGTAATATACAATTGAGCAAGTGTTTAAAAAAATGAATTAAAAACCCATATTATGAGTATTTGACATAGTCGTGAAAGGTAGGATGCACTT
Organism: Berberis vulgaris; assembly: GCA_963556465.1. Classification (NCBI taxonomy): domain Eukaryota; kingdom Viridiplantae; phylum Streptophyta; class Magnoliopsida; order Ranunculales; family Berberidaceae; genus Berberis; species Berberis vulgaris. Next base: position 97,617,512 of record OY747124.1, on the reverse strand, counting down.
TGCGGAAAAAAAATTGTATGTCTTACGTGGCACCTAAATTTTGTTTGTCTGTGGCAGCAACTTAAAGGGACATCGACACAGACTTCTCCCTACATTACAAACTCAAAACTCATTGAACTCTCGCTTGAGCTCTCCCTTCTTTCCCACAAATCTCTCTAGTAGTTTTCCATAAATCTCTCAAATCTCTCCTACAATCTCTTAAGTAACAACTCTCAAATCTCTGTCTCATGCAGCCCGCTCTTGCAAATCCATTTCTCACACAACAAAACACCCCACTCACAAAGCAAAAATTTATCTCACTGCATCCGAAATCTATAAGTAGAAGTTCCACAACTTTGGTTTCTCTCATGCAGCTCTCTTTCTCTTCTCACGCAGTTCTACAACTCACGCATATCTTTTTCTGATCAATGGGTTGATTTTCTTACATGTTTTGATTTTTTTTAATTGTCTATAGTGAGTTGTGTTGAATTTGAGGTTTATGAAATATTGAATTGCTGCAAATTCATGATTTGTGTTCATTATCATCTTTGTAGATCATGAATTGGTAGTGGATAATGTTTTTCTTTTTTTCGATTTGGAGTATTAAGCTTTGGTTAATCCCTCCCATTGTTTGTAGGTGGAGGATACAATTTTGGAGAAGAGTATTTTCAGCCCAGGTTAGTGTTTGCTTAGCACTTCATTTGCAAGTTTACCCCTAATAAGTAATACCTTATAATCATTATCTGTCTAAACTTTGATGTCTTGCTTGTTAATTAATTTTAGTGAGTTTTGTAATAACTGAAACATCTGCAAGTTTTTTTGGTAGTACAAACTCTGATGCCTTTACATTCACCAATGTTTTGCATAAGATTTCAAGTAGGATATAGCCATTTTTGAGACAATGGAAGGGCCACTCACGGAGTCACCTTTACGCCATTAGCTGATTCAGGTTGGTGACTTTTGTACCTTTAGTTTTCCCTTATTTTTTTTTATAACATTTGTTGGCTTTTTTCAAAGGGAAAATCCCATCAAAGATATTTTGAGCAAAGGAAAATATATCTTGGAGGTTGAGAAGAGTATTAAAAATAGTTGATTCTAGATTGTGACAAGATGGGATAAACTCATCTTTTTTAATAGTTTTGACTCTTGGAGGTTAAGAAAAGTTTTTTTGTACATTTTTTCACTCCCGTTTTGTTTGATCAAATGTATTTTCTTGCTTATTTGCTTCTTTACATGAGTTAACAATACAATACGTTGGATTTTCATTGGTTTATTTAGAGCTTTGATGTACTTAAATGTTTTATATTACAATATTTAGATAATAAAATAAGAACTTTGGTGTGTTGAGATATTATGTGGAGTGTTCATGGGATTGATTGCCATTAGAGACACTTATGCGAATTATAAATTCTTATGACAGGTTCAAACCGGTTTTAATATTGACAAAACAGGGAAAACCACTACACCAAAAGACCTGATTAGCTACACAGGGGTGGCCACGGTTCTAAGCCGTTGGTGTGTTTGCCACGACTAAAAACGTGGCTATAGTGCCCAACGGCTTAAAACCGTGGCTAAAAAAGGCTTGGCCACGGTTCTAAACTGTTGGTGTGTTTGCCACGGCTAAAAACCGTGGCTATAGTGACCCACGGCTTAAAACCGTTGCAACAGTGCATGTGTGTTGCACGTGGACGTGTGGAGAAGTAACTCGATTTCTCGCGGGCGAAATTTTGCGAAAAAAAATTGCTTCCCGCGTTCCCGCTCCATCTCCCCCTTTTCAACCCTTTGCTTCAAACCTAAAATTTCAAGGAGAGGGAAAGAGAAAAGGAGAAGGAGAAGGAGAAGGAAAGAGAGAGGGAGAAGTCGAGCAACCTTCAATCGGTTCTCCTCCAGGGTTCTCGCATCCTCATCCAATTTCAGAGGAATAGTCTCCACCCCAGAGCTTTAAAAGCCTGAAGCAGCCGCATCGGAGCCAGCCCCTGAAATTCACCCTCCACGAATCCCTGTAGCTGGAGCTAGGGTTCATCTCCCCAACCCTGATGAAGCAATCGAGGTTTTCGTCGATGGGTACCCAGTCAAAATTCCTAAGGGATTCACTGTCCTCCAGGCTTGCGAAGTCGCCGGGGTCGACATTCCTCGGTTCTGCTACCACAGTCGCCTCTCCATTGCTGGGAATTGCAGGATGTGTTTGGTAGAGGTTGAGAAATCGCCCAAGCCGGTCGCTTCCTGCGCCATGCCCGCTCTCCCAGGTCAGATTTCATCAACGTTGATCACAATCTTATTATTTTTTTTTTTGTTGTTGTTGGTCTAACTTGTTTGGGTTGTTTTTTTTATTCTTCTTCATGTCAGGTATGAAAATTAAGACGGATACTCCTATTGTGAAGAAGGCTCGTGAAGGGGTTATGGAGTTTTTGCTGATGAATCACCTGCTGGATTGCCCCATTTGTGATCAGGGTGGAGAATGTGATTTGCAGGATCCGTCTATGGCATTTGGATCTGATCGTGGGCGGTTCATTGACGATAAGAGATCTGTTGTTGATAAGAATTTGGGGCCGTTGGTGAAGACAGTGACGACTCGTTGTATCCAGTGCACAAGGTTTGCACCTTCCTTTCTATTCTTTGAATGCTTGAAATTTATGTAACCAAGGCCTTTGAATGCTTGAATGCCAGAGACATTCTAGAGCTTCGACAAGGCAATCGTGCTCTTGGTACCTTCTCTGCCACTGTCAAATACAAGGTAATTGAGTAACACACATAGGCAATGCATACTCTTGTTTTTCAGTAATAGCCTGAACTTTTCGAATGATGTGGTGGTTTAGAATTGTTGTTAAACCAACTGTATTTTTTTTAATTCAATTTCTCAAGAGAAACTAAACATGGTCGAGGTGTTTTCATATAAAGATTTTGTGTTAGATAGAAGAAAAATGAACACCTGACTGAAGAAAATAATTAGGACCCCCAGGAATGCATGGGTTTAGCTTCACCAAGCAAGAAATTTGAGTGTCGAGAGTTTTATAGAAACAGAACCATGGAAATTCAGATTAAAACATTATAGATAACCGGAGTTGAGATGATTGCCATGATTCTGTTTCGAGATTGGTCTTTCCATTGGTTTAACAATTAAAGTAATACAATGTTTTACCCCAATCAGGAAAAGTGCAAGGGTGGGTATAAAGTTGAATCATTGTGTTTATTGATCCTGGCAATCACACTCAAACTTCAATAATTTTATTAAGAATTTTTTTGCAATTTCACTTGCAACTTTTAAGAATTGTAAAGATTGGGGTTTTAGGTGAGTGTTGGATCATAATCATGAATTTTAGCGCTTAAGGTTGATTAATGTAGTTAGTTTATCTTTAGAGGATTATGCAAAGGTAGCTAGAGAACCTACACTTAGCCTAATGTTGGGTCCACTAACAATTCTATGTTGTTGAGATCTGAGACTAAAATTTGCATTGATGGTGGTGTCATGTGGTAATGGGGTAATTGTTGTACATTTGTTGATAGTATTTTTTTTTTTCGGTATGTGAAAATTAATTATCAATAATTTAACATGTTTTTTTTTTCCAGCGTATGTATGTGGAGAGCAATCAGGGCTTTTATTGGAGAAGGGATTCCAAATGGGTGAAACACTTAATGGAACCCCTGGTTTAAACATTGAACAAGAGAGGAAGCTGGTGGAAGAAACACTTGAACAACTTAAATCTCAAAATGCTACAAAGGAAGAAGAAACATCGGCCATGAAAGAATTGGGTCTATCAAGGTTTGAGATTTTTTTTTTTTTTTTTTTTTTTTACCTAAACATGAACCCCTGATATCCCTTTAGTTTTAATTATGATAAAGAAAAAAAATTCCCATTGTTTATTCTAAGGTGAGACGATAGCAATTCACGTGTGGAAACGTCTTTCTAGTTATACTGCTAACATTTTAAATAAACCCTTAGAAAAAAAATGAATGAAGGTTTTTTTTTTTTTTTTTTTTTAATTTCTTTGAATAGAGCAAGATACTATGGATGGCCAAACACTTATGTGTTCACGAAATCAATGGGAGAAATGATAATTGGAAACTTGAAAGAAAAACTTCCCATTGTAATCATACGTCCTACGATCATCACCAGCACTTACAAAGAACCATTTCCTGGTTGGGTTGAAGGTGTAAGGTAATTTGGAAAATTAATCTATGTATAATTTAATTAGGTCTTTCATATTTATTTATTTATTGTCTCATATATGCTTTGATATGCTGATATTACAGAACAATTGATAGCTTTGGGGTTGCTTACGACAAGGGAAAACTAACAAGCATCTTGGGTGGTGTCGATTCAATTCTTGATCTGGTACACTTTTCCCTTCTCTTTTATTTCCTGGGATTTAAATGGCTTTCAATTCATTTCTTATTCAAATGTTTTAGTTTTTATTTTTAGATTTCTTATAGGATAATGTTGAAATATTTAACAGATTCCAGGAGACATGGTGGTGAACACGATGATTGCAGCCATGGTAGCTCATGCAAATCAAGACGCGGTATTCATTTACCATGCAAGTTCATCATTATCGAATCCAATGAACTCACCCATGTTCAGAGATTTTAGCTACCAGTACTTCTCTAAGCACCCTTGGATTGATAAAAATGGAAAACCTGTCAAAGTTCACAAGGCTGTCCTATTCGATACAATGGACAGCTTTCGCAGGCACATGCTCTTGACCTACAAGCTCCCATTGAAGGTCAGCTATTTGCATTCCAACAAAAAATATCTAAAATGAATCATCCAGAGAATTATGTGCATGTTGTTAATTAGCTTGGAATTTTTCCTGTTTAGGGATTACAACTGGTGAATGCTGCACTTTGCAATTCTTTTCACGGTAAATGGAGTGATCTCAATCGGAAGTTAAGCGTGGTCATGCGATTGGTTGAACTGTATAGACCCTACTTGTTCTTCAAAGGAATGTATGTAAATCCTCCATTTTCTTTTTCACATGATGATTGTAACAGTATATGGAGAGTGTTTTGGGAATGTAGGTTTTTCCACTGATGTGCTCAGCAGGGCTACTTGTGGATCTGTCTATATAGTTCTGCCATCCATTATAACCTTTCTACTTGAAACAAAACAAAAAATAGGGTTTTCAGCATTTGACTAATTTTGAGTTGTTTTATTTGATGCAGCTTTGACGAAGCGAACTTGGAAAACTTGCGGACTAAAATGAAGGAGAATGACACAGACTATATCAACAATATCCTATTCTCTAGCTGAAGGAAGTTGCTCTCTCTCTCTTCCAACTCCCTTAATTTCTTTGGTAGACCGAATTTGCAGGGTAAGGTAGACGCAATATATATTGACTATACTGTTGTGGTTTTTGTTAATGATTCTGGGTTGTTTGACATTCTATAGCTTTTTTTCTGGCTTGCCTCTGCAGTACTATATCAGCCTTTTCGACCGTTAATTTTTTGGTTTATGACATATTAACTGGGCCATGTTAGCCACGCGTATTTAAGACATGCTATGCTTAATGTTGCAGACGGTACAGGAAATGTCGATGCTTTCAACTAGCCTGCTGAGTATCAGGTGGACAATCAAAGGGATTCCTAAAAACATAATTGCCAGTATAGGAGGACATGTGATAGTTAGAGTGACTTCTCAGTTCACTCTAAATCAGATAAGTGGCCAAGTAATTGAACACGAGGAGTTCTGGGATTTATCTGCATCTTCAGTCATTGCTAAGGCATATTTTTGGACATCTCGAAGACTTTTTTCAACAATTGAAGCTGGAAAAGACACCGCTGAATTTCTGAAGAACATGGCAAACCGTTTTTCATTGGAAAAGGAGAACCGGGAGATATATCCTGATCCTTCTGGTGATCCAACAAAGGTAAATAAGATTATATTTGTTTATTTTCCTCACAACGTCACTTTTATGGGAAAGTGATGCTCCTGCTTTTATTATGCTAGCTGATCCTAGATCAAAATTAGAAAAAGTTTTGGGTGGTTAACATTTCTTATAATCCCATGACATATAACCAAAGGAAAACCTTAGCACACCAGGGATAGCTTCCTGTGCCTACTCATTATGATTATGTTTGAGAATAATAATACTCTTTTGGTGAGAAGCTGAAGCTTCTAGTCTTATGGTTGCATATATACCTTCCTAACTCAACCGCTAACGAACTAGAAATATACACTTTCAGTTCATTCTTTATGGACAAAAACCTTTGTGCATTAAGATGCGAATAGGCAAATTTTTGGTATAAAAAGAGAAAGAAGATGATTGACTAATTGCAGAGAAACCTATGATTATAGTCTTCAGTCATAAATATTTGACTTACTTCTGTTCAAATGTATAGAAAATTCCGATTATCTGATTTTTGTGGCAAATTCTAAAAGGAAGTTTTCATGTTGCCATCTGACCAATGTGTTTTTTGTATAGGTTCAGTACTAAAGTTAGTAGATGTTACTGACCCTCAGAGGAGGTAGCCAAGAGAGCTTTGGTAGATGGCCTAGAACCCAATCAGATTCGTGTCTTTTTTTGTTGAGCTTGTTGGGATATGCAACTAAAGAGTTTGTTGAACAGGGTATTAAGCCCGGTGAACTCGCAGTCATTTCCAAGGAAAATGTACACGCTCTCTCAATGACAACAATTGTTCAACATCTATCAACTTGTTCAAATATAACCAATGTATGTTTGTTGCTCATGTAATATTCTGATGTTCAGGTTGGTCCTTATCACCGTTCGTATATAAGCAAGGAGTATCTATTATCTATTGAAGGTACCTGAGACGTCAATCCCAGTATTAATCAGTGTTTTACAAACCTTGACATTTTTTCCCCTATTAGAATAGCTAGCTTATTATTGTACTGCATCTACACAAATCAATCATTTGACAATGTATATTAATAAAGTTCATTGCAGATCGATGAATCAGAACATTCTTATTTGGTGTTGCCTTCCTAATTAGACCGCCCTCCAATCTCCCCCCTCTTTATGATGCGTGTTCTATATGCTTGGTGTAGCCAATATTGAATTTATTTACTGTGAATGTCTGTCTGCATTGCAGTTACACTTGATGTTTGTTACAATTTTCAAAAGCATCTGATAAGCATTGTTTTTGCAGACCCCCCAGATATTCGTATCAGTCCAATGCTGAACAAGGTGATGTGTGCTCGTTTGCATAATCTATTTATTTTAATGCTTATATTAAGACTCCTTTGTTAAATAGAAATGAATATATGAATGTATGACATTGCTACCTTTCTACTGGAAATGGTAAGTGCTTTGCTAATCTTGTGTCTTTTATGATATCCATTAGCTGTTTACTTAAAGTAAATATGAGGCTGCTATCTTATAGTATTCATATAACTTAGAAAATTTAAAAGGACTTGCACACATTGGAATTTTTTGAAGTCCACAAGAAGGAAGAATCCGATTCTCTTCCTCTTCATGGATACATATATATTCAAAACAAACTATTTTTTATTTTTTTTCCTGCAATCTCCATGTAAAAGCAAACACAGACATGTTTTATTGCTATAGTTACTGTAATCATAACAAGGTGTTGATGCAGGTTGATGCCGCCCTTATTGCAACGGGAAGGGCCCCATTCACACAAGGTCTTGGTTTGGAGAATGTGAGTGTGGAAGTATAATAAGATTTTATGTTAAAAATGTTGAATGTTTGATCAACTTAGCTGTTTGGTAATCCATGCATTTCATATTCTCAGGATGAGAAAGCGAAAGTTATCCAGACATTACTGTTTGTTGCTGGTTTGAACACTCTGACGCAATCATTCTTTGGGACCAGGCTACCTACCGTCATTGGAGGATCTTATACCTTTGTGGCACCTACCATTTCAATAATTTTGGCTGGCCGATACAGTAATGTTTTGGATCCTCACGAGGTTTTGTGACCTGCTCCCTCTTCCTTAAGGTTTTTTCTTAACATGATCAGTAACGTTAGTTCTGTTTGTGTTTATACAGAAATTCAAGAAGATCATGCGTGGAATTCAAGGAGCTCTTATTGTTGCTTCGGCTCTTCAGATTTTCATCGGCTTCAGTGGTCTTTGGCGTAATGTTACTCGGTTGGTTTATAACCTTGATCATGGATTAGAATCTGAGAAACTGGAAAATCATTTTGGTTGATCCTTTAACGCATATTTGTTAAACTTAACACTGAGTATTACTCAAATTTCATTGCCTATAGCAGCAAAATTTGAAACTGTTGAATGATAATGAGACTACATAAAGTTATTGATTTTATCTTTTAATTTTTCTATTTCCAGGTTTCTAAGTCCACTTTCAGCTGTTCCTTTGGTAGCTCTAGCTGGATTTGGGCTATATGAGCTTGGGTTTCCAGGGGTACGTATTTGCAGAATGCTTTCATTCTGGGTTAATGAACACAATATAATGGAGCCATTTATTTGGTTTTGATATCTTAAGAGTATTGTAGACTACTTTGTTGGCTTCTCATCGAAACCCTTGCCATGAATGTTCAGGTCTTGATGCTGAGCACAGTCCATGCATGAAACAGAGCCCTTCACAACAGTGCATGTTGAATACAGGTCAGCTCTCATCCTCAAAACAGGTTACTCTCATCCTCATATTTCTACAGAGCTGTGCGTGATTCACAACTAATAGGATTATCGGGTTACTCAAAACAGGTCAGCTCTCATCCTCATATTTGTACTTTTAGGGGTTATTTTGGCATATTTCTGCTTCGTCCAGCCTATTTATTTGATTGCATTTGCAGCAGACTTAGAATCTTAGATGACTATCTAAGATAGCAATTGCTTCATGTTCCTTTTAAAGCTTATTTGTTTAACTGTTTCCTTCTCTTTTCTTTTAGATATCATTCATTAGATAGCAATTTTAAATCATTCTTCTAGATGAAGATGACTTTTTTCTCGATTTTTCATTCTTCTAGTACACGTGTTTCCCATTATCTTATCATGTCTAGGCAAATAACTTTGGCATCAATGGAAGTATGTATCCCAATGTGTCAATAGCTTTGGCATCAACATAAATATTTATCAAGAAGTTAATTTTTAATTTGATTTTGCATATACTTAGCTAAAAATAGGATTTGGAACTCAAAATTGGATCAGAGATTAAAATATCTCATAGTTAAACAAAAAGAATCATTTGGGTTTGTTATATTCTTCTCGAGCATAGCAGTCTTAGATATATGTGGCTCTATATGTTAACTAGAGCAATTTGAAATACGTGTCTGGTATATTCTGTTTGAAGCCTTTTGGTTTAGCTTTTAGCGGTTATATTTCATCTAGGCTTCTACTTTACTCTCATATTCCTGCTAAATCATTCTTATTGTGTTTCAATGGAAAGAGAATAGGCAAATGCTCCTAAAATTAAGTTTTTCTTTTCTCTTTTTTGACAGGGTCTTCCCGTATTTGCTATTGGTGTGGGACAAAGCACATTCGACAAAGCTTCGGTAAGAATTAGTGTCTTAACATGTTCCTTCATGTAGATTAATCATATCAAGTTTAACATGTTGCTATTGGTGTACAAGTCAGAAGTAACAAGGTATGATTTACTTTTAGCTCCATAATATTCTCTCCAGGCTTACATTTCCCTATGATGGCATTTATTCTGTGTTACTATCTGCACATCAACAGGGTTTCTGCTTTGGATTTGTTGAGTATGAATCGATCTCCTCTATGGAAGCAGTTCTCTCGGTACAAAACTATGAATTTTATGTTACTTAAATTGGATGTCAACATGTTGCTTGTCAGTTTGACCTTGCAGTACTGTGTCATATAATTCTTAGAGTTGTGTAAGTGACCAGTCTTCAACTGATCTCTTTGCCTCCATAGTCTAGTGTTTTCAAATGCTGATGTTTGGTGTTCTGTGTTGCTTTTCTGAGCTTAGTTATTGATTTTGTAGGCGGGTTATTCATCGCCTACTCAAGCTGCTATAAGGGAGGATTTTAATCTATCATTGTCAGAGGTTTGTTTACAGTATTTTTACTCAGTGATTGTAAAGAGTTCTTCAGATTTGGGGATGTGTTCTTCCCAGTAAAGAAATCCTGCTTTTGACAAATATACTTGTTACCAAGTTTTTCATGTAATGATATGAACTAAAATCTCTCTTTGACCTTATTCAGAAATGGGAATCCCACCATAATTTTAATGTGAAGTGTCTCAGCAACTTGCATGCTTATTTCAACGCAGAACATCGACTATTCCCAACTTGTAGGTTTAATGAATTGTGAATGACTTGTCACCCATACTGGTATTGTTTGTGAATGACTTGCACACTTCTTGCAACGCTGAAACGGCGCTTTCAGGTTGCAGGTTGAGCTGAGTTCATGTACAGGAGGCAAACTAATAACTGATTACTTTGAATAGAAACAAGTTTCTCATTCAACATTCTGTTAGGGATTTAAAAAAAAATCTATTTGAACAGGTCTTCCTGTCAGCAGACACGGGAGGAATGCAAAGGTGATGGAGCTCGAGAACAGGTCTATATCAGGTACAGCATCCCCATCGAAACCATACTTCTATTTTTTTTTTTTTTTTTTATAATGTACAAGTAAGCTTTCTCATTCAACATTCTGTTAAGATTTTTTTTTTTTTGGACCATTTCTTGATTTGCATGTGTCAAATTGAGAGATGAAGGAGACAACATAACTAGCAAATTAGTTGTTGTCGTGATTGATAGTGCCACTAATGCAAGAAATTAAATAATCAGACTCCTAAAGAAGTTTGAAGTCTTATTTCCTAATATTCTTTGTTTCGATTCCAAGGACTGACTTATTATCTTTCTTCTTGCAGGAATCCAACGGTTTATTAGATGTATGTACTTTACAAATGAATTGATAAATAACCCAAATTTTCATCACATTTCGAACTAGCTTCATATTACTGAGTTCAAATATCTGCAAGTTCTAGTCCTAAAGTTGACTATAAGAAGCAACATGCAAGTTGTCGATGTTTAAGAATAGTGGATGATGTGAAGGACAAACATAATTATGCACTAAAGCTGGGAAATAAGCTGATAACAATACATGGTTCAAGTAACATGTCTTCCGAAGAGACTGACAACATTAAAGAACCCCTTCTGCTGGCTATAAAGCTTGGGATAGTTGAACTTGTTGAGAAAATCCTTGAAGAAATTCCAGAGGCCATCGAATGGGTTGATGAGCATGACAAAAACATACTACATTTAGCAACTGAGTATATTATTTCAAATCTTCTACTATCATTTCAGATGACTATTTCCTTGACTATCATTGTATTTGAGATATTATTTGATAGATTTTGACTCAATGTAATACATTTTCTTATTAATTACATTACTTTGCCTCCATTATTTGATAAATTTTGACTCAATGACTCAAAGTCATTTGATAGCAAAAAAAAAAAAAAAAAAAAAAATTTTTTTTTAAAATTATTAAAAAAAAAAAAAAAAAAATTTTTGCCACGGTTTTAAACCGTGGCTAACTATTGCAACGGCTAAAAACCGTGGCTACCTTGCCACGGCTTAAAACCGTTGCTACTTAATTAGACACGGTTTAAAACCGTTGCTAGTATCCATACTTTATCACGGCTTAAAACCGTGGCTATTTTTGCCACGGCTAAAAACATGCTTCTTGCAACGGTTTAAAACCGTGGCTAAATGCTGAAAATCACCACCCCTATTCAAGCATAAAACCGTTGCTACAATGTTTAGCAACGATTTTTAGCCGTTACAAAGAATTTCGCGACGCCTCTGTAGCCCACGGCTCTTAGCCGTGACAATGGGTTACGCCCACGGTATAGAACCGTTGCTAATGGGGGTTTTTGGTGTAGTGAACTCTGTCGAAATTTTGATTTTTTTAATTGTACAAAAGTTATTTTGGCTTAATGGTATTGTATGTAAGTCTCTTTATTTGTTTATGACATTGATTGCCATTAGAGTCACTTATGTGAAGTACAAATTCTTATGGCAGATTCTTACAGGTTTTAATATTGAAAAAAAGGGAAAACTCTATCGTAATTTCAATTTTTGATTGTTAAAAAATATATATAATCTTGACTTTATTCAAAAGATGACATTTTTTAGGATATAATGATATCGTGTGCATGTGTCTCTTCGACTGTTCAAGACTATGTTCTACTATAAAACTTTTTTTAATACTGAAAATGATGGTTATATAGTGTGTTAATTTTTTTTTTTTTGTGAATGTTAACTTATGTGGGGGTACAAATGCTCGTGACAGGTTTTAAATATGGAAAAATGGGAAGCGTTGTCAAAATTTTGAATATTTTTTAACAGTTGAATATTTTGAATATGTGGGAAGCGTTGTCAAAATTTTTTATTACTAAAACTAATGGTTATATGATGTTTTATTAAACCGAATAGTAACAACCAAAATTCATTTGGGACAAACACGAGATATTTCTTAATGTTGAATTCCTTCTTTCTTATTTTAGTTAAGCTGACATTTGGTGGAGATTAGATTCCCTATCACATTGGTTGCATTGATCAGTTTTATTAACATTGTTTGGGTAATAAATACTAACATTTTTTTCAAAGTTAATTCATCGTAATTGTTGTAATATACAATTAGACAAGTGTTTTTAAAAAATGAAATAAAAACTCAATTGCGAGTATTCAACATAGCCGTGAAGGTAGGATGTACTTTGCGGGAGT